>JADBJO010000007.1:2500-40000 GCA_016801955.1 Conus betulinus | reverse complement strand
CTGAAGTCACCATGAGAGCAGAGCATGAAGCTGATCGATGAGAATGAGGATGATGATGCTACGGATTTCCATTCCGGTCTGAGACGGCATGAAAACACTGTACTCTACACTTACTTTCATATTATATCCCAGCGTCAACAAGGCCTGAGAGATACAGACACTTGCAATGCTGGTCAGAAATTTGAGCAATACTCCTATAGGCACATCCTTTTTAGTGGATGAAACTCGGCTGTGTGGTCCCAGTCTTCCCAGCTGAGCCCGTAGTAAACTTAATTCTGGGTACGAGCCGGTAGGGGCAGTAAACTCCCATATGGCTCTGATGGGAATCGAACCCAAGACCCTCCCAGCCCGGGAGTCCGAGACGCTAACCACATCGTCATGGCGGCTAGAAGTGGCTAATTTTGTTGTACGTCTGTATACACGTGTGATCAATGTTTCTGTTTGCCTTTTCACTTGATTGATTTTCTTGTTTGTCTTTTGACAGGTTGAATTGTTTAGCTGTTCGTGTTATCAGCATCAATAAGTGGTGGTGTTTTTGTTTTGATTCCAGCAGACGTGAACACGCTGAGGTATTTCTTCAATCTTGGAGTGGAGGTGTGTATACTTTGACTTTTAACCATCAGCATTGTAATCATCGTAATGGTTGTCATCGTTGTTGTTGTCGTCATCATCACAGCGTTATTCTTTATCATCATCATCATCATCATCATCATCATCATTATCATACTCATTATCGTCATCATCATTATTTTAATTTTAATTGTTCATTCACGTCCATAGCCAGGCGGAAGATCACCATCATCATTGTCGTATAATAACAATCGCCATAAAGATTGTGGACAAATGGAATGCCGAGAGACGGAGAACGTGATTTACCTGTCTTCAATCACCACACCTGGACAATGAAATTATCATGTTTTGGACAATGGAATTATCATGTTTTGGACAATGAATTTATCATGTTTTGGACAGTGAAATTATCATGTTTTGGACAATGAATTTGTCATGTTTCTATCAAAGAAAAAAGAAGAAAAAAAAGGAATGGATAAAGCAGCGGCAGCTCACTGTAACAAACCGTTTACAGCAGGAGACAAACTGAAATGTATCATGTAGAACAAAATGACTGAAGTATAAAACATGTTGATTACTAAATCATAACTTTTTTTTTTTAATCTTAATTTATCAGTCAGTTCATAATACGATGGTTAGGTGTTTTTCAGGGTTTTGGGGGGTTGTTTGTTGGGGGGGAGGGGTCCTCATTCTTGATTGCAAGCTTTCTTGCCCCTCCCCCCCCCCCCCCCCCCCCCCCCCCCCCCCCCCCCCCCCCCCCCCCCCCCCCCCTCTCTTGATTGCAAGCTTTCTGTCGAATTAACTTTAAAGAATTTTAGATAGAATTCGCCGATCATTTTACTCAAATTAAGTTCAAGGTCTTGTTTCGTGTATATCATGTCCAATAGTCAGTCAAAGTTTTACAGTCAAAGTGCAGACAGGAGATTTCAGGCTCAATAACATCAGTAAACATTTTCCATGGGAAAAGTAAACCGACGGTTTCTGTCATGTTGACACGACAACACAGCACAGCTTGATTCAAAGCCCACCCTTTTCAACGATTTTGATCATTGCTCGTGAGTCAACGGAATAAATAAATTGTGTGGGGTTGGGGTGGGGGCTGAGAGATGGGTGAGGGGATGTGCGTGGGGGGAGACAACATTAAACAATTATTCCATCACTATGACAATGGCGTTAGAAAGAAATGAAAATGAAAAGAGAGAAAGATCGAAGTCAAAATGTGTGTTAAAGCTTTCGCCAACAGCGTGAGGGGCGCAATCGATTCTCGCGTGTGCAGAAAAAAAAATGTTTGTTTCCACTGCCTCTGATCTGCCGTTGGTTCCCAGCTGAACCATGATCGGGACCTCTGGCAATAGTAAGGTAAAAGAGATACATCACCCAGGTAACTAACAGAGATGTATCACCCAGGTAACTAACAGAGATATATCACCCAGGTAACTAACAGATACATCACCCATGATCCAGTGGTGTTCCCATCAGAGGCGGCATTGATTCTACTCACAGTATCTGCCACAGACACACATCAATGGAGTTTTTCATCACACCAGCCATTGATCCCTCAAAGGGCATCAGACTGAGACACGTTATCTATAATTCTGTGGCATTGTCGTCACCAACGGCAAAAGTCCCACTTATAGTATCATAATAGTATAATATCCGACGTGTCACCTATACTTTTGCGATAATCTCATCGCCAGTGCCACAAATCCCACCTATAGAATTTGACAGATCACTTTGAATTCTTTGTTACTCTGGTCACCTATGGCATTGATTCCAACTACAGTATCTGACAGACCACCTATCATTCTTTGTTACTTTCGTCACCAAATGCAGTGATCCCACCAATTGTACCTGACTGATCACCTGTAATTCTTTGTTATTCCTGCCAACAATGACAACGATCTCACCCACTCTATCTGACATTCTTTGTCTTTCGCATCACCAGTAGCAATGATCATGCCCATGGTGCGACGGATCACCTATGACTCTTTTGTTAATCTCATAAGCAGTGGGGTGTGATCCCACCAAAATATCTGACAGAGAGCTACCATCTACAAAGCTCTGGTATTCTCATCACCATTGACAAGAATCCCACTTTGCAGAGCACCTTCAGTTCATTAGTATTATCACCACGTGAAGGAAACGAGCCCACCTAGTGTATCTAGCAAAGATATTCCACCTGTAGTATAAGTTAGTGGTGTTCTCATCATTTAATGGCAATGGTTCCACTCACAGTATCTGACATACACATTTCTCCTACAGTATAATGCAACACTACACACTCATCACCAGTGATAAGATTCCACATACAGTATGTAACAGAGGAACACGCTAAAATTTAGTACACATTCTCATCACCACAACAACAAAAAAAAAAAATCCCAATCTGATAAGTATCCAAGGTAATCAACGGCGACCTAACAGGAAAAAACACCTCAGAGAATTTTTTTTTTCTAACAATAATGAAGTCAGTCCAGTGAAATGAAAAGACAATCTTTTAACTATACGCTCGCAAATTCTGAAGGATCTGCATCATATATGACGAACATTTAAATCTCAAAAGTGTTCTATCTATGCCCAGTGAAATATGTCCCTGAGACATTTGAAAGATGTCCCTCATGAGCCTACAGATGTCCCTCATGAAACCCGCAGATGTCCCTCATGAAGCCTACAGATGTCCCTCATGAAGCCTACAGATGTCCCTCATGAAGCCCGCAGATGTCCCTCATGAAGCCGCAGATGTCCCTCATGAAGCCCGCAGATGTGTCCCTCATGAAACCGCAGATGTCCCTCATGAAACCCGCAGATGTCCCTCATGAAGCCCGCAGATGTCCCTCATGAAACCCGCAGAGTCCCTCATGAAGCCCGCAGATGTCCCTCATGCAGCCCGCAGATGTCCCTCATGAAACCCGCAGATGTCCCTCATGAAACCCGCAGATGTCCCTCATGAAGCCCGCAGATGTCCCTCATGAAACCCGCAGATGTCCCTCATGAAGCCCGCAGATTCCCTCATGAAGCCCGCAGATGTCCCTCATGAAACCCGCAGATGTCCCTCATGCAGCCCGCAGATGTCCCTCATGAAGCCCGCAGATGTCCCTCATGAAACCCCCCGCAGATGTCCCTCATGAAGCCCGCAGATGTCCCTCATGAAGCCCGCAGATGTCCCTCATGAAACCCGCAGATGTCCCTCATGAAGCCCGCAGATGTCCCTCATGAAGCCCGCAGATGTCCCTCATGAAACCCGCAGATGTCCCCTCATGCAGCCCGCAGATGTCCCTCATGAAGCCCCGCAGACGCAGTAAGTCCCGGACCTTGAAGGGCTGAGGCAGTCTGTTTCAAGCTCTGAACGGGTTGGTCCGCATGCTTGACAGCATAAAAAAAATGGCGGATTAGTGCTGTGTGTTGTTTGGGTTATCTTTCCCTATCAACATTGCTTTCAATTGTTCGATCAGAATCATTACATCGGATCGGAAGTACATAATCCATGTATGGTTTTTACTTCCTTTCCAACAGGGTGACTGTTTCCGCTGACGCGGATTCAGATGTAAATTCAACCATACAGTGTATCTACTGATGAAAACAATGACTTGTACATAACAACGCAGAAGCACATCCGACTACGTAAAATCAGCTGAGTGTGGAAAATGTTGACAAACCAGTTTTGTCAAGTGTAATCGAGTGTGTCCGAGACAACCCATCCGTACAGAGACAATCGATAACGGTAAAACATGAATCAGTGGGGGTCGAGCACCAAAGTTTACAGACGGGTATCTATGTCAGTATTAAAGTGTTATTGTCTTACATGTTTCGTGTTGACTACCGCCAAAGTTGTATTCTGTAATGATCTCGTTGTTCGTTCAGTGTCTTAGTTCCGGTGATGGGCACTCGTACCTTGAATGAAGATTGCGCGCGCATATAGCTTGGCGAGGAGTCAGATGCGCTAATGACCGTGAAGTGTGTCTTGCATGTCGCTAGCCACGTTTGCAGGATATGGTGTTTGCAATACTGGCTCAAAACTGTAAAATTCTCTTCCTTTGCGGGCCGTCTAATACATGTGAAGTAAGTCCCTGAGACATGTGAAGTAAGTCCCTGAGACATGTGAAGTAAGTCCCTGAGACATGTGAAGTAAGTCCCTGAGACATGTGAAGTAAGTCCCTGAGACATGTGAAGTAAGTCCATGTGAAGTAAGTCCCTGAGACACGTGAAGTAAGTCCCTGAGACATGTGAAGAAAGTCCCTGAGACATGTGAAGTAAGTCCCTGAGACATGTGAAGTCCCTGTGAAGTGAATTCCCTGAGACATGTGAAGTAAGTCCCTGAGATATGTGAAAAAGTCCCTGAGACATGTGAAGTAAGTCCCTGAGACATGTGAAGTAAGTCCCTGAGACACGTGAAGTAAGTCCCTGAGACATGTGAATAAGTCCCTGAGACATGTGAAGTATTCCCTGAGACGTGTGAAGAAGTCCCTGAGACATGTGAAGTAAGTCCCTGAGACATGTGAAGTAAGTCCCTGAGACATGTGAATTCCCTGAGACATGTGAAGTAAGTCCCTGAGACATGTGAAGTAAGTCCCTGAGACATATGTGAATTCCCTGAGACATGTGAAGTAAGTCCCTGAGACATGTGAATTCCCTGAGACATGTGAAGTAAGTCCCTGAGACACGTGAAGTAAGTCCCTGAGACATGTGAAGTAAGTCCCTGAGACATGTGAAGTCCCTGAGACATGTGAAGTCCCTGAGACATGTGAAATAAGTCCCTGAGACATGTGAAGTAAGTCCATGTGACAAATAAGTCCCTGAGACATGTGAAATAAGTCCCTGAGACACGTGAAGTAAGTAAGTCCCTGAGACATGTGAAGTAAGTCCCTGAGACATGTGAAGTAAGTCCCTGAGACACGTGAAGTAAGTCCCTGAGACATGTGAAGTAAGTCCCTGAGACATGTGAAGTAAGACCCTGTGACGTGTGAAATATGTCCCCCTAATGCATGTTGAATACTTCCATAAGACATGTGAAATATGTCCTTAAAAAGTGTGAAATAATAGGTATGGGATATGAAAATTATCCCAAAGGCATGTGAAATATGTCCGTAAGGCATGTGAATGCATCTCAAAGGCATGTGAAATATATCCCTAAGGCTTGTGAGATGTATCCCTAAGACATGTGAAATGCATCCCAAAGGCAAGTGAAATATACCCTTAAGACCTGTAAAATATATCCCTAAGGCATGTGAAATGCATCCCAAAGGCAAGTGAAATATACCCTTAAGACATGTAAAATATATCCCTAAGGCATGTGAAATGCATCCCAAAGGCAAGTGAAATATACTCTTAAGACATGTGAAATATATCCATAAGGCATGTGAAATGCATCCAAAGGCAAGTGAAATATACCCTTAAGACATGTGAAATATACCCATAAGACATGTGAAATATATCCCTAAGACATGGGAAATATACCCTTAAGGCATGGGAAATATACCCTTAAGACATGTGAAATATACCCTTAAGACATGGGAAATATATCCCTAAGGCATGGGAAATATATCCCTAAGGCATGGGAAATATATCCCTAAGGCATGTGAAATATACCCTTAAGGCAATGGGAAAATATACCCTTAAGGTATGGGAAATATACCCTTAATACCCTTAAGACATGTGAAATATACCCTTAAGGGCATGGGAAATATACCCTTAAGACATGTGAAATATACCCTTAAGGCATGGGAAATATACGCTTAAGAAATGTGAAATATACCCTTAAGGCAAGTGAAATATACCCTTAAGGCATGTGAAATATATCCCTAAGACATGGGAAATATATCCCTAAGACGTGAAATATATCCCTAAGACATGTGAAATATATCCCTAAGACATGGAAAATATATCCCTAAGACATGTGAAATATATCCCTAAGACATGTGAAATATATCCCTAAGGCATGGGAAATATATCCCTAAGGCATGTAAATATATATCCCTAAGACATGGAAATATGTACCAGAGTGTTCTGGCCACACAGCTTACCTGATACTTTTTTTTTGCCTAATGAATCAGTACGGCTAGGACTGACACTCTTTGACACTTCGGCAGCAAAACATTAATCACGTAAATCTTTCTTTTTATATAACGCTGGGATTGTTGTAATAGACATTTCACTCGCTCTGTTCTCAATTCTGACCTTGACTATTTCAGTACTTTGGCATCAGCGCCCACATTCAACAACAGCGGCAGCAGCAGCAGCAGCAGCAGCAGCAACAACAGTACCCACAGTACAGCTATCCTACCACGCCACCACAGCTGTCCTATGCGTACCAGAACGGACCGGTCGAGTCCACCATGCAGGTGCCCAACGATCTGAAAGGCCCCACGACCATCACAGGATATCACAATCCCAATGCCAACAGTTCCAGCACTCCGCATACCCCTAAAGGAAAGCCGTCTCCGTCTCCACCAAGCATCCAACAGATGCAGACCTTCAACTGCAACAGCAGCAGCACCAGCAGCAGCAGTCAGGAGAAAGAGACCAAAAGACACCATAGATCTGGTCAGTGACGTGTCCGACAGCGGGTTCACCAGCAGCGGGCGAGGGGGACGGAGAGCAAGGGCGGGAGGACGATCTTGATGCCTCGATCCCGCAGGAACCCAAACTGCCCGAGCACGACCCAGGTTCAGGACAAGGCGAAGACGGAGTGAAAGTGGTGAAAGAGAAAGGGAAGCGCAAGTACTACATGTACGGCACGCACAAACTGATCAAGCCCATCAAAGACATCCCGCCTCGCTTTCAGCAGCTGCTGACTGAGATGAAAGCAACAAAGAACGGTGTCACGGTCAGCCGGTCTACATGGTGGAACCACTTGCAGAACAGGGGCCTCTAGACCAGGACTCCGGGGGCACACTCAATGCTGAAGCTCAGTGTTTTTTTACCCCAGGCGTCAGTACAACGTGTGCGTGACGGGAAATCCCAGCTTATACATGAACACCTCTGAGACGTCTTCCATCCACCCCCCACCCATGGTGCCCCCCTCCTGCGGTCCTCAGTTTCGGAAACCACCTTCCCCCTCCCATGTCAGTGGCAAACAATGGAGACTTGTGTTCTGCCGTTGCGCAGGTCAGTTCCATGACCTCTTGTATGGCCTCATCACTGCCCCCTCCACCTCCTCCCCCAGTTTATGCTCATGGTCCACCTGCGCCTAATGGGAAGACTCCGTCGTTGACCAGTCCGGTGAAGAGTGTGCCCGGCGCTGAGGCCGACAGAAGGCCAGGTGCATGTGTTTCATGTCCACCCAGTAAAGCAGAGAACGCACGTGGTCCTTCCACACTTCATGGGCCCTCTCTGGGGGCTGGCTCTTCTCACACCTTCCCTGCCATGTCTGCCAGTTTGCCAAGCGTCCCCCCTCCTAAAATCCTCTCCACCCCAGCTGGTCCTTCCGTCTCCAGTGGTATGGCTGAGAACCCCCGCGTGAGCTATCACGAGTATCAGACCCAGTCCACGGTCAGTACCCTTGGTTTTCAGGCTGCCAGCCACGCCCCTACTCTGCCCCAAGGCCAGCTGGCCTACGTCGTCAGTCCACCCACGTTCGGACCGCTGCCATCTTGCCTGACCTACCCGCCACCTGTCGTGGGGCTTCCGGTTCATTCCACGTCCGTGCCTTGCCCTCCAGTAGCTGTGCAGTGATTGGATGACGCGTACACGCTGTGACTGTTCCTCCCATTGGTCTTCAGTCAGTCAGAGCCATGGTGCGTGTGGAAAGTGTCATATATAGATCAGTTTGAGGTGCTGCTACAGGCTGGCTACATTTTAGGTTTGTAGTCGACCACAGGCGAGCACATGGCAGGCTTACTTGTCTAAACATGGAATGGATTTGCCTTTGGCAGGCAAAGTAATGCTCCTTCCTTCATCGCACTTGACGTTTCGGGATCTCTGTCACCTGCCGGAGGGAAGTGCGTAAGGAATTATCTGTGTGAACATTCGCTGTTTTTCAGTACATTCAGCCTCGAGTAACGTCACGAGAAAAAAAAATAATTGCTTCCTGATTGATACCTTCCGTCACTTGCTATTCATAGATTCATGATTCCTTTGGGCTTGCGCTGAACCTATTGCAGGGACACGACAATCCCATTGACTGAACTTGGATTGCTGTGCTTCGATACCTTGTTAAGAGAAGTGTCCCTCAGTTTGTCAAGGAGAGTCCATCAACTTGCCAAGAAGTGTCCCTCAGCTTGTCAAAAAGTGTCCCTTAGCTTGTCAAGAAGTGTCCCTCAGCTTGTCAAAAAATGTCCATCAACTTGCCAAGCAGTGTCCTTCAGCTTGTCAAAAAGTGTCCCTCAGCTTGTCAAAAAGTGTCCCTCAGCTTGTCAAGAAGTGTCCCACAGCTTGTCATGGTGAGTCCCTCAACTTTTCAAGTAGTGTCCCTCAGCTTGTCGAGAAGTGTCCCTCAGCTTTGTCAAGGAGTGTCCCTCAGCTTGTTTGTCAAGGAGCTTGTGTCCCTCAGCTTGTCAAAAGTGTCCCTCAGCTTGTCAAAAAGTGTCCCTCAGCTTTGTCAAGTAGTGTCCCTCAGCTTGTCAAGAAGTGTCCCTCAGCAAGGAGTCTCTTTGTCAAGGAGTGTCCCTCAGCTTGTCAAGAAATGTCCCTCAACTTGTCAAGGGAGTCCCTCAGCTTGTCGAGTAGTGTCCCTCAGCAGCTTGTCAAGGAGTGTCCCTCAGCTTGTCAAGAAGAAGTGTCCCCCAGCTTGTCAAGACGTGTTTCTAGACAGGAAACTGTCGGTTTCAGCCTAGAGCATTTCGAACCCAACAGATGTCACGATATCAAGACCACTCGGAATTCCGAAGTTGATGATTCAGTGGCTTGGGAGTTACGGAAAAACTGTTCTTCCCATCAGGCCTTTCTGCTCTCCCTTTCCTGAATTATCGTTGCTTAGCTGGCATTTTTTTCCCTCCTGATTATGCTCTTGTTGATTAGCCGTTGCTTAAGCTACGTGAAAGAGATCGTTGCAATCAGTGTTCTGAGGCTGCTCGTGTTTTTTGTCTATGCCATGAACTGGATGTGGATGCAGATAACATATTCTATCTGGACAGCGAGTGTTTTGCAATGTTGTCGCTCTCTTTGCAAGTCGCATACTTCAGCGCTCTCTTGTTTGCCGAAATACTCTTTGTAACTTGCCTAATGAAGTAGGCTAATCTCTGCAAGTTGCATAATTTATTATTCTTAGTAAGTTGCGTGCTGTAATACCCTTTGCCAGCTGCATAATGTAGTACTCTTTTGTATAATGTACAA
The DNA here is from genome assembly GCA_016801955.1 of Conus betulinus. Classification (NCBI taxonomy): domain Eukaryota; kingdom Metazoa; phylum Mollusca; class Gastropoda; order Neogastropoda; family Conidae; genus Conus; species Conus betulinus. Next base: position 30,160 of record JADBJO010000007.1, on the reverse strand, counting down.
AGTGTTGGATCGGGTTTTTTGTTGTTGTTGTTGTTGTTTGGGGGTTTTTTTTTTTTTTGTCCTTTTTTTTCACGCTTGTTTGTCAGTTTGCTGGTAAGCTTCGTTTTCTACTTCATTTTTTGTTTGTTTGTTTTTTTTTACTTTCGGTCATTGTGATGTGGAGCGCTTTCGCTTAAATGTTAGGTTATGTATTTCCCTTTATGTTTTTAACCATCAACATGTTTTAGGTTGTTGACTTGATTAGTATTACAGATCTGTGCTGTTAGTTTTTCTTTCGTTTTGCTTTGTTGTAGTTTGTTTGGGTTTGATTTCTTTTCTTCCTCTTCTTCTTCTTCTTCTTTTTTTTCTTTAGTAGGGGGGGGGGGGGGGGGGGGGGGGGGTATGCTTTTTTTTTTTTGTGCGAATACGTGTGTGTATATGTAGGTAGTAGTTTACCTGCGGTTTATGTGGGTGGTGGTTTAAAATGTGATCTAAGCTAAAGACCTGTGGATTATGTGGGTGGTGGCTGCTAACATGCAATATTACCGAGTACTTGATGTTATCTGGGTAATGGCTGCCAATACGGGCGATATATTCGACGGACTATGTATAGTGATCATACTTTGCCTCAGTCACATGTTCAAGCAACTTTGGGCTCATGCCAGATCTGCAAAATTCGGGGGGGGGGGGGGGGGGGGTCTTCTCCACATGAGAAAGCTACATCATGCTAAACACGTCTTGTAATGGAAATACATTAGAATGGGACCCATTTTTTTTTAATCATAATTGTCTTGTCATGGTCATCATCCTTGTACGTAGATTATATGAATTGGCTGAATGAATCCGTTGCCCTGCTCTCGAGGTGACCCCAGTTTCGATTTCGTTCATTCCTGTGTTGAGCCCGTGGTCAGAGTCATCGGAACCAGAACGTTCACGAGTACTGTAGCTGGATGGACGGACAGTGCGGGTGGGGGGGGGGGGGGGGGGGGAGGGCGTACAAGGACGCCTGGCGTGCTGGCTCCGCGACGTGGCTTACAAGCCGGTGTTCGGCTTGGGGTCAGAACAGGCACCACAGAACGCTACCGAAATGATTCGGATGCAGCGCAGTGTCTCCTGCGGCGGGCTGCCTGTTGACGACCTCGAACGGACTGCTGCCTATGGACTGCATTGCTAATCTGCGAAGACGGGAGGGGAAAAGTTGCTAAACGTGCGCAGTATAGGATATTGCTGGCCTCCAAAGCGGCTCTGTTCCAAGTGGTGCTGTCTGTAATTAGGAGAGCAAGGACGGGAAAGGACTTGGGAGCCTTGCTACTTGTGCTGAATGTTGCTCAGCGTCTGTCCTACCCCGATTCCTTCTCCGTCCCTGCCCTCTCCCTTCCGTCTTCCTACCCTCTCCCTACACCCCCCCCCCCCCCCCCCCCCCCCCCCCCCCCCTTCATCCCCATCCCCCCTTCACCTGCCTTTCTTTCTGCCCTTACTTTCCCCTCGCACTGACTTTTCCAGGCGCTTGGTTCTGATGTGGATGCCTCCCCTCCACGCCCCCCTCCCTCCCCTCCCTTTCCCTCTCCCCTCCCCCCTCCCAAACAAAATCTCCTTGCTTTTCCCCTTCCACCCTTCTCCGTCCCCACCTGAATCAAGCATCAACCAAGAAACAAATGCGGCAGAGACAAAATAAGAAAGAAACAAAGAAAGAGGAAAAGAGAGCTTTGAAATAAGAAGGTGAGAAGGAAAAAAAAAAGAAACTATGAGGGAAACAAATGAGAGAGAACGAAAGGAAGTCGGAGAAACGAAATAAGAATGAAGCAAAGTAAGAAGGAAAGAATCAAAGTGAGAAGAAAACAAAATAAGGAAAGACAGAAAGTATGATGGAGAGAAATAACGAACGAAACAAACAAACAAACAAAATGAGAAGGAAAGAAAATAAGGAGAGAAAAAACAAAGAAAGTGAGAGAGAAGCAAAGTAAGAAGGGAACAGAGTAAAAACAAAGAAAGAAAGTAAGAGAGAATCAAATGTAGTAATAACTGAAGAACGAAAGAAATAAAGCAAGAAATAAAGATAGCGTGTGCAGCGCTCAATCAGCATATGATATAAATGAGTAATTACAGCAAACCGGTCGAGCTTGGCAACATAATAATGATACTCATAGTGACAGTAATAATAATGGAAATAATGATAGTGTGATGATGACGATGATAATGATGATGAATATGATGATGATAATAGTAACAATGATGATAATAATAACACTAATAGTAATAACAATACCATTAGTAGTGGTGGTAGTAGTACTAGTAGAAGGCTAGTTGTAGTAGTAGTGGTATCATTCTTCAAAAAGAAGATAACGATGACAATAATGTAATAATGATACTCTCTCCATTTCCCCGAAACTAACAAAAAAAAAGAGAACTACTGTAAAGTCTAGACGTAACACTATAAGCTTGTATAAGAGAGAGAGAGAGAGAGAGGGGGGGGGGGGGGGGGGGGGAAGGGACGCACTTGTGTTTTCTAAGAAAGCGTTTGTGTTCATGTCCAATTACTTTACCACCACCACCATATTAATCAGAACTTTTTTTTTGTCTCTTTTATGGCTGATTTGTGTGTCGTTAATTTATCAGTGAAGAATTTACAGAATAGCAATATTTAAGTGTATGAGAGAGAGAGAGAGAGAGAGAGAGAGAGAGAGAGAGAGAGAGAGAGAGAGCTAAGCAACATTTGACATCAATATTTGGATTGTGCTCTTGAAAAGTAAATATATATTAATCGAGTACTTCTTTCCGCTTATTTGAGTCCGTCGACCTGTGTGTTTATAGGGATTATTTATTCAATATTGCAGAATAGCAGATCAGTACTGTCGTGTAGGTTCGGGAGGACCATTCTATTCTCATGTATAACGCCGAGCATAATGCTGGTATAATGTACATGCTTGTGCCGTGTTTGAGACGACCGGTTCGCACCGTCACATTATCACAGGGTTTATCATGCATTGCACTTCGTGCTGTCATCTCGCTTGGCCATTGTACATAGGCTAGTGCCTTTTTTTTAACTCAAGCAGACATGCTGGTATGACCAGATCCTACCGCGAGTCACTTGTGAAAGTATTGCACTGAACGCTAGTAGTATGAATCAGCTGTTGTGTGTCTACATGTTATTTCGTTCTTTGTTCTATCTGTGCAGGCATGTGTGTGTGTGTGTGTGTGTGTGTGTGTGTGTGTGTGTGTGTGTGTGTGTGTGGTGTGTGTGTGTGTGCGAGCGAGCGAGAGAGAGAGAGAGAGAGAGAGAGAGAGAGAGAGAAGGGTTGGGGATGTACAGATGTGGTTAAACTGTTCAGCGAAAGAATGCTGTTTTCCCTTCGTTTGTGTTTCTTATGTTTTTTTCCATTTTTTTCCTTTTCTTGTTCTGTTTATTTCCCTTTTTTTTTCTTACATATGGTCTTGGTTCTTCTTCTTTCTTTCTTCTCTTCTCTTCTTCTTTTTCTTTTCTTCTTTTCTTCTTTTTCTTTTTCTTCTTCTTTTCTTTTCTCTCTCTTCTCTCTTCTTCTTCTTCTTCTTTTTAAGTTTGGTTTTTTTCTTTCTTCTTTCTTTCTTCTTTTATTTTTCTTCTCTCTTTTTCTTCTTCTTTCACTATCTTCTTCTCCTTTTTTTTCTCTTCTCTCTTCTTCTTTTCTTCTCTTCTTTTTCTTTCTTTCTTTTTCTTCTCGTTCGTTTTTTCTTTTTTTTTCTTTCTTTTTGGTCTTTTTCTTTTTCTTTTCTCTTTTCTTCTTTTTTGTTTTTCTTCTTTCTTCTTTTGGTTGGCAACTTTTGCAAATCTTTTTCTTCATTCACTTCTTTTTGTTTTGGAGGGGTGTCTTTTATTACAATGGGGGTTGTAGTGGATCTGCACATCATCCTGTTTCCCATACTTGTTTTTTTTCTTTATTCTTTTTTTTTGTTTTGTGTGTTTGTTGTTTTTTTTTGTTTTTTTTTTGTTGTTTTATTGTTTGTGTTTGTTTTGTGTTTTTTTTTGTTTGTTGTTTGATTTGTTTTTGTTTTTTTTTTTTTTGTATTGCTTTTTTTGTTTTTTGTTTGTCTTTCTTTTTTTTGGCTGTTTTCAGTTTTTGTTTAGTTTTTTATCCATTTGCTTTTTTTCTGTACTTTGAGATTTTTTTTATTTTTTTTTTTGTTTTCGTTATATCTTTTTTTTGTTTAGATATTGTTTTTGTTGTTGTGTTTATAGATTTAGTTTTATTTTATTTATTCTTATTTTTTTTTTTTATTTTTTATGAGAGAGGTTTTTCTCATTCTTTTTTCTATCTTCTCCTTCGTTTGGATTCTTTAGTTCCTTTAGATTTTTTTTTTGTTTCTTATTCTTTTTATCTTTTAAATGTTTTTTTTTTATCTTTTTTATTTTATCTTATTTTTCTTATTTTTTCGATTTTTCTATTGATCTTTTTTTTGTTTTTTTCTTTTTTTCTTCTTTGATTTTTTTTTTTCTGTTTTTTCTTGTACTTTTTTCTTTTTTTTTTTCTTTTCTTTTTTTATTTTAGTTTGTTTTGTGTTTTATTTTTTTTATTTTAGTTTTTTTTATTTAAAATTTCTTTTTTCTTCTAGTTTTTGTTATTTTTTTTTTTTAGTTTCTGATTGTAAGTGCTAGTCTTTTTTTTCTTCATTCATCTTTTCAAGTCTTGACCTGTCCCGTTCCCTTTCCCCTAAGAGGTGTACTTGTGCAAATCAGATGCACTTTATATTTATTACAATTTGTATGGACTGCACTAACGGTCCATACTGTCGAGTAATTCTCTTCTTGAGTGATAGTCCAACTGTGGGTGAGTGTATTGATTGTCATCATGATTTTATGCTTTATTTTGAAAGAGGTTCTTCCCCTGAGTGTAAGTGCTGCAATTCATCAACAAGTGTGACCTGTCCCGTACCCTTCCCCTGAGTGTAAGTGCTGCAATTCATCAACAAGTGTGACCTTATGCAATTCATCAACAAGTGTCCCGTACCCTTCCCCTGAGTGTAAGTGCTGCAATTCATCAACAAGTGTGACCTGTCCCGTGAGCTTCCCCGAGTGTAAGTACTGCAATTCATCAACAAGTGTGACCTGTCCCGTGCCCTTCCCCTGAGCTGTACGAATTCAGTCCTTGCTTTTTACATGTTGAACCCCTTCCGTGTTCCGCTAATTGCATAACTGTCACGTTCACTCAGTGTGTGTGTGTGTGTGTGTGTGTGTGTGTGTGTGTGTGTGTGTGTGTGTGTGTGTGTGTGTGTGTGTGTGTGTGTGTGTGTGTGTGTGTGTGTGTGATGTGAAGAGTAGTGTTTTTGACCCAACAAACTAAACTAAAGAAACAAACTATGGTACGATCAGCATCATGCACGCAAAAGAAATGAAAGGTCGAAGTTTAATGACAGTCGCAAAAATGTGTTGCTGTCTGGATGGGAGCGGGAGCGGGTTGGGGGGTGGGAGGTGGGGGAGGCACTCAAAGGGGAGGAGGGGTGAGGTGAGAGAGAGGAGAGAAGGTGAAGAGCCACCTGAAGTCTTTGAATGGGCTACGGCTCTCATGGAAAGACAAAATCCAGTTTTGCTTATTACAAAAAAAAATTCTTTGGCGAGTGTTGTTTAGATTTGTGATGATGTCGCCCAAGTCTCACTGATTTCGGGTATGTTAAACGCTTTCAGGAACTTTTTCACGAAAAAAAAAAACGATCTCCAAAGCGTCATCACTGTCATACTCATCCCCATCATTCATCCCTAAACAAAGATGACACCAGTACTGCCTCAGACACTTTGGCCCTTCGTGCCCTGTTCTCCTAGGAATTACAGTGTCATGACACCGCCTCTTCGCACCATGCCTGTCGTCAAGGGCAGTCCACGACCTCAGGGACGGTGGTCGATGGACAGAATGGCAGGAACAGTAACCTGGGTGGGGAACCTTATGTCTGCCTCCATGTCAGGGAGGTTAGGGGCGGGGGAGAGGTAGAGAGAAGGGAGGGGATAAAGAAACTGGAGGGGCCACACTCCGGCCGAGTTTAGACCAACGACCCTTCTTCTTCTGCGTACGCAGGCTGATACTCCTGCGGACCCCCCTCTGTATAGACAGGCAAGTATTAAACCCATCTACCCAACAAAGGGAGTGGAGTTTTGTGTGTATGACCGTTTTTTTTTTTTTTTATTCCGCCATTGAGGCAGCCATACTCCAACTTCGGGGAAGGTGCATGCTATGTGTAACTTGTCATCCCTACCGACGGCCAAACTGGCCTTCTCTTCCGAAAGTTGGTGATGGGATTTTACGTGTGTGCAAGATGTTATGCGCGCGTTCACATACGGAACCTCGGTTTATAGTCTCATTCGAAGGACTGTACGGGAAATGGAGTCAGAGCCAATGTTAACTCAGAGGGAAAAATCACCTGTACCGAAACGGCCCGGCGGAGATTCGAACCCGCAACCCCAAGATTACGAGTCCGGCGCTCTACCACTGAGCTACTCCGGCCCCGTGATCAGCGACCAAGCCTTTATCAACGCCATGGGGAACTGAATCGACGAGCTTCTTGCTGTATGTTTAGTCAGAACAAGTTGCATTGAACACCACTGTCAAAAACAACAGTGCAGTGTGTCTTACGGCCGACGGCCTCGTGGCGACATGGACACAGACTGACGGCGTGGGGATGCCGACAGAAGGAAGCCATATGGGCGTGTGCGGAATGAGAGCGGGGGTAGAGTGGTTGAAGGAGGTGGGGGTGTGGCGTGGAGGGGGAGGGGGGGGGGAGGAAAAGGCAGGGCGGAGGGGAGGTAAGGAGGTCTCAGTCTGAGTTTTGTCATGGAAAAATCATTGCGTGTGGACAAAGCCTGTGTCTCTCTACACAATGTCTTTCGAGCAGTGAGGCCAGAGTGCTCGGTCATACACACGAGCACGCGCGCGCACGCACGCACGCACACACACACACACACACACACACACACACACACACACACACACACACACACACACACACACACATACACACACACACACACACACACACACACACACACACATACACACACTCGCGCGCGCGCGCGTTCTCCCCTCCAAACAACGAAACATTTTTGCCTCTATGTGTGTGTGTGTGTGTGTGTGTGTGTGTGTGTGTGTGTGTGTGTGCGCGCGCGCGCGCGCGCGCGCGCGCGCACGTGCGTGTATATGCATGCATGTGCACAACATGGATTAAAAAAAAAAAAACTGAGATCCGCCGACCCTGTAAGATAAGACAGCAACAACAACAAAAAAGATGATATGGGATTATTTTTTTTTTGCTTATAAATACATACAGACGAAGACCCCCTTGCGCATCCAGAATGTTATTGGACGCACAGGCACGTCGCCAATTTCAGAATAAAATTTGCATAAGTCAAACCAGGAATAAATAATTCGAAATTTGCAAACAGAACCGGATATAACAAATAGAATTAAAAAAAAAAAAAAAAGAAAAGAAAGAAAAAAAAGACAGAAAGAAAGAAAAAGAAAAGAAAAGAAAAAGCTCTACCCAGTCAAACGGAGAAAGAACTGATTTTTTTTTTAAACGTAACTATACTTACATTCATTTAGAGAAAAGTACAGTTCTGAATGTAGACAATGAATATAATCGTACAAATGGCCTAGGACATCCTGGATTAAACTAGACTATAGGTAGTATTAGATGTGTAGCTGCTGTGATACGTCAACAAGAAAAAATCCGAGTTACTTACTGCAAGACCCTGAACAGGTCAGAAACCTATTGATGAATCTGAAAGCAGTACATATCTGGATGAGGAGGATTTGTCTTAATGTTTCGATTATGCGCGTGCATGAGCATTTCTTGTGTTAGAAGCCAGCATGATAAACTCTCTCTCTCTCTCTCTCTCTCTCTCTCTCTCTCTCTCTCTCTCTCTCTCTCTCTCTCTCTCTCTTCGTTAAGAAGTGTTCTGATTCCTTATTTTGTGATCATAGTCCCATTTTTCTTTTCGTATTCGACTTAAGGAGGTTTTGTTTGCTTATTTGTTTTGTTTATTTGTTGTTTGTACTTCATTTTCCCCCTATTCGTCTATCATTTCCATCTGTTTATAGAGATATTCATTTTCTTTATATGTCAATTTATTTGTCAACTTATTCGGTCTGACGAAATTTATTTCTTCATCTGAATTAACGTCCATCACCCCTACGGCATGTCCATCCTTCCACACCCGTTTCGCACCAAGCGCGCGCGCGCTTAAGCGCGCGCACACACACACACACACACACACACACACACACGCCGCCGGCGCCTCTCTCTTTCATTTATATCTTTTGGTGGTGGTGGTGGCATGGGGATGAGCGGAGGGAGAGGGAGGGGGAGACGGGAGAGACACTGTTTCTACAAAATGCTGCACTGTTTCTCTTTGGGATCAGATGTTCCTTTCTTTCGGGTGTAAGCCATTTTCCTTCTTTTTTTTTCATCTGAGTGAGAGAGACAATGATTCAAGATTAAAGAAACACACACACACACGCACACGCACACGCGCACACACACACACACACACACACACTAGTGCTTGCCTGTTACCTTGGAATAAAGATTTTATTCTTTTCAGCGTTTTTCTTGCTCTGAATGTGTGTGCGTGTGGGTGTGGATACGTGCGTATGTATGTATACGTGATTGTGCGAATGCGTATGCCAGTTTGTGTGTGCGTATGCCAGTTTGTGTGTGCGCACTTGTGTGCGTCTGGGTGTGGAAGCGCGTATGACAACGTGCGTTGTGGTCTCTGTGCTTGTGTGTGTGTGTGTGTGTGTGTGTGTGTGTGTGTGTGTGTGTGTTCGGTCAAATGAGCTTAAAGGGTACATTCAGTTGTGTTCAATGTAAGAAAATTTGTCTGAGAAGTTCGCAGAGTCTCAACCAAAATCATGATTAAGCTGTTTGTGCCAAACCCTCTTTCAACCGAAATGAACATTTCCAAATCATCTACTGGCCTGACATATCAGCAACAAAAAAACCTCACACGCACCTGTGCGCGCGCGCGCGCGCACACACACACACACACACACACACACACACACAACACACACACGCACGCACGCACACACACACACACACACACACACACACACACACACACACACACACACACACACACACACACACACATACATAGACACAAGCGCGAGGGACGGGGGGAGGGGGGGCACATGTATCCCCATCCTCACACAATATTCACACAGTTCGAGACAGAAGGACACTCGTGTGGCCATAGTCCTATAGCAAGATCGAACCAATCTTGAGTCTCCCTTTTGTGAGAGTTCACGTGTGAAAGCAATTTTATTTCCGCCAGGGGAAATAATATTGTGCAAAATAGTTACTTCCCTTGATGATATTCAACAGAACATACAAACTACAAGCTGTCAATGTTAATAATGTAAAAAAAAAAAAAAAAAATTAAGAAAAATTAAAAAAAAAAAAAAAAACACCACCTTTGTTCTTGCATTAAGACAATATGTAATGGTATGGACTAGAAGGTATTCGAACAGCAACCTTGTCAGTTTTCAGTTCTACGGAAAATTTACAACAATATTAACATAAATCCCCATACAGCCTGGATCCCCTGTTTGATCCGCATTTACACCACACTCCATCATTAAGGAAAAATAAAAAAAAAGATTAACTGTCAGCATATTCGTAAATGCAAGGGGCTGCCTACCTGGGTAAAGTCGTGTGAACAGTTTACTGCTGGCGCCACATTCAATCAATCGTTTCCCCATGTCATTCTGTCAATATCAATCTCTCAGTTTTCCACTCATTTCTCGCGAGTTTGCAAGGCTGATGCACACCACAAACTTATACACAGCATTAAACATATCGGCCAAACTGGCCCTCGCTGACGAAAGTTGGTGATGAGATTTTACGTGCGTGCATGATGTTATGCGTGCGTTCTCACATGGAAGTTCGGATTTCCATCTCATCGGGGTGATTTTTCAACAAAAGAAGTCAGAACTTAAGGAACCTTAACTCGATGGTGAAAAATCTCCCGGTACCGAAAACGACCGAGTGGAGATGCGATCCTGGTGAGCTATCAGATTTCAGGGGTTGGTCCTTTGGCCACGTCCCAGTATTTTGACCAACGTTTGTTGAAAATGGGTTCAGCACTGTGGACTGCTCGTGCTGACCGACAAACAAACAAGCAGGCCTGGGTGAAAACGTAAGTTCTGAGACGGAAGTACCAATCCTCATTACCACACTCAAAATTGTGACAAAAAGTAATCGCGTTATGGAAATATCCGCCGCATCCCCTATCCACCCTCCCCCCCATACCTCAGTCCCATCTCTTAGCAGGAAAAGATCACTTACTCACGGACAGCAGCTTACAAGATTATTCCAGGAGACTTTTTCTCGGCAATAGACTATCTCTCCTTCCGGGGTGGTGATTGGGGGGGGGGGGGGGGGGGGGGGCTGTGGATATTGCTCGTATTACTGTTTCGTTGAAGATACCTCGGTGCACGCATCATGCTGAGACGAGTGGTATGGGATGTTATACTCTCCCCTGAAAACGAACCCACACAGACAAGAAGCCCACTCGGATAACAAGTTTAAAGTCTTTATTCCCAGCAGAAGATCCACAAATTCAGTCTTCATATGATTGCCACAATGGTTCAAAAGCAGACACGCGTCCTTCAACATCACCTGAAGATTCGCAGAGCATTCTCTCCAATTCAACCATGTTAAGAACTAAGCTACTGCACAGCCAAACATAAACAAATGGCGTATTCAAGAAAGTGCCAGAGCCATGACGTAAGGTAGCCTGTCAAAACGCAAGGAACATTCTAGAATCAGCTTCTGCAACTTCCCTGCACTCTCTGGAATGTTTTGGGACTCTTCAAACTTTTGGAATTATGAATATCTCTGTCACCTGTACACTTGTTCTCAGTTACAACCAGTGGTACCAGTCGAAACTGTCCAGAAAAAACTCAACATTTCGATTTGAAACAAAAACCAATGACAGACAGAAACCACTGTATCTTCCATGCATTACCAATCTTTCAACAGAAGTATGGTCAAATGAGAAGCAGACCCCAGTATGTCTGCATCACAGAAAAAAATGATCCCTATAACCACACACGACTTAGCTAAATCAAAACAATTGTCCTCCATAGATTTAAAGCTTTAAGCACATCATTAAATGTCCTGCTGACGTCACATCGTTTCGGAATCTTCGAATCATTTTATGTTCATGTGCGCATGCTGAGTATAGGGGAGACCATTCATGTTTTGTAGCATTCAAGTCCCTGGTTATGTCCCATTTTAGTTCTCTTCACACTCGCAGTGGTCTGTTGGCTTGCCCCGTGAATACCATCGATTTACAAGCGCAGAACACGGGGGGGGGGGGGGGGGGGGGATAGGAGGAGGACGGGGAAAGCAGTGGGCAGAAAAAGGAAGGTGGGGGGGGGGGTGCAATCTCTCTCCCCCCTTTCCTCCAGCGAAATTTAAAAATGTCTCCAAGCATGTTACAGAGCGCATTCTGAGGGGAAGAGGACGGAAGGGGAGTGGTGGGGGTGGGATGAGCTGCGAAAAAGTTGTGTGTGTGTGTGTGTTTTTTTTTTCGTTTTAAGTACACTTTTCTTCCATGAAAGTTTCACTGGAAAAAACCATCACCCCAACAACAACAAAAAAAAATAAATACACAAGTTTTGTACGCACCCCTTGCACATTGAAGTCCAGCCATAACAAACACAATAAAATCCAATGACGAACAACCAAAAAGAAATATATTAACACATACGTTAAAAAAGCACACACCATAATGAAAAAAAAAACTGTCAGCATACAAAACATTTTCTTTGGGTTATGGCAGTGAAAGCGACTGTTGATTTAAAATACCACAGTCTGGCCGCCGACAATGAAAGGTTGACACGCAACCCTTTGAGAATTTCTCACGTGTCATTTCTTTGCACAATATGTTTCAGCTGAGGAAAAAAAAAGAAACGAAGAGAAAACATCGCGCACGCTCTCTCTCTCTCTCTCTCTCTCTCTCTCTCTCTCTCTCTCTCTCTTTGGTAAAGTAGCAAGCTTACAATCAAACAGACTAAATACAAGAAAACCTCTGTATGTCTGAACCATAATTATTGCGACTAGGCACCACCATACGTTTCACAATATCATTCATTATAACAACATGAATAAAACCATGAAACCACTAGTGGACAGGCAGCTAGGCGATATACATTCACAATATATTATTTTTACAACATCAATAAAATCACTTGTGGGTCGAGTACAGAAAATGTTAACAAGGAACACACATTCAACCGTTGAACGAATGCGTTACGGACCAGAGAAAGTGTGAGACTACGAAGTGACAGTGTGTGTGGTGATGGGAGAGGGAAGAACCGGAAGAGGGGGGGGGGGGGGTAGAAAGTTGGGTGCAGGGACGGGGAGGGGGGGGGGGGGGGGCAGCGGTAGTGGATCGGAGAGGGAGGAGAGGATGGTGCAGGAGGTAGCGAGATTATAGAGGAAGGTTACCGAGACATCCCCCCACCCCCCCCCACCCCTACCCCCACGCTCACTCCCACGGCCCCCACACCCCGCCGTGCCTGGCAGGATCGCAGTTGGGGTTGGGCGGGGGGAACCGCGGTGGCACAGCGGTGGCGTTGTAGCGAGCCAGCGCGTGCAGAAGCGGGAGCACCAGCTCGGGGCGCGCGCGGGAGAGGTCGTGCCGCTCTTCAGGGTCGGCCGTGATGTTGAACAGCCACACGTTCTGGGGGTCGGAGTCCACCCCCTCCTGGAAGGACGGCGCCCTGAACATCGTGTGGCTCTGGTGCGGACGGCGGAGCTGAAGACGCGGGCGGCTGTTCTGCTGTTCACCTGACGTAAGAAGGGTATGGGTGGTATGTTCTCAATGAACGAGAGAGACACGAGAAAGAAAAGAGTGGTGGTGCCCACTACCACAGAGGAAATTCACACCAGTATTCTGACAGAGAGATGGATCGGGATCGTGTGTGTGTGTGTGTGTGTGTGTGTGTGTGTGTGTGTGTGTGTGTGTAAGATCTTATCCACGGGATATGTGAAACAAAACGCTTTCTACAAACTATTTAGATATGTCATGCTTCCAGGTCAGTTGTGAGTACACTAATAACTCCATGCGCGCGCGTGCGCGCGTGCGCACAAACACACACACACATACATACACACACGCGCGCACACACACACACACACACACACACACACACACACACACATACGCACACACACACACAAATACTAAAACTCTCTCTCTTTTTCCCTCTCTCTCTCTCTCTTCCTTCCTCTCCCCCCCAACACTATCTCCCTCTGTCTCTCCCCCCCCCCCCCAACCACACCCCCCTCCCCCCAAATCACTCGTAACACAACCTCACCTCGGAAAAACAACGTAGAGTTCCTCCGACCCATCTCCACCCTCCACCCGCTCCGGCGGAGGCACCCACGTCCCGTTCCCGGGATTCCCGGTGATGACCTTGAGGTCCCCCACCCTCAGGGCCGCCCTCACGCGGGTGTCCCACACCCCGGGTGCCCGGTTCCTGCCGTGCCGGGGTACAGGATGTCGATGTTGTGCAGCAGCTCCGTTCTGGGGCTGGGGCTTCCGTTCCGGAGGCTGTCCCACTGGTCGTGGCCGTCCAGAGGCAGCGTGCCGTTCAGGTTCCAGCCGGCTACCCCGTGGACCAAGGTCGGGTACCAGTCGGACACGTGCATGAAGCCCTGAGAAGACAGGACATTTGGTCGGGGAGGAGTAGAAAGGATTGGAAAGCATCAGCGAAGGGAAAAAGGGATGCAGTCAAACGTGCATGCATGAGCAACGAACGCGCATACACCTATCCATGCAAACGCGCATGCGCGCGCGCGCACACACACACATACACACACAGATAGATAGAAAGTACTTCAGACAGAGGGAGGTGCGAGCGCACACACACACACACACACACACACACACACACACACACACACTCAAGAGGTATCAGGCACAAACATACCAAGATAGATCAGCGCGAGCAAAGAACGGTATTCTTCCGATCGTCACGTGTGGTCATAAAGTTGCTGCCCCGTGCAAGCTAAAAGCCCAAGTTACTTGACAACGCTTAATTTCTTTTTTCCAAGAGCACTAAAACTACAGCAGATTCTAGTAGCGCTCAAAGTGGAAACGCGAACACGCTGATGACTTGTTGTTGACAGCCTCACATAGACGTTGATATAGTATGTCGATGATGTTGCATACCATAGTCACCTTGGATCCATTGAAACGACACATCTCGTCAGGTCTTAAAATAGACACGGGGGAAACAACTCCGGAAGGTTATGTGAAAATATGACAGCGCGCGTAGACAACAGTAATGGCCCTTCAATCTGCTTATGTACCAGGTAACTGTAATACATGTTCTTCCTTTCACAACCAAAATCTTGATATTTTGTGTGTGTGTGTGTGTGTGTGTGTGTGTGTGTGTGTGAATATATATTATATTGCTGTTTCCCTAGCATCACGCCATTCATCCTAAAAAAAAAAAACTACGTTGAAAGGAAAGAGTACGGACCTTGCAAATCACACACACACACACACACACACACACACACACACACACACACACACACACACAAACACATATATACATATATATATATACACACACACACACACACACACACACACACACACACACACATATATATATATACTTATCCTTGCTCGGTACTTATCCTTGGAATTTATTGTTTCATTATATATATATATATATATATACACACACACACACACACACACACACACACACACACACACACACACACACTCCTCCGAACAACAAAAAAAAAAAAAACCTCGCCTACGACGTTTTTCCCCGGTAAATTTGCATGGGCAGATCAAGACTGCGCCTCTTACCTCGCTCTTCGTTCTACTTTCCGACACACGCTCCCCCTTTACTACAATAATAAATCAATTAATTGATTAACTAAATAATAAAAAGAAGAGCAACAACAAAAAACCTTTCACCGCGATTCGCCACCCACCCACCCACCCACCTACCACCATCACCACCACCACCGCCGCCACCGCGCACCTTATGCACGACCCCGCCCTTGAGGAAGCGCTTGCCGTGCAGGAAGCCCACGCCCTTCACGCCTCCTTCCCACAGGGAGCCTTTCCAGCCACGCAGGGGCCAGTTGTTGCCCCCTTCCAGGATCTGCCCGCCGTTGTCCGTGGAGAAGACCAGCCAGCGTGTTGTCCCACAGCCCCGCCTTCTGGAGGGCCACGGTGAGGTTGCCCACGGCTGCCACAGAAAACCCCACACACTGTCACAACTGATGAACAGGCAGGTACCCCCCCACCCCACCCCCACGCTACACCTTCCCCCCCAAATCGCTGGGGCGGTAACAGAATACACCCGTTTCCGAGAAAGAAGAAAAAAAGAATTTCAGGGGAAGATAACGCCTGTCCTTCCTTTCTGGATAGAGTTACCTTTTTTTTTTTTTTTTCAAGTTTTAAGGAAACGCAAGTGCTTTTTATTTGAAGCCCGCACGACAACGTAACATTCGAGATACCGACTGACCGTATTACAGGCCAACAATTTCGAGCCCATAGTCGACAGTTTTCTCACCGGGATTAATTTTTTTGAGCTGACCCATTGCTTTTGGGTGAGCCCACCAGCGTCATCTGTCCCAGGAAAAGGGCGGGGTCACTCTCTCGCTGATCGCGAGGTCTAACACAATTTACCTCCCTAGGAGATTTCCGACCATCGTCTATCGGACGAATCACGTAGCCAAATACATATAATTATATTCATAAGTAAAAAACAAAAACAAAAACAAAAAGACAGCGATTTGAAAAACAACCAAATGATAGAAAGCCTCCCCCCCCCCCCCTCCCCCCCCCCCCCCCCCCCCCCCCCTTTTTTTTTTTTTTTTCACTCTTTCTGGTCATGTCAGTTTATAATTGAAAACAAAATCTTTTTTCCACCCGGGAAAGTAACAGTGGTATTGACTACTGAACGTGTTACTTCCCATGCATTTTAGAATCTAGAAGACACAGATTAATAAGCTCATTATCACTGAAAAAGAATGCAAAAAAGGGTACTATGGGTGGCAGAACATTCAACAACTAGTGACATATTTTTAAGTAGCGTTTAAAGCGACAGTAAGGAAACGGAGAGAACTACAGAGTGCTGAAACGGCGACACAGATTCAGAGAGACAGAGGACATTCAGAGAGATAGTGGACGTGATACGATAACAAGGTAAAAACACAACCGGTTTACAAAGACAAACGAGGCGCGAACACTGGTCCATACGTCGGCATGTATACGAGCGTGTGTATACACATACACATACATAACCGCGCGCGCCCGGCGCCCTTGTGCCCTCATGCACGCATGTACACATGCATGAACGTGCACGCGCGTTCACACACACACACACACACACACACACACACACACACACACATCTTCTTTCAAATCTCTTTTCCATTTACATGTCCCCTTCATTATCCCACATCATCCACACACACACACACACACACACACACACACACACACACACACACACACACATGCACGTGTGCGCGCGCGCACACACACACACACACACACACACACGCACACATACACACACATATATACACACGCACACACAAATATACCCCTCTACACACCCTCCCACCCACGTTCATACGTGCGCACACATCAGCACCAGCCCACTCCACCCCCCCACAATCACTCCGCCGTCATCCACCCCCACAATCACTCCGCCCTCAACTCACCCTCATCCATGCAGGCCACCATGCCAGCGTACTTCTTCCTGTGCTCGTCCTTGATGTCCTGGTACGGCTCCATGTACCTGTCCGGCACCTGCAACGGGGCGTGGACAGACTGGAAAGCCAGGTACAGAAACAGAGGCTTGGCACCGCCTCCAGGACTGGCTCCAGGACTGGCTCCAGAACCGACTCCAGGACTGCCTCCAGGATTGGCTCCAGAACTGCCTTCAGAACTGGCCACACTGTCTCCAGAACTCGCTCCAGATCGGGCTCCGGCGCCAGCTTTGGCGTGTCGTTGGATGATGCTGATGGCTCGCTGGGTGAAGAGGAAGGCGGAGTAGGTTCCGTTCTCCGTGAAGACGGGCTGCAGGTCCTCGTGCAGGTCCAGTCCACACGCTGTTCGGGACGGAAAGTCGGAACGTTTTATGAAGGAAACAGGCAACATTAACAGTGACAGGCAGCGTTCAAAGTATGTCAAACGTTCGGCACTGGAAACGGCCAACCTTGAAAGAAAACTGTTCCGTTTCGGGAAAGAAACAAGCTACTCTGACGGCAACTGTTGCATGTAACCATCAGAACTGGCAACATTACTTGGAACATTCATCGTTTAACAATAAGAACTGGTTTCGTTAGATGGAACTTGGAAAGTAACTGTCAGAACTCCAACGTTTCATGGTAGCAACAGACATCATTGAGGAGAATGTGAACGTTTAAATGACAGTAGTAGGTTGCGTTGATGGCGAACGCTTAATGCTGGGAATAGAGAACCATGCGAGGTGGGGGGGGGGGGGGGGGGGGGGGGGGGAAGGACTTGACGTGTAATGCTAGGAAAAAGGAGATGGGGGTCGCTTTTAAAACGTTTCTTGATAGACAACGTTACGGGACGGTGGTGGTGGTGGTTGGGATGAACAATTAATGGCAGGAATAAGCAACGTTGACGGGAACTTGAACGTTTAATGACACGAATGGACTGCGATGGCGGGGATAGAAGGTAGAGGGAGAGAGGAGACGATGATCAGTAGGGAACCTGAACGCTTAATGCTAGGAATAACCATCGTCGCGGGGATCTTGAACGTTCAGTTTAGCACTTGCCAGCGTTGGTTAATTTGAACCTGTAACAACAGAAATCGGCTACGTTTGAACGAACCGAGACGTTTAAAACTATAGACAAAGTTTAGAATACGTAGGAATATAGAGGGATGATTTGAACATTCAAAGGATCAAACAACGATATAGGAGACGGGATTTCTAAACGATGAATAATGAGAAAAGACTTCGTTGGAGAGAGAATTTAAACGCGCAATGATGAATAGGAAGAGCTACATGAGAAGTAAACTCCTTCAACAGAGAAGGTGGTGTCCGGTACTCAAGAAATAGATCTTACCTAGCATATTTTAGCTTTAGAGTACTTGTAGAGAGAAAACCACTGGAACTGCACATGAATAACAGCGTAGGTACTTTCAAAAACAATATATTTTTTTTATCTCCATCATGATTAGAATGTGATATGGCCGTTATAATCAGATAACACAAAAATCAGCATAAAAAATCGATGTCGTCAAGCCGAGTCTCTCTCTCTCTCTCTCTCTCTCTCTCTCTCTCTCTCTCTCTCTCACACACACACACACACACACACACACACACACACACACACACACACACACACACACACACACACGAACGCACGCACACCCACCCCACCACACACACCACACCACCACCACCACACCACACAAAGTACACACACACAACCCATCTTACAGCCATTCCAGCAACGCCTGTGTGTGTAATAGTTCTCGGACCCCGTCAGGTACCCGTAGTAGGACTGGAATCCTCGGTTGGTAGGCAGGAACTCGTCTTTATAAAACCCTAGGTGCCATTTGCCTATGGCGTGGGTGGCATACCCGGCCTCCTGGAGCTTGTCGGCCAGGGTGGGGCTGTCCCTGGGTAGGGCGTTGGCTTGCCAGGGCCAGATGATGCCATGCTGTAGACCTGCAACCGTTGGTCCACTGGCTGAAAGAGATCCGACTGCTTCATGATGGCTAGGTGGTGAGCTTCGTATAAAGGAATACAAACAAGCAAGTGTCTGTATTCTTTGCATCAATGTGTGCTGTCGGAAACTGCGTCCCTTCGCATACTGAACCGCCCCGTGTTACGTAGGGCAAGTTTATTTTGGTTACGAGAAAGCCGACACCGCGTGGAATTCTGAGAGGAAATCGAAATGAAAAGCGCGAAAAAAAAGGACAACTCGTTCTTCTTCTTGAAAGCCTCAGACAGGCACTGACATACGCTCCTAATTTCACGTACCCAAGCCCCCCCCCCCCCCCCCCCCCCCTCCCCATTTAAATATCCCTGTAAAGCATTTCTTTCCTGCTTGAGTGGTGGTGGTGGTGGTTTCCAAAGTGGTGGTTTGGATATTGTTTTTAAAGATTGTGAAGTTCAGGGCACACTCTCGCTTGAATCTGGCACTGAGTCAGCCGCCGCCGCAGTCAGCACTTTGAAATGCCAGCATGCTGGGATAAGTGCCCGGTCTTGAAGCGTTCAAGAATTCCTAACATACTTCTGTGAAACAAATAATGGAGGACTACATAAAAATTCATATTAGCAAAACATCACTCTCATCTATATTGTCGCCCGTTTACAACAACAACACTTAGCACGTTATTAACTGTGACAAGATAGAAATGAGCAAAGATTTTCTAGAGCAAAAAATAAGAGAGTGGAAAAGATTGAGGAGACCAAAATCACAAGGGGTGTCGGGGATAGGGGTGTCTCCATTTCCATTTCCCATCTTCTCTTTGCGACAAAATTTTCCAGCCCTCATGGCCACAGCCGCATCTCTGTCACAGCCCAAATGCTAAAATCCCCCACAAAAACTATCAAGACCAGGTTGCTAGGAAGCCCCCCAACGGGGAAGTCCCTGCTGCACGGAATAGTATACAGAGAACTGCCTGTCTGGACGTGGCCCTCATAAACCAACCCACAGGAATCACGTGTTTTACCCGTCAAAAAGCCACCCGTGCGTTTACCGGACAATAGCTGTGGATGTTGTAACCATCCGATGGGACACAGAATTGTGTGGAGTTGAGAACTTGCCTGACAGTCACCAACACAAGAACAACGGGCATTTACCTACACCTCAACACACGTGTACTCAAGTGGATCCTACATCTTCCTAATGCCCATCTACCTATGTGCATGCGACGTGCATCTCACGAGACACCTATCCCTACGCAGATGTGATTTCTGTCAACCCGAAGGTGCCGCCTGTAAGGATCTGCAAACTACCCAATAAACTGTGGTACAACAGAATACCGTGCCGATGCATGTTTGCCACACACTGCCCATCGGGTGCTGAACCAGCCAGCCAGCTTTCCAGGTTAGGCAGTCTTCCTTTTGAACCGCCCGTGTGTTCCTAAGAGCCCCAGACACAAGATCTTGAACAGATCCTTCAAGACACTGAGTAGCAAGAGCACATCCTCAGTACCAAGTCTGTGGTGGTACTGGAATGGACTCCCTCTCACAGTGTTCTCACGGGCAATGAAAGGGTGGACAAACTTCAAGGCAGGCAGCAGGCTGGAACAGGCAGTTGTGAAGACGTTAAGTCAACCTAGCAAATCCACATGAAGGGAACGCCTTCCCCTAGAGGCCGGAGAAGACAATATACACCAGTTGGACCGAGCCCAGCAAGTCACTATCTTCAAGTTCAGAGCTGGACTTGGTCAAACCCCCTCTCCCATCTGTGCAAAGGAAAGATCTGCTCGGGTGAATTCCCGTGGTGGTACTGCCCCACAGACCACAAGCAGTATGTTGAAGTCCTGTCCCACCTTGGACGCCCAGAGACGTCAAGCACGCCCAGTCTTGTGCCGCTCCAGGACAGACTATGAGGACCGCCAGGGTCACTGCAGCAGACTGTGCACTTTGCTCAGCTCATTGGACCTGTGCTCCCAGGCGGCCGGGACCTCAGTGAGAAGAAAGACATAGCGAATCGGATGTCTGGCCATGCGGGCATGGTCACAAGCACTCACCTGTGTAGATTTTGAACTACCCAGTACATATTTTAAGCCAATATGGTCCCGTGTCGATCTGGAATGTACAAATACCTGATAAATACTTATCTCAGTGGACGTGACAGCGACCAACAAAACCCCTACCTGTGTGAACCTTTTGTCCACCAACCCTAAACCCTCTAGTCTTCCGTTATATATCCATGATCATCTAGATATTGCATTCACCCGTGAGACGTCTACGCTCAGAGTATAGTAACATCTGCATCTATGGTCTCTACCCGGTGGATAAGGCGTATATTCAACAAACGTTATAGCCTGACAACTTAGCAGGAGCAGATAGCGTCACTATAGGCATAGTTCCTCATTTGCTCATGCCAACGTGTCCGCCATTAGGTCAGCTTGAATCCCGATCTATCTATTCCACTGCCCGTCTGCATCACCCACTGGAATGTTGAATCCATCTGCCGTGAAACATGTACCCCAAAGACCTTGGAACTGATACCCGACAAACATCTATTCATGTGGACGTGCCAGAAATACGTACCCCTTCTGGACATGGCCCGTTCTCGACAAACGCATACTTTTGTGGATCCGACATCTAGACCGGAATAGCTCAGTTGGTAGAGCGCCGGATTCGTGATCCTGAGGTTACGGGTTCGAATTTCGGTACAGGGGAATTTTTTCCCTCGGAGTTAACATTGGTTCTGACTCCATTCCCCATACAGTCCTTCGAATGAGACTATAAACCGAGGTTCCGTGTGTGAACGCACGCATAATAACATCTTGCACACCCGTAAAATCCCATCACCAACTTTCGGAAGAGAAGGCCAGTTTGGCCGTTGGTATGGATGACACGTTACACATAACATGCACCCTGCGTGAGAGATTGAAAGAATGGAGGAAGTAAGGGAAACTGAGTGAACGATATTGAACGATATTGACTGGATGACACGGGAAACAATTGAATGAAGCGCCAGCTGGCCGCTCTTCAGTCGGCACTACCTAGGTAGGCAGCCCGTTGTGTAAACGAGTGTGGATTTTAAAGCGCTTAAAACTTGGTCTCTAGCCGAGAATAGGCGCTATATAAGTATTCATTATTATTATTACCTACCAGACAGCGTCCGATAATCCGTCTACAAACAAAAGTAATGCACTAACCCTTCTAAATGATGCCCTCACTATGACATGACATGAGCTGATTATAGAAAATAAAGGCTACGTGATACGACCGCTAAATGAATGGAGCAAAGAAGTAGAAATCAGAAAATGCGTTTCGGCCTACTAGACTTTCATGTAAGGTAAAAAAACCAAGAAAACGATGAAGCCAGAATAAGCTTGCTATAATGAACTATTCATGTGTTTGTTTGTTTTTTCATTTTCCACCAAATCATTTTCAGGATTAGGTTTTTTCCTATGTTGTTGCTGTTGTTGTTTGTTTAGCTTTGTAATTATGTTAGTCTATTTACTTTCTCTTCTAACTTATCTTAATCTAATGTGTGTGTGTGTGTGTGTGTGTGTGTGTGTGTGTGTGTGTGTGTGTGTGTGTGTGTGTGTGTTTGAGTGTGTGTGTGTGTGCGCGCGCGCGCGCGCGCGCGCGCGCGCGCGCGTGTGTGTGTGTGTGTGTGTGTGTGTGTGTGTGTGTGTGTGTGTGTGTGTGTGTTTGTCCTGCCTTAACAAAACCAATAGGTCCAAATGCGTTGCGTCTGTTTTGCTTTTTTTTTTTTCATTCGTTTGGCGGTCTAGTAAAAAAAAAAAAAAAAACTCCCCTTGTATTTTCTTTCTTCGATTCCAGTTTTTCACTTCCAAAACTTCTGGATACAGTGTTTACTGAACAAATATCAACAGGAGCTGGTCTGGAACTCACAATGTGTCTTTGCAATCAACTTACCAAGATCTAGTACTAACTTTTTACGCTGTCTGCACAGACTAAACACCTAATGAGGATCTGACATCAACCCCTCTAGGATATAAACTCAGCAAAATACCTACTGACGATCAGGCATCCACCGTTCTATCCAACTACAGGACACACGCACACCAATGACCCGGTATTTACTGTTCTCTGTTATCTACTCTTTGAAAAAAAAAAAGCACACACACACCGCTGAGAATCTGGCATCTACCTTTCTATGCTGCATACTGGTCAGAATACAAGTACTTGGGATCTGATATCTACCCTTCCATTCTACCAGCTGCTCAAAATACCCTGTTCCTAGGATCTGGTATCTACCCTTCTGTGCTATCTGCTGCTCAAAATACCCAGTTCCTAGAATCTGTATCTACCCTTCTGTGCTGTCTGCTGCTCAAAATACCCAGTTCCTAGAATCTGATATCTACCCTTCCATTGTATCAGCTGCTCAAAATACCCAGTTCTAAGTATCTGGTATTACCCCCTTCTATACTATCTGCTGGTTAAATACCCAGTTCTTAGGATCTGGTATCTACCCTTCCTCTCAATGCTACCTGCTGGTTAAATACCCAGTTCTTAGGATCTAGTATCTACCCTTCTATGCTACCTGCTGGTTACATACCCAGTTCTTATGATCCGGTATCTACCCTTCTATGCTTCCTGCTGGTTGCATACCCAGTTCTTATGATCCGGTATCTACCCTTCTATGCTTCCTGCTGGTTAAATACCCAGTTCTTATGATCCGGTATCTACCCTTCTATGCTTCCTGCTGGTTACATACCCAGTTCGTAGGAGCAGGCATCTACCCTTCTGTGCTCTCTACTGGTCAAAATACCCAGTACTTAGGACTCTCCTAAGTTATCTGTCTGACACAACATCTGCTACAGACAACTGTCCTTAATGCAGTCTACTCGAACAAGACAAATGTCCCACCTGTGTGGATCTGGTACCTGCCGGACATCAGCTGACTGCGGGTGGGGGTACAGATGGGCTGCACGTAGTAGTTCTCCAGGCGAACCCCTTCCGCTGCCAGACGGTCCAAGTTGGGAGTTCGAATCCTGGACCCGTGGTAGCCGATGTCGTGGTAGCCGTAGTCGTCGGCCAGAATGAAGATGATGATGTTGGGTGGCTGACTGGCATGGGATGGTGGTGGTGATGTCGATGATGTTGACGACGACGAGGATATTGATGATGATGATGATGATGATGATGATGACGATGACGATGACGACGTCGATGACAGCGGTGGTGGTGATGATGATGGCGGTGGTGGCGATGGATGATGGATGATGATGATGATGATGATGATGGTGATGATGATGATGATGATGATGATGATGGCATTAGAAGCGAAATGATGATGACCATTGTGAAGAGAAGGGACGAGGTCAGACGAGTGATGGTTGGTCTCTGGGCCATGATGCCAGACTGGAAAAATAATCAAAAGAAAATAGAACCCCGAAAGAAAAGTAACGGACGAAAGAACAAACGAGGGGGAGGGTGGAGGGGGGGGGGGGGGGGGGGGAGAGAGAGACAGACAGACAGACAGACAGACAGAGGCAGAGAGAAAGAGAGAGAGAGAGAGAGAGAGAGAGAGAGAGAGAGAGAGAGAGAGAGAGAGAGAGAGAGAGAGAGATTGGGGGGGAAGGAGGAGAGGAGGAAACAGGAAGAGAGATAAGAAAAAAGGAAGTGAAACAGAAAAGGGGGGGGGGGGGGGGATGAAGAGAGATAGGAAGGCAGGATGGGAGGAAGGAGGGTGGCAGGGGTGTAGAAAATTTCAGAAAGGAAACAGAAGGATATGAAAAAAAAAAAAAAAAAAAAAACCTCGAAGAAAGACAAGTACGTGGAAAGAAAACGTATGCAGGGGAAAAAAGATAGGTTTAAAAGAAAGATTAAAGAAGGAAGGGTGGTCTCTGGGCCTGACAGACATACCCCTGGCAGACAAAGTACCCCCTGCCTGACAGATAAAGGAGTAAGGAGAAAAGATAGGTTTAAAAGAAAGACGAAAGAAGGGAGGGTGGGAGTGGGGGGAGAAAGATAGGACGAAGGGGAAAAGGTATATACAGGAAGGAAAAAAAAAACAAACGGAGTGAAAAGAAAGAGGAAGAATAGGCGGGAGAGGAAAAGGGAGGGGGGAACGGAAAGAAAAACATACAGTCCTGACAGTCAGATAAGCTACGACAGATAAACCCCTGGCAGACAAACTACCCCCTGCCTGACACATAAACCCCTGACAGACAAACTACCCCCTGCCTGACAGATAAACCCCTGACAAACAAACTACCCCTGCCTGACAGATAAACCCTGACAGACAAACTAACCCCTTCCTGACACATAAACCCCTGACAGACAAACTATTCCCTGCCCGACAGATAAACCCTGACAGACAAACTACCCCCTGCCTGACACATAAACCCCTGACAAACAAACTACCCCCTGCCTGACAGATAAACCCTGACAGACAAACTAACCCCTGCCTGACACATAAACCCCTGCAACAAACTACCCCCTGACTGACAGATAAATCCCTGACAGACAAACTAAACCCCTGCCTGACACATAAACCCCTGGCAGACAAACTACCCCCTGACTGACAGATGAACCCCTGGCAGACAAACTAACCCCTGCCTGGCACATAAACCCCTGGCAGACAAACTACCCCCTGACTGACAGATGAACCCCTGGCAGACAAACTAACCCCTGCCTGGCACATAAACCCCTGGCAGACAAACTACCCCCCCTGACTGACAGATAAACCCCTGCTGACAGACAAACTAACCCCTGCCTGACACATAAACCCCTGGCAGACAAAGTACCCCCCGCCTGACAGATATGCCCCTGGCAGACAAACTACCCCCTGACTGACATATTAACCCCTGGCAGACAAAACTACTCCCGGACTGACAAATAAACCCCTGGCAGACAAACTACCCCCCTGACTGACAGATAAACCCCCTGCAGACAAACTACACCCCTGCCTGACATATTAACCCCTGGCAGACAAACCACGCCCCTGCCTGACATATTAACCCCTGGCAGACAAACTAACCCCTGTCTGACAGATAAACCCCTGGCAGACAAACTAATACCTGATTGGCAGATAACTCCCTGACAGATAGACTCCCGAATGAAAGTTAAAACCCTGACAGACAAATAAGACTTGACAAAGCGATAAACCCTGATTGACAGATGAACCTTGAATGACAGATAAGAAAGACAAATACTTGACTGGCACATAAACTACTGACTAAATGGTCAACCTATGACTGTAAGATAAACCCCTCATGCGGAGATAAGCGCCCGACTGACAAACACCTATCTCACACACACACACACACACACACACACACACACACACACACACACACACACACACACACACACCTGAGTGACAGATAAATACCTGAGAAATAAAACACTCGGTTGGCAGATGAACCCATGACACGACAGATACACACCTGACAGATAAACATCTGGCTTCACAGATAAACACCAGACTGACGTTTAAATCCCTGACTGACAAATTAATCTTTGGCTGGCAGATAAACCCCAGACAGACAGATAGATCCCTGATAGACAGATAAACTTCTGACTGACAAATAAATTCCTAACGGACAGATCAACCCTGATTGACAGAAAAAACCCTGAGAGTTAAATCAACACCTGACTGACAGACAAACTCCTGACCGAGAAACAAACCCCTTACTGAGAGATAAACACCTGGCAGACAGATTAACACCTAACAGCCTTTACTGACAAATAAACACCTGCCAGCCCTTACTGACAGATAAATACCTGACAGGTCTTACAGACAGATAAAACACCTGACAGGCCTTACTGACAGATAAACAACTGACAGCCCTTACTGACAGGTAAACACCTGACAGCCCTTACTAACAGATAAACAACTGACAGCCCTTACTGACAGATAAACATCTGACAGCCCTTACTGACAGATAAACACCTGACAGCCCTTACTGACAGATAAATATCTGACAGCCCTTATTGACAGATAAGCACCTGACAGCACTGACTGACAGATAAACACCTGACAGCCCTTACTGACAGATAGACACCTGACAGCCCTTACTGACAGATAAACACCTGACAGCCCTTACTGACAGATAAACGCCTGACAGTCCTCACTAACAGATAAACATCTGGCAGCCCTTACTGACAGATAAACATCTGACAGCACGGCTTAACAGATAAACACCTGACAGCCCTTACTGACAGATAAACACCTGACAGCACTGACTGATAGATAAACACCTGACAGCCCTTACTGACAGAAAAACACCTGACAGCCCTTACTGACAGATAAACACCTGACAGCCTTACTGACAGATAAACACCTGACAGCACTGACTGACAGATAAACACCTGACAGCACTGACTAACAGATAAACACCTGACAGCACTGACTGACAGATAAACACCTGACAGCCCTTACTGACAGATAAACACCTGACTGACAGACAAACACCTGACAGCCCTTACTGACAAATAAACAACTGACAGCCCTTACTGACAGATAAACTCCTGACCAACAGAGATAAACACCTGACAGCCCTTACTGACAGATAAATACCTGACAGCCCTTACTGACAGATAGACACCTGACAGCCTTTACTGACAGATAAACACCTGCCTGACAGACAAACACCTGACAGCCCTTACTGATAGATAAACACCTGACAGCCTTACTGACAGATAAACACCTGACAGCCCTTACTGACAGATAAACTCCTGACCAACAGGTAAACACCTGACAGCCCTTACTGACAGATAAACTCCTGACCAACAAAACACCTGACAGCCCTTACTGACAGATAAACACCTGACAACCCTTACTCACAGAAACTCCTGACCAACAAACACCTGACAGCCCTTACTGACAGATAAACACCTGACAACCCTTACTGACGGATAAACAACCGACAGGCCTTACTGGTAGATAAACACCTGACCGACAGATAAACGCCCGACAGCCAAACAAGTAAATCATGGCTGTAAGATATTCACCTG
>JADBJO010000006.1:2117500-2121045 GCA_016801955.1 Conus betulinus | reverse complement strand
CACACACTGAAAGGGGGTGTGTTGACAGACTCCTTGCCTTGGTCATGGTGTATCTATTGCCACCTTAGTTTCTATATTTCTATGTGTTTGCATATCATGTTTTCACACTGTGAGGCAGTTTGTCTTGTTTGCAGATTGAATGCAGTATGCATATAAACAAAAAATTTGCTTTATTTAAAATATACTCTCAAACAAAAATTTTGACGACTTCAACCCCCCCCCCACACACACCACATCCCTCATACAATTATAAAGTTCTTTTCATATTCTTTTCTTATTATCACTCCTGGTGAAAAGATGTTAAACAACTGAACAACAAACAACACACAAACAACACACACACACACACACACACACACACACACACACACACACACCACACACACACACACACACACACACACACACACATACACGTGTGCGCCCGTGCACGCGGGCGCCAGTTTAAGTGTGCACACAAAGAACAAAGCTTTACAATGACAGACAGACAGACCAACAGACACATCGTGAACATTTCTGTAAAGTGTAGAAAGACAGCCAGCCAGCCAGCCAGCCAGCCAGCCAGCCAGACAGCCAGACAGACAGACAGACACATGGTGAAAGTTTGTGTAAAGTGTAGCTGACCCCACCCAAATACCGGATGTGAGTCATGACACGTGACGGTATTTCCCAGGACTCCACTCCCCTGGTTTATCAACAGGAAATGCCTGTGACCTGACGACTGTAAACACACCTGGCTGCCATCTGTCTGTCTGTCTGTCTGTCTGTCTGTCTGTCTCTGTCTGTCTGTCTGTCTGTCTCTCTCATTTCCTTGTTTATCTCTCTCTTTTTTCTGTGTGTGTGTGTGTGTGTGTGTGTGTGTGTGTGTGTGTGTGTGTGTGTGTGTGTGTGTGTGTCTCCCTCTCCTCCCCTCCCTCCCTTCCCCTCTCTCTTCCTCCCTCCCTCCCTCTCTCTCAACATACACACACATGTCACGCGTACATCATCCTCACACACAGGTGTGCTCACTGAAAACAAACAAACACACACACACACACACACACACACACACACACACACACACACACACACACACACACACACACACACACATACAAACATAGGAACATAGCTGTGGGTTTCGAGGAAAACGTTGAAAAACGGAAAAACAGTTATTACACAGATCTTGACTATTTGCCTTGGGATCATAAACATTTTCCATGCTTTTTTCTGATGATATGCCTTTCTTCTTTCCCTCAGGCTAATAATTGTTTTTATCCTGTTTTCCCGAAGATAATGACTGTTTTCCCTGAGGATAATAATTGTTCCCTTGCTTCTCTGAGCAAAATAATTGTTTCCCTGCAGATGATGATTGTTTCCCCGAGAATAATTAATTATTGTTTCCCTGAGGATAGTACTTGTTTTCCCTGAGGATAATAATTGTTTAGCTTGTTTCCTTGAGGATAAATACTGTTTTCCCTGTTTCCTTGGGATAATTACTGTTTCCCTGTTTTCTTGAGGATAATTACTGTTTTCCCTGTTTCCTTGGGGATAATTACTGTTTTCCCTGTTCCTTGGGGATAATAACTGTTTTCCCTGTTTCCTTGGGAATATAATAACTGTTTTCCCTGTTTCCTTGAGGATAATTACTGTTTTCCCTGTTTCCTTGGGGGATAATAACTGTTTTCCCTGTTTGTCCTGGGGATAATGATTGTTTCCCTGTTTTGTCTGAATATGTCAACTGTATTTCCTGTTTTGCTAGAGGATTATAAATGCTTTCCCTATTTTCTTCGGAATTTTAAGCGTCAGTATCATCGTCAGGAAAACGTCAACAAGAAGGGAACAGCATTAATTACTATTAACCGTCAAAAGCACAAATGTGGTTGCAAAATACAGAAATATTCCCGTGATCCCGTGATTCCTATGTTTTTCTTATTTCAGTCAGTATTTTTTTCGACTATAATCATTATTTTCCCGACGAAAACAGGAAAAATATTTGTGATCCTCAGAGATAACGGTGATAATTTTTTTTTCTCTGAAGATGGAGGAAACACTGGTGATTCTCAGGGAAAACAGCTAATTTCCTATGGAAAGGAGCGGTGATGCTCTGGGAATACAGCTATTATCCTATGGAAAACAGTTATGATCCTCAGGGAAGACAGCTATTATCCTATGGAAAACAGTTGTGATCCTCAGGGAAGACAGCTATTATCCTATGGAAACAGTTGTGGCCCTCAGGGAAGACAGCTATTATCCTATGGAAAACAGTTGTGATCCTCAGGGAAGACAGCTATTATCCTATGGAAAACAGTTGTGGTCCTCAGGGAAGACAGCTATTATCCTATGGAAAACAGTTGTGATGATTAGGGAAGACAGCTATTATCCTATGGAAAACAGTAATGATCCTCAGGGAAGACAGCTATTATCCTATGGAAAACAGTTGTGGCCCTCAGGGAAGACAGCTATTATCCTATGGAAAAACAGTTATGATCCTCAGGGAAGACAGCTATTATCCTATGGAAAACAGTTATGATCCTCAGGGAAGACAGCTATTATCCTATGGAAAACAGTTGTGGCCCTCAGGGAAGACAGCTATTATCCTATGGAAAACAGTTTGTGGCCCTCAGGGAAGACAGCTATTATCCTATGGAAAACAGTTTGATGATTAGGGAAGACAGCTATTATCCTATGGAAAACAGTTGTGATCCTCAGGGAAGACAGCTATTATCCTATGGAAAACAGTTGTGATCCTCAGGGAAGACAGCTATTATCCTATGGAAAACAGTTGTGATCCTCAGGGGAAGACAGCTATTATCCTATGGAAAACAGTTGTGATCCTCAGGGAAGACAGCTATTATCCTATGGAAAAGAGTTGTGATCCTCAGGGAAGACAGCTATTATCCTATGGAAAAACAGTTGGTGATCCTCAGGGAAGACAGCTATTATCCTATGGAAAACAGTTGTGATCCTCAGGGAAGACAGCTATTATCCTATGGAAAACAGTTGTGTGATCCTCAGGGAAGACAGCTATTATCCTATGGAAAAGAGTGGTGATCCTCAGGGAAGACAGCTATTATCCTATGGAAAAGAGTGGTGATCCTCAGGGAAGACAGCTATTATCCTATGGAAAACAGTTATGATCCTCAGGGAAGACAGCTATTATCCTATGGAAAAACAGTTATGATCCTCAGGGAAGACAGCTATTATCCTATGGAAAACAGTTATGATCCTCAGGGAAGACAGCTATTATCCTATGGAAAAGAGTGGTGATCCTCAGGGGAAAAAGCTATTATCCTATGGAAAAAAGATGTGATGCTCCGGTTAATAGATAGACACACTAACATACGCACTCAAGGATACACGCTTGCTTGTACGTGCAAAGACACAGGCATATGTACACACAGTACAAGGCACATACATCAACACATACTTGCACGCTTGGCTTGATTATAATTATGGAAGCTTTCTTGCACATATGCACACACGCACATGCACCACATGCACACGCATGCACGCGCGCACACACACAACACACACACACACACACACACACACACACACACACA
>JADBJO010000006.1:2102500-2110000 GCA_016801955.1 Conus betulinus | reverse complement strand
GTGATTGTCAGGATGACTCGACAACTGCCTTCCTTGTGTGTGTGTTCCTGTGTGTGTGTGTGTGTGTGTGTGTGTGTGTGTGTGTGTGTGTGTGTGTGTGTGTGTGTCTCCACACGCATGCAGTCATTTAATCACGTTCATGCAGGAAAGCTTCAACCATAATTCCTTCAAGGATTATATCTGTCTGTCTGTCTGTCTGTCTGTCTGTCTGTCCTGTTCTGACAGACACAGACAGACAGACAGACAGACAGACAGACAGACACACACACACACACACACACACACACACACACACACACACACACACACACACACACAAAACGCATGCATGCAGAAACACATGCGCACACACATTCTCTCTCTCTCTCTCTCTCTCTCCAGTCTCTCTCTCTCTCTCTCTCTCTCTCTCTCTCTCTCTCTCTCTCTCTCTCTCTCTCTCTCAGGGGGACAACAAACTGCTGTAATTGTGTCAGGATGGTTTGTTTTGACTTCTGACAATCACTGCTGATTGTGGCGGACGAAGACAGGATTGTCCCCCCAGATTCTGCAGCCAGGTGTCTGATCAGCCATGCCGTCTGCTGCCATCGACTTTCGATGTGTTTTGTGGCCGCTTCCTGCCCGTCTTCATCGGGTTTATGACAAGAAGGGCTAAGGAAAAGGCTGCCGTCCGCATCGCCATTGTCACACTTCACACAGAAGGGATGGTGCTACCTTAGGACTGCTCTCCTGTCGTATTTGTTCCGGGGCACTTTGCTCTTTCAGTGTGGTGACATCGAATCAAACCCTGGACCCACCAACCCTCCTCCCAGCAGAGACACCACTCATCAGACACGATTTCATGGCGGACTTTCCTTACAGAGAGCCAGTCTGGAAAGGTCAACAGACTCTGACAGTTCTGGGCCTTCATCTGTCAGCACAGATCCTGCACTCTGTGATCTCATGGCCACCTTCGACATGAGAAGTGACCAGATGACGCCACGATGGACGCAGTGTGCATTACTATCATTACAGGAAGCATAGTAATTATGATCTCTGTCCGCTGTGTAAAAGTGCCGAAGAAAACGAGGTTCACTTTGTATTCTGTTGTCCGATTTTGAATGATCTGAGGAGTCAGTTAATTGATCAAAATATTCTAAGCATCCTTCCTTATTTTTCGACTTTCATTATTCATGCCATCCACAAACGAAGCCACCATAAAACGTTTTGCTGTGTTTTCTTGTACAAGGTATTTAGGATTAGAAGTATAGTATGCAGTTAAGAATTAATTGTTCTGTGCTGTTTGATATTTAGTCAGTAGATCACCTGTTGAATTATGATGAATGATTGATTTGTTCCTGTTTCTTTTTCAAAAAGATTTGTTCACATTACCCCCTTCATTATGGGCTAGGGCTTACGTGAATAAAACATCCGTATCCGTATCCGTATCCGTCTCTCTCTCTCCTCTCTCTCTCTCTCTCTCTCTCTCTCTCTCTCTCTCTCTCTCTCTCTCTCTCATGTACATGCTCTCCTCTCTCTCCCTTCTCGTCTCTCTCTCTCTCTCTCTCTCTAGTCTCTCTCTCTGCTTCTCTCTCTCTCTCTCTCTATCCTCGTCTCCTCTCTCTCTCATCTATCTCTCTCTCTCTCTCTCTCTCTCTCTCTCTGAAACACACAGACAGACCAACAGACAGACGCACAGACAGACAGACAGAAAACCATACACACACACACGCACACGCACACACAGACTCATCACATAGAACAATACACGTCCACACACACACTGTCATTGTTGTGATTGGTGTGTAAAGATTGTGGGGTGGGTTTCTTTCAGTGGACACCAACAAGGATTTGACTGCATATTGCCCAAGCTTGCGAGCGTGTCGAAAGAGAGAGAGAGTCAACGAGTCAACGAGTTTATTGCTTTTAAGCAAGGAAGCCCATAAAGCGTTCCAATAATTCAAATAATGTACACGATTCAATGGTGACATTGACCTAGGCAGCACAAATTATTAAGTGAAACGTTTTATATATAGGCCCTGTAATATATACAAATATAAACAAACTTAGATAGAAAGGTAGACAGACAGACAGATAGCTAGAGAGAGAGAGAGAGAGAGAGAGAGAGAGAGAGAGAGAGAGAGAGAGAGAGAGAGAGAGAGAGAGAGAGAGAGAGAGAGAGAGAGCGATAGGAGGAAACATACACTTGAAATGTCTAACCCGCAAAACTTTTCGAAGACCATTTCTGCCCATATCTGCCCCTAAGGCTCAGTTTGATACTGGTATCCCCCAAACAGTCACGAATAAACAAGAAAATTCATCATCATCACCCCCCCCCCCCCCCCCCTCCCCCCGCCCCTCCCATCACACACACAAAGCCAATAAGCTACGGCCCCTTAAACGTCGACAGTAGTATTGCACTGTTCAGTGTTATTGTCCTTTTCTTCTTTTTTTTCTCTTGTTCTCGTCCCTCTTCCTCTGTCTCTCCCCCCCCCCCCCCCCCCCCCCCCCCCCATCATCAACAGTTCTTGTTCTTTCCTCCTGTTCTTCTTCTTGTTATTTTTACCGATATCACTATCACTATCATCGTAAAAGAAAACAGCATTCATCCCCTTGAAGACGGAGTATGGCCGCCCATATTGCGGGATGAAGACGAGTTACACACACACGAAAATCCATCCCCCTATAGGGGTGCCCACAGAAGACAGCATCTTGAGCGCATGGAAAGCGAAGATAACTCAAAACTAAAGTTAGTATTACACAATGATTACATGGCTAACTGTAATTGTGCAAAGGCAAAAGAATTAACAACCGAGCACGATGTTCATGTAAACGGCATAACACGAAGAATCGCACAGTACACAATAGATAACTTTTAAGATGAGAGCATGGTATACTTATAAATGCAGTGCACCAAGACTATTATAAACTAAAAAAAAAAATATGCACTACGCTATATGTTCTTCATTTTTCTCTCCTTTTCTTACTCAATCCCAATCCCATTCATCCCGTGACACCCAAGTGGCCACAATTAAACAAGTCATTCGTCCATGACACCGAAGAGGCTTCCTACAACAAAGCTAACTTTCACACACAACATATATGGTAGTAATTTGATGTTCAAATATACTCAGTTATTTGGTGGTTTCTGATTTCTTAGTTTCAATGATTTGGACAGGAATAGAGCCAGTGGCACACACATCCTTGAATTTGATAATAATAAAGTAAGTTTGAAAGAATTGGATGTATATATTTAGAAGGAATATATCTCTCCCACAATAGTTTATACTTGGGACAAACTGATGTAAAGTGAAGTTCTGTTTCAAAATTTGTTGGGACAAAATGGGCATGTCATGCTTTCTTGGCTTCTCGAATGTCTGAACCTGTGAGGTTTAAGTTGGGAAACACCAAGCCGAAGTCTGGTTAGGTGTTTTCTAAATGCGTGATTTTTTTTTTTTTACCTCCACTAGATAACCAGGAACACTTTGTAGTTGACGAAATGTGGAATAAAGTTCGTATCTTTCTTTGGATTGTAACAAAGCATCTAGATCTTGGAGACGACAGTCATAAAGCCTTTGCTTTAAAAATGGATATAAATGATTTTACATTTTCTACTCCTTGATTCTCCCACACAAATCCAAACCCATACCTAAACAATATAATGCAAACCTTGCTTACCCAATTTGTATTACCTTGACAGTGCATTGTGTACAGCATTTTGTATGATTTCCTTGGAATACGATATTCCTCCATTTTTTGTTAGTCTTAACCAGTGCTTAATAGTTTTAGTAAAAGTTTGTATGTAAAGCGGATATCTGTTAGCTTCATAATACGAAGTGGATAAGGTGTTTGTATGCTGATATTCAATAAACGTTTTATGGCAAGAAGATGTACTCTCTCAATAGGAGTGTGATCTGCAGTCAACCCCCAAACTTCTGCACCATGTCAGAATAGGTTGTAATTGAGTGCCAAATATCTTAAAGAAAATCTTAGGAGAATTTTCGCCTATAGACCAGAGGAATCTAAAGATACTGAAAACACTTTTTTTTTTTGCTTTATGAGCCAAATCTTCCAGTGAGTAAGAAAATGTCAACCCCATGGAGAAAAATATTCCCAAATATTTATATTGATTTCCCACATTCATTTTGACATTTCCGTAGAAACCATTTTTGTCTTGCAGCAAGGTAACCCCCTTTCCTAAAACACTACTATTTTTTTATTTTTAATTATTAACTGTCAGACCTAGTCTATCTGCCGTACTTCTTAGAATGTTCAGTTGGTGCTGGAGCCCGATAACAGTGGTAGAAAGGAGGACAACATCATCAGCAAATAACAAAACCAGAATCTGCATCAAATCAGGTGACAATCTTACCCCATGTCTACCATGTTGTGTTATATATATTTGCAAAGCTCATTGATAAAAAAGCAAATAAAATAGGACAACAGTTATCGCCTTGTTTCAATCCTCTAGGACACATGAATGTTTCTGTAAGACCACCGTTAGTTCTGACCCTAGCTTTAACTATTTCACACATGCTTTGAATAACTTTGAACATTTTCCTTTTGATATCATTTTTGCAGAGTATAAGCCAAAGATGGTTTCTGACTATGAGATCGAAGGCTTTCCTAAAACCAATGAAAGCTGCATATAATTTTGTTTCATTAGTTGAAAATTGCTTCTGAACTAGTGCAAGTAGAGTAAATATGTGGCCGACTGTACTGTAATTCTTTCTAAACCCTGCCTGCGTTTCACTTAACAAATTATTGTCCTCTGCCCAATTTGTCAATCTCATTTTGCTGCTGATATTCAACAGCGAAATACCCGGTAGTTGTCAGGGGAATTAATGTCTCCTTTTTATGTAATGGCTGTGTAATTGATTCTGACCAATTTTGAGGAAATAAACCTGAATCCAAAAGTTTGTTGAATAGCTTAGTCAGGAACAAAATGACCTGAGGAGAAGAGTTTTTATAAAACTCACTGCTGAAGCCATCTGGTCCTGATGCTTTTCCATTCTTCAGTACTTTCACAGCATTATATACTTCTAGTTCTGATATCTCTAAATCTAAAGTGGAACAATCTGTTTCACAAACAGTTATAGATTGAGTATCAAAAACTTCGTTAGAAAAGGAACTATTACTATTTAGTTTATCATTCTGCATAGATGCGTCATTAAATACTTTTTCAAAGTGGTCATACCAATCTTCACTTGAAATAGTACAGGTTGTTAATCTATTGTTAATACGTCTTTTTATGGTACCCCAAACTGTTTTAGGATCAGTACTATTGCATTCAAGCGTTACAAGAACATTTTGTTTATCTTCTATCTGTTTTTTTTTTATAAATAATTTGTAATCCTTTCTCATAGTGGCGTATTCGCCCCTAAATACGTCTGCATCGTATGAATCCACACATTTATTCAAGTTTATCAGGGATTGACGAAGTGCTGTTTGTTTATCCCTGCATTCCTTATCAAACCAAGTACAATGACTTGTTTTCCCCAATACTATCTTTTTCTTCATACACTGCCCAGCCACAGCAATACCTGTTAAAATTTTTTTCTACAGCTGCATTGATATCAATGTTAATCAATTCAGCTGCTTGTGTGAAAATTAATGAAATTTCTATTGATAACAATGCTTGCCTATATTCATTCTCAAGCTCTTGATTCCAAACATTCTTTTCAATAATAGTTTTTTTCTAACTTTTCACAGGTTTTTACCGGCTGCTTTTGAACAGTAAGGGTTAGTTTCACGGCATATGCTTGGATTCAAGTCTTGAGATAACTTGTAAACATGAGGCGTATTTAAAGATAGACCGAGAAATAAGGAAATAATCGATCACACTTGATCCATTGTGAGCAATGTATGTATATGCCCCACAACGGTTTCCTGTAACAGACCATTCAATATAACAAGAGAAAATTATTCGCATAACAACGTAGACAACGACCAAAGTCGTTTGTTGAAGAGTCCTTCGATTCCCGTTTGTACTCCTTTTCAGACAGTACATTTTCGTCATCCTTATCATCATCATTAGCATCATATGCAAAGAAAGCTCGTTTGCGTTTGCATCAGCAGTCCTAGCATTGAAATCACCTATAAGCATAAGGGGACACATTCCCCAATCAATTCATAAACATCAAGTATACACTGCTCTAGTAAGTCCATTCCATTCTCGATTTCTGTGTCAACATAATAGACGCTATGGGCGGAGTAACATACATACCTATCAATAAACTTTCGTTTCGTCAATTTGGTAAAAGCTTTGAAATCTTTAGCACGATGCAGCTGTCGTATTCAACTTGGATTTGTTGTACTAAACTAGAATACATGTTCTTTACTAACATGATAGCACCGCCAGAGAGGCGAGCTGTGGTGCTGTCTGATACACTCACGCCTGTAAGACAAACACATCAACAGCAGGAAATAAATGAGATGAAAAACTTGATGAAAATGTTTCTGTAAGGAAAACAATATCATAATTTGACAAGAATTGTCTAATGTCCGGCTGATAGATGGTATCTAGTCTTTCTATGTTATATGTTAAAAAGGATACACTGTGACCATGTATGTTCGGTTGTTTGGGTTGGCCATCAGAGGAGGCTGAGCTCCCGATTCCGTTCGGGCGGAGTTAGTTTTGGCATGTGGAAATAACTCTGTGACGTGCTGTTGCCTACCTTGCTGCTGTGTTGCCTGAGCTTTTTTGCCCTAGTTTTGCTTCTGGTCACCTACTTTTTACTGTAGGGGTTTCAGTCTCAAGTGAGAAGCTTTGCTGGGCTTGCTCCTGCACGTCTTGCTGGTCTCTGCCTGTGTTGTTTTTGTCCCCTAACTCTGTTCCGGAATCAGAAGACTGACTCTCCATAGCATCTACAGCAGTCCACGGGTCAGCAAGCTGTTTGACAGAGGTCTGGCTGCTATTGTTCTGGACGTCTGTCCAAGGATCAGCAAGCTGTTTAGCGTAACTTTGGCTGCTATCTTTCTGGGGTTCCTCTTCTGTTGCTTGTCTGGCGTTGGTGAAATCTGAAACTTGTGTTATGTCATTGGTGTACTTTGAAGGTATATTGGACTAGTGGAGGATTTTGCTTACAGTCCTTGGGTACGGCTGCTACTCTTATATCACTGGTTGTCTGGGATGAATTGCCGGGTAGATATCCTTCTACACACAAGTTTGGTTAGTCCCATCGACTGGGCAGGGCACAGGGGACACCGTGTGGCTGTGTACTTTACTGGGACTGGGTGTGTCCTCTCTGGTTGTTGGATGTGCGTCAGCAAAGACTGGATGGTTTCTGTCCTCAATACTGTGGGGAGGGCTTGCAGGAGGAGACTCGTCACTACTGTTTGAGGTTGGTACCAGCCTAATGCCCCGTGCATCCGCTATTTTCCTGTATCTTGTTGGGGAGGTGTGTTCTTTGACTTTGGATGATTCAGTCTCTCTAACGGCACTGAATCCTGCGTCTGATTATTTGTCTTGGTGGCTTTACAATCTTCTGGTGTAGTGCTGTATTGCATCGGTTTAAAATGATG
>JADBJO010000006.1:2095000-2097500 GCA_016801955.1 Conus betulinus | reverse complement strand
TCACAATGGGGTCAGTCACTGATGTAATGTACACACTTCAGAGTGGTTGTTCACAATGGGGTCAGTCACTGATGCAATGTACACACTTCAGAGTGGTTGTTCACAATGGGTCAGTCACTGATGTAATGTACACACTACAGAGTGGTTGTTCACAATGAGGTCAGTCACTGATGTAATGTACACACTTCAGAGTGGTTGTTCACAATGGAGTCAGTCACTGATGTAATGTACACACTTCAGAGGGGTTGTTTACAATGAGGTCAGTCACTGATGTAATGTACACACTTCAGAGTGGTTGTTCACAATGAGATCATCAGTCACTGATGTAATGTACACACTTCAGAGTGGTTGTTCACAATGGAGTCAGTCACTGATGTAATGTACACACTTCAGAGTGGTTGTTCACAATGAGGTCAGTCACGGATGTAATGTACACACTTCAGAGTGGTTGTTCAATGAGGTCAGTCACTGATGTAATGTACACACTTCAGAGTGGGTTGTTCACAATGAGGTCAGTCACTGATGTAATGTACACACTTCAGAGTGGTTGTTTACAATGAGGTCAGTCACTGATGTAATGTTGACGCTTTCAAAGGACTACAAAATCTCATTTACGATGAAATCAGTCAATGATATAATGTAAAAACTTCAAAACAATTGCGCACTCTCGGAGCAGTCACTGATGAAATTTACACAGGAGAAGACATTACCGTCTTTTCTTTCCTGCCTGGGGGACAAGAACATAATATTTTACCTCAGGTAAAACCATCTGCAGATCAATTTGTGATCCATCTTTGTTTGTGATAGTAACTGGCCAAACCCAGACAGCGTGTGTACTCATTCTGATGGGCCAATGGGTTTTAACATAGTCAGTGACTTGGTACTATACACTGTAATGTCAATATCTTGAAAATTTCAGCGAAGCAAAATTTCGAGCTGCCTGCTAACTACCAAAAATAAGCAAAATAATACTGAACTATTATTCCATCGCAGAAGACGTTTGAGAATTATTGCTCATGTCAGGAGGAATTTGCAGCATCCACACTTGTCTGACAAAAGTGATCACCTGCCCCTGGCGGTCAGGCCTCTGTTACTGTCCTACCATGATACACACTTCACAGTAATTGTACACTCTTCATGATTAGTGTCAGTCATTGAGGTAATGTGCATACATCACAGTGATTGTACACTCTTCATGAACAGTGTCAGCCATTGAGGTAATGTGCATACATCACAGTGATTGTACACTCTTCATGATCAGTGTCAGTCGTTAGAGGTAATGTGCACACTTCATAGTGACTCTACACTTTTCATAAACCAGCCAGCCATTAATGCACACACAGTTCAAAGTGACTGTATATTCTCCATAAACAATGAAATCAGTCACTGTAAAATGTACCTTATTTAAAGTAAAAAAAAAAAAAAAAAACCAGTGCCTTGTCTCAATCTTATTTCTGCACAGTTAACCAATCATCTGACAGATTTATTCTTTCTGAGTCTAAATAGTTCATTATTCTGTTGACTAATCATCTGGCTGATTCATTTGTTCTGAATCTGAATATAGTTCATTATTCAGTTAATTAATCATCTAGCTGATTCACTCGCTCTGATTGTAAATTGCTCATTATTCAGAAAATTGTTTGCAAGTACTTCACAACAGACATTAAAAAAAAGAAAAGTCATCTGTGACAACTGTTTCACCCTGCGCGTTCACAGGCACGCGCGCGCGCGCGCGCGCACACACACACACACACACGCGCGCGCGCGCGCGCGCGCGCGCGCTCGCAGGCGCACACACACACATCTTGAACATACTGTTACAACCACCATGCATCACTTGTTGGTATCTCACAACTTCTATATGATCTTCAAAAGGCCATAACGTAACATCCTATTCATCGCTTGTCGGTATGCTGCAAGTTTCTGATGATCTTCAAAAGGCCATGCATGACGTAACATCCTATTCATCACTTGTCGGTATGCTACAAGTTTCTGATGATCTTCAGAAGGCCATGCATGACGTAACATCCTATTCATCACTTGTCGGTATGCTACAAGTTTCTGATGATCTTCAGAAGGCCATGCATGACGTAACATCCTATTCATCGCTTGTCGGTATGCTACAAGTTTTTCTGATGATCTTCAGAAGGCCATGCATGACGTAACATCCTATTCATCGCTTGTCGGTATGCTACAAGTTTCTGATGATCTTCAGAAGGCCATGCATGACGTAACATCCTATTCATCACTTGTCGGTATGCTACAAGTTTCTGATGATCTTCAGAAGGCCATGCATGACGTAACATCCTATTCATCGCTTGTCAGTATGCTACAAGTTTCTGATGATCTTCAGAAGGCCATGCATGACGTAACATCCTATTCATCGCTTGTCGGTATGCTACAAGTTTCTGATGATCTTCAGAAGCCATGCATGACGTAACATCCTATTCATCGCTTGTCGGTATGCTACAAGTTTCTGATGATCTTCAGAAGGCCATGC
>JADBJO010000006.1:2052500-2080000 GCA_016801955.1 Conus betulinus | reverse complement strand
GCGTGTGTGTGTGTGTATGTGTGTGTGTGTGTGTGTGTGTGTGTGTAGAAACAAATTACAACTGGACCAGGCCCCGTTGGCTTTAGGGGACCTGTTCTAAAACATCTGTCTGTATGCGCTAATGTGGGTTTGTGTGTGTGTGTTTTGTGTGCGTGTGTTTTTGTGTGTGTGCGTGCGTGCGTGGGTGCGTGTGTGTGTGTGTGATGGAATAATCGTGTGATGGTATGACCTTCTAGGTGTGTGGAGAATGATGACGGGTCTCTTCTCCTTCATTACTACAGCGTCAGAAAGGGACTGGCGCCCATTGTTGAGGGTAGGTGTCTACCAGGTGAACGCCGGGGTTTCTTGTTGCCAATAGGAAGGCAGTTAGCAGAACAGGACGAATTATAAAGCCCATGGGGCCGGAATAGCCCAGTTGGTAGAGTGCCGGACTCGTGATCCTGGGGTTGCGGGTTCGAATCTCGCCGGGGCCGTTTCGGTACAGGGGGATTTGTCCCTCGGAGTTAACATTGGTTCTGACTCTATTTCCCATACAGTCCTTCAAATGAGACTATAAATCGAGGTTCCATGTGTGAACGCGCGCATAACATCTTGCACACACGTAAAATCCCATCACCAACTTTCGGAAGAAAAGGCCTGTTTGGCCGTTGGTATGGATGATATGTTACACATAGCATGCACCTTTCCCGATGTTGGAGTATGGCTGCCTTGATGGCGGGATAAAAAAAACCGGTCATATACATAAAACTCCACTCCGTTGTTGAGTAGATGGGATTAATCCTTGCCTGTGTACTCAGGGAGTGTCCGCAGGAGTATCAACCTGCGTACGCAGAAAGAAACAAAGAAAGAATACAGCCCGACACATCAATAATGTATGTATGTAATAAGAGATAGATATGAAAAAGGTTTGATTTATGTAGATTGCAGTTTAGTTTCTTTTTCCTTTATAATCCACTTAATTCTCAATATACACAAGAAACGTGTGTTGTGTGAAAGGCCAAAGGTCAATGAGCATATCTTTCCGAATGATGTTCAGCAATGAATTTTGTTCCTGTGCATCAAATATAGTTACGTCTGGTAGATCGAGATCGTCACTCTCGTCCTAACTCCGCCCTCTCCCTCCACTCCCTATCACTCCTTTCTTCTCTCTCTCTCTCAGTCTATGTTTTATTTCTCTCTCTCTCTCTCTCTCTCTCTCTCTCTCTCTCTCTCTCTCTCTCTCTTTGCCCGTCTGCCTGTCTCTCTCTCTTTCTCTCTTCTCTCTCTCTGCCCGTCTGTCTGTCTGTCTGTCTG
Source organism: Conus betulinus (assembly GCA_016801955.1). Taxonomy (NCBI): domain Eukaryota; kingdom Metazoa; phylum Mollusca; class Gastropoda; order Neogastropoda; family Conidae; genus Conus; species Conus betulinus. The sequence goes on along the minus strand of JADBJO010000006.1, from coordinate 2,078,707 downwards.
TCTCTCTCTTTCTCTCTTCTCTGTCAGTCTGCCTGCCTGTCTGACACCCCCTTCATAATTTTTATAACACAATGTATAATTTACTGCACTGCGATCTTTGCTACATTTCACGTAATCATGGTAACACCATATTTTAATTGACTGCACTGCCACATGCTTTGCTATGCTGCATACCATACAATCATGGATGAAACATCCTGTTATACTTTACTGCACCGCGACATGCTTTGCCATGCTATGTAGTACTGTTACATAATGAAGTGCCCTCCCCCAACTGCCATAGATGTATTATAGTGTTACGATGGTGTGCCGTTCTGCCAGCGTTCTGTGACGTGTGGTCTGCTGGATGAGATGAGAGACCAGAGTACCTTATGCTGTATGTACCCGCACACACGTCAACGAACCTACGTTAATGAGGATGCCGAGCTTGGCTCAATTCTGTCAACACGGCCACTTAGATAGGTCTGCAGCGAGAGCGGATGATCCCGACCCTTTCTGTCAACACGTCCACCTTGTTTTACGACGAGGATGTTGATCCCAGCCCGTTGGCTGGTTTTATAACGAAGATGTTGACCCCTGCCTATTTCCGTCAGCACCTCCAGTTTGATTGGTCTGCATCAAGAGGGTTGACCCCGACCCACTTCTGTCAGCAGCTCCACTTTGATAGGTCTATACCAAACACATATACAGGAAATAAATCGCATTACAATACGGTACAATGCAGTGCAAAAACAGCACAGCACACCACATAATACGCTATTTTACAGTACAGTCCCATTCCGTACCCTACCAAACAGTACTATAGGACACGAGTTAACACACCACAATACAATTTAGTACAGTTCTGAACAGTTTGATTATGATTATGATGATGACGATGATGATGATGATGATGATGATGATGACAGTGATGATGATGGTGATGATGATGATGTGCTGTGCCGTGTTGTTCCATTCTGCTCTACGGCTACAGGTATTCTGGAGGCGGTGGGCCGACAGTTCTTTGGACAGGTCGCCAAACTGACTGTGGAGAGCGAGACAATCGAGGACACAGGCACCGAAAGAAAACTCTACCACACCCAATTCCATGTAACTGTACAGAGCTTCATCATCATTATCATCATGAATGTTGCTGCTGTCGTCATCATCATTATCATCGCCGTTGTTGTCGTCGTCATCGCCCTCCTCCTCTTCCTCCTCCTCCATCCCCTCCTCTTCCTTTTCCTCTTCCCTCACCTCCTCCTGATCACGATGATCATCGTCAGAAAGAGAGTGTGGAGGCTGCCCAGAAAACCACCACATCATGTTCCAAATGACACAATACTGCCCCCGCCTTTTTTCATCGTCATCGTAGTTGTCAATGTCGCCACCATTGTCTTCATATAGGGTCACGGCTGGGCCAGAAACATCTACCACACTGAGCTTCAAATGACACTATATAACACACATCGTCTTCATGATAAGAATCGTAATCATAATCATACGTTTTCTTCATCATCGTCATCCTCCTATTCACCAGCACGAAAAGGATAAAATAGTAGATGCCTATGGGTCAGGGTAGCGAAGGTGACGATGTCAGTGATTACAATGATAATGAAAATATTACATGTCTATGGGTCACGCATATGGATGACGCAGATGACAATATCTGTGGTAACGATGACAATGAAAATATTGCATGTCTGTGGATCAGGGTGAAGAAGATGACGATGTCTGTGGTAACGATGACAATGAAAATATTGCATGTCTGTGGGTCAGGGTGACGAAGATGACGATGTCTGTGGTAACGATGACAATGAAAACATTGCATGTCTGTGGGTCAGGGTGACGAAGATGACGATGTCTGTGGTAACGATGACAATGAAAACATTGCATGTCTGTGGGTCAGGGTGACGAAGATGACGATGTCTGTAGTAACAGTCATGATGAAAACAGATCTGGGCAGGGTGATAACAATGATGATGTCTGTGTCAACGATGATGATAAAGATATTTGATTGTAAGGGTAAGGGTGATAATGAGGATGATAATGGTTACAATCATTATGATGATGGTTGTGGTGATGATAATAATGATCGTGACGATGAAAGCGACATGTTAACGGGAAGATAACGTCTGTGATTACAACGCTTACAAGAATGGCATTGATAATTGTGACTGTCTGTCGTAACGGTGATGAGGATGACGACGATTATGATGACGACGACGACAACGATGATGATAGGTGGACATGGCAAAACCTCGCTGTGGAGGAGTTGGCTTCAACGTAACCCCTGATGACTCACGTAATGATCATGATCTTGATGATGATGATGATGATGATGATGATGATGAAGCAGACAGGTAGGAGGAGTGGAGAACCTAATTGTGGAGGTATCGGCTTAAATGCAACCCCTGGTGTCACATGTAATAAAGACGATGATGGTGATAGTGATGACAGGTGGAGAGGGAGAACCTGTGGAGGGCTCGGGGTCAATGCAACCCAGGTGTCACATGTAATGATGATGACGATGATGAAAATGGTGATGATAGGTGGATGTGGAGAACCTAGTCGTGAAAGGGTCGGGGTCAATGCACCCCCGGGGGACAGATGTAATGATGATGACGATGATGATGGTGGCGAAGGGGTCAGGGTCACTGTAACCCTGGTGTCAAATGAAATGATGATGACGATTATGATGATGATGGTGATGATAGGTGGATGTGGAGAACTTAGCTGTGATGGGGTCAGGGTCAATGCTTCCCTGGTGTCAGATATAATGATGATGACGATGATGATAATGGTGATAATAGGTAGAGGTGGAGAACCTATCTTCGGAGACGTCAGGATCGGTGTCACCCCAGGTGTCATACCGGAAAAGCCGGCAGACCGTGAGACCCACCTTTGACGAACACTCCCGAGACCCCGGCACCGTGTCTGTCATCAGGTCCTCACACCCTTTCCCTTCTCCCTCTATCTGCCTGTCTGTCTGTCTGTCTGTCTGTTTGACTCTCTCTCTCTCTCTCTCTCTCTCTCTCCTTGTATCTCTGTCTGTCTGTGTGTCGTCCGTCCGTCTGTCTGTCTGTCTGTATGGTTTATTCGTCTGTTTGTGTATCTGTCTGCCTCTTTCTCTCTCTCTTTATCTGTCTCTATCTGTTTGTCTGTCTGTCTGTCTCTCTGTCTGTGTCTGTGCTGTGTGCATGTAGCTGTGTGGAGGTGCAGCATCGTTCTGTTTTGACAAAGTGTTGTGCGTTATCATTGTGACTTCTGTTCGTTCATACATTTGTTACATTTATCAGCACATTTATTAGCTCATTATGTCCCGTGTTTACAGGGTTATATTCTGTAGAAAGTGTTACGTAATACTTATAGGCGAGGGGGGGAAAGGAAGACAAGACTTGAACATTGTACCCCTGACAGTGTGCCGTGGGTGGTTGGTCAGATCGGAGGACTTCAACGCGGCGTTCCCGTATCACATCTTGTTGGACCGATTCCTGTTCATCCGGGAGTGTGGAGACAACATCCAGAAGCTGGCCCTGGTGCCCGTCATCCCGGGCACGCCTTTCAGGGAGGTGGCCACCATCCTACAACCTGCCATCAGCCCCTCCGCCCTAACGTCTTCAGCTTCATTAACTCCGCCTTCGTCGTGGCACTGCACCGCGCTGCTGGTCAGAAACCCTTCGTCCTGAAAGGTGTCACCTGCCGCTCTGCCTCCCAGCCACTGACTGTGTTTCACACCTTTTGTCCATCGCTTTGCCTGTAGTATCCACTACTTGCACTTTTACCTGTGTCTATCACACTGCCTCTAGTATCCACTACTCATCTTTTTACCTTTTGTCTACTACCACGTTGCTTCTAGTAAGCAGTATCCACTACTGGTGTTTTATTTTTTGTCCATGACGCTGCCTCTAGTATCCATTACATGCGTTTTTACCTGTAGTCCATTTCTCTGCCTAAAGAATCCACTGCTTGTGCTTTCACCTGTTGTCCGTCACACTGCTGTAGTTTCACTACCTGTTGTCCGTCACACTGCTGTAGTATCACTACCTGTTGTTCATCCCACTGCTGTAGTATCACCACCTGTTGTCCATCACACTGCTGTAGCATCACTACCTGTTGTCCATCACACTGCTGTAGTATCACCACCTGTTGTCTGTCATACTGCTGTAGTATCACAACCTGTTGTCTGTCACACTGCTGTAGTATCACTACCTGTTGTCCATTACACTGCTGTAGTATCACTACCTGTTGTCTGTCACACTGCTGTAGTATCACTAGCTGTTGTCCATCCCACTGCTGTAGTATAACTACCTGTTGTCTGTCACACTGCTGTAGTATCACTAGCTGTTGTCCATCCCACTGCTGTAGTATCACTACCTGTTGTCTGTCACACTGCTGTAGTATCACTAGCTGTTGTCTGTCACACTGCTGTAGTATCACTACCTGTTGTCTGTCACACTGCTGTAGTATCACTACCTGTTGTCCATCACACTGCTGTAGTATCACCACCTGTTGTCTGCCACACTGCTGTAGTATCACCACCTGTTGTCTGCCACACTGCTGTAGTATCACCACCTGTTGTCTGTCACACTGCTCTAGTATCACCACCTGTTGTCTGCCACACTGCTGTAGTATCACCACCTGTTGTCTGTCACACTGCTCTAGTATCACCACCTGTTGTCTGTCACACTGCTCTAGTATCACCACCTGTTGTCTGTCACACTGCTCTAGTATCACCACCTGTTGTCTGTCACACTGCTCTAGAATCACTACATGTGGCATTGTTGTCCATCAGACTGCTCTAGTATCACTACTTGTGTTTTTACATGTTGTCCATCAGACTGCTCTAGAATCACTGCTTGTGTTTCAACTGTTGTCCATCACACTGCCTCTAGTTTCACTGCTTGTGTTTCACCTGAATCACACTGCCTCTAGTTTCACTGCTTGTGTTTCACCTGAATCACACTGCCTCTAGTTTCACTGCTTGTGTTTCAACTGTTGTCCATCACACTGCCTCTAGAATCACTGCTTGTGTTTCACCTGTCGTCCATCACACACTGCGTCTGGTGTCACTACTTGTGATTTTACTTGTTGTCCAACGCTGTGCTTATAGTATCCAGTTCTTGTGCTTTTACCTGTTGTCCATCACACTGTCTCTAAAATCCACTATGTATGTTTCTACCTGTTATCCACCACACTGCCTTCAGTCTTTGTTGAAGTCATGATATGTGTGCGTTTTTTTTTTTACCTGTCGTCTACCATACTCCTTGTGGCCTCTGTTGAAGTCACACTCACGCTTTTAGCTATTGTCCACACTGACTCTAGCATCTGTTGAAGTCACTACTTATGTTTTTGCCTGCTGTCCATTGCACTGCCTCTAGCCTGTGCTGAAGTCACAGGTGTGTTTTTACCATGTTGTCTACCACACAGCTTCTAGCCATCCTCTAAAAGTATCCCCGCAGTATATTTTTACGTGTTGTCCATCTCACTGCTGCTGGTGACTGCTGGATCCTCTAGATGTGTTCTTACCTGATGTCTTTCACACTGCTGGATCCACTTGTTGCCCATCACACTGCTACTAGTGACTGCTGGGTCAAGTGTGTGTGTGTGTGTGTGTGTGTGTGTGTGTGTGTGTGTGTGTGTGTGTGTGTGTGTGTGTTTTGTGTGTGTGTTTGTATCTGCTGTCTTTCACACAGCCTCAAGTCACAGCTGGATTCACTGGGTCTTTGACACCGCCTCTGGTCACTGTTGGATCTACTAGTCATGTTCTCTCATGTCCTAAAACTTCACCATTGGATCTTCTTGTCGTGTTCTGTCTGTATTATAGTCACTGCTGGATACACTGATCGTGTTCTTATTTCTCCCATAGTCACTGCTGAATCCACTATTTGCGTCCTCATCTGCACTGAAGTCATTGCTGGAGCTACTAGCTGTGTCCTTATCTGACCTATTGTCACTGCTGGATCCACTAGTTGTGTCCTTATCTGTCCTTTAGCCATAAATGGATCCCTTATTTGTATTGCTATCTGTCCTATAGTCACTGCTGGATCTACTAGTCGTGTCCCTATCTGTCCTACAGTCACTGCTGGATCCTCTTGTGTTTTACCTATCCTATAGTCACTGCTTGATCTACTAGTTGTGTACTTATCTGTCCCATAGTCACTGCTGGTTCAACTACTTGTATCTTTTATCTCTCTTCTAGTCAATGCTGGATCAACAAGTTGTTTTCTTATTTGTCCTGTAGTCACTGTTGGATCCACTTTTGTTTTTACCTATCCTGTGGTCACTGCTGGTTGTACTAGGCGATTCTTTCCTTGGCTGGTAAGTTAGTGAGAATATCATATTGTCATTATTCATCTGTTAACTTACCGTACACCACCCGATTAATGTGTTTATAAAGTAACAGTAAAGGGATATAAGTGATGATAATATGAATGGAAAGGATATTAGTGGTCATAATGGGAATAACAAGAGATAATAATTGGGGTAATGTGAATAATTAGGACATATCATTCATGATATTCTAAATAACAAGAAGGGTATAAGCAGTGATATTGTGAATAATAAGACGTGTGTATGAAGAAAGGTTTCAGATTGATAATCTGAATAATGAGAGAAACATAGAGGATGATGGTTTTATCAACAACAGGGATTTTGCTTATTGATTATATTGAGAATATTAAGAGGGACGTTTATAACGATGATTTTAATAACGAGAGACATAGTCGATGACAACATTGTTGATAAACGGGTTTAAACTTTTCAGTGATAATGTAGATTACAATAGGAATATAAGTGGTGACAGTGTGAGAAATAAAAGGCTATACGTTATGACAGTGTGATTACTAAGAGGGATATAAGTGATGATAAAGCGAGTAATAAAAATGTTATGTGAATATAATATAAATCATAAAAGGGAGACAAAAGTGGAGATAAAGTGAATAGTAAGATACACGTGATGGCAGACATATCACAGATGATAATGTGGTTGCTGCTGCTGACAATAGGGATCAGCGATATTGACTTTCAGCCAGAATAATGCCAGTGATGAAGGGAATGATCAATATCCTCATCAGCTCTCTGGACACCCCCAGTTCATATGTGAGGCCCTGTCAAGGTGTTCGATATTGCCAACATTGCGGAGGCTGTCTTCGGGTGGACGCGGTGGCGCCCTCTGCTGGGGCACGCCAGTTCAAGCAGGCTCCACGACTAAGCAGTTATTGTCGTCAGTGTCTGGTAAATGGTGTCCTGGGTATGTTGCTTCCGACTAGGCACCACTATATAACAAGGAAATAACTCCGTATCTTTTCTGGTGGGCTTCCTATAACAACATGGTCTTGCTAGTCCTTTGAGGACAGCCAAAGCTGAGGCTGCAACAGAGTTATGCTGTGTGTGGCAATGTATAGTGGAGCCGGAATGAGTGGTGTGAGAGTAAGGCCACTGAGGGACCACGGAAGATCGACACACACACACACGCACGCACGCACGCACGCACGCACGCACGCACGCACACTCACACACACACACACACACACACACACACACACACGCGCGCGCGCGCGCGCGCGAGCACACACACACAGAGACACACACACACACACACACACACACACACACACACACACACACACACACACACACACACACACACACGGCATGACTAGATGACGCCGAGGTTGAGTGCGGATAAAACAAAGAAGCTGTATGGTTCTGAATGTGATCTTTATAACGATGAGGATGATAAAGAAGAGACTGACGAGGACGATGAGGAAAAGACGGGCGACTATATTGCGGCTATCGACAGGTCAGATGATGTGGCTACCTCACTGTTTCCACCTGCTCTTCATTGGCTCCCCCCGCCTGTCGTCACTGGAGGACTTCAAGAACATGAAACTCTTCCTCTGTGACGTCCCCATCTATGACGCCACCAGGGAACTAGTCCTGCTCAACCAGCAGCGAATCGCCGAGATCGACGTGGCGTAAGTTCTGAATCATGGAAGTCGTCAGGTATAGACATACACTGGAAGGGATTTCGGTCGTGCTGTAGTTGTTTTCATTCTCATGAGGGGTTGCCTCTCTAGATTATATATTGTGATGTAGACGAGTGAGTATGTGTGTGTGTGTGTGTGTGTGTGTGTGTGTGTGTGTGTGTGTGCAGGGTATGGTGGGAAAGGTTAGGGAGATAGCTGGGTTCATTTTTTACCTCGTCCAGAGTATTTGTCATGCTCGTTTTTTTCACAGAGACCAGCAAACTTGATCCCTCTCTTTCCTTCTCTCAAACACACACACACACACACACACACACACACACACACACACACACACACGCTCGCACATTCGTCTAATAATACATATTTTTGGTGAAAAAGACGTTAAATGAAAGTACTACCATTGCTGCTCCTGCTCCTGCTACTACTACTACTACTACTACTACTACTACTACTACTACGCCTCCTACTACTACCACAACACACATATTCGGCTAACATCACATAATTGCTTGGTCAAAAGACGTTAAATGCAACTACTACTAATATGCTACTACTACTACAAGTACTACTACTACTACTACTACTACTACTACTACTACTACACACACACACACACACACACACACACACACACACACACACACACACACACACACACACGGTTTACAGCCATAAAGACATACAAAAGATATGGAAAAAATTTAATGATATGAAAAATGGGATACATCTACCATTATATCCAATCAGGATTGAAGGCAATGATCTTCCTACAAACTTACAAAAAGCTGAGTCGTTCGCTGACTCTTTTTCGGATACAATGCTTCCTAGTAAACTTCCACATGAAATCAGAACGTTTAGGTAAATGAGGCCAAAAAGATATGTACAAAGATCCTGTAGCAGATAACGCAAATTATATCAACGCTCCAATTACTTTAAGAGAACTAAAAGATACTCTATTTTCTTCAAGCGCTAAGAAAAACAGCTGTTGGAGTAGATGCAATATCCATCATTCTATTAAAACATCTGCCAGATAACTGGATAATACTACTGCACGAATTATTACAGAAATGCTGGAATGAGGGCTGTATTCCCCCCAAATATGGAAGCACTCAATCGTGTTCCAATATCTAAACAAGGAAAGTCAAAAAAAGATATAAACGATTATATAGACCTATTGCTCTAACATCACACACAGGGGAAGCTGCTAGAAAAGATAGTTCTAAATAGATTAATTCATTACTGTGATAAAAGAAGAGTTATTCCCACTAACCAAGCTGGTTTTAGGAAGGGGAGAAGTACAGTTGACCATTTAGTTAAACTGACTACGCAGATTAAACATCAGTTTGCTCGTAGGAAAAATATACTGGCCACATTCTTTGATATAAAGAAAGCCTACGATCACGTGTGGCATGATAGATTACTATACAAACTAAAAAGTATTGGTCTTTCTGGAAATATATATGGTTATATTAAGAACTTTTTATCTGAAAGAAGCATGCAGACAAATGTTGGCAACAAGTATTCCACACTGCGATTTCCTAAAATGGGAATCCCACAGGGGTCAGTTATTGCCCCTTATTTATTCAATATTTTGCTCTATGATTTGCCACAGTCTGTATCGAATAATGTTGTCCTAGTACAATATGCAGATGACATAGTTATGTGGATGAAAGTTACTATGAAAAGGAAAACTCCCAAAAGACAGCTTAACTATTTAAAAAAATTATATCAACTGGAACTCGATAAACTAAGTAACTACCTGAAGGAGAATGGATTAATGCTATCACCGGAAAAAACAAATCTACTTTTTAATAGTGGGCCAGATCCACCAGAATTACCATTTTTCAAATAAATGGCGAGACTATAGCATACAAACAAATGGTGAAATTTCTCGGAGTATACATTACTTCAAAATTGTCGTGGAATTATCATATACAATATTTATTAACAAAGGCTCGAAAAAAAGCTTTAACTTTTTAACAGTTATACAGAAACAAAACTGGGGCCAAGATGCTAATGTTCTGAAACAGCTTGCATTGTCACTGATACGTTCTAGACTCTCTTACGGGCAGGAAGCCTTTTTCAGTGCTCCGAAAAAGTTACTTAATAAGATGCAAAGTTTGGATTGCAAAGCTTTCAAACTGGCTCTGGTGTGCCGTATCATGCATCATCTTTGGGAACATATAACGAAGTAGGAGTATTACCATTAGATGAACATCGACGGCTTGCTGTTGCAAAATGTGTCCTACGAATTTCAACACGTGACAGCAACGTTGAGAACGAAGTCAGTTTGAGATCTGACACTAGCTTCCCCAAAAGGGCAAAATCAATTTTTTCACTCACAAACTATTGGAACTTTCACTTCAGATCTGTTCAGTGAGTCAAAAGTTAACTTCAACGATATAAATCGACCTAAACTTCCCGCATCTCCCAGCCCGCCATGGGAACTTAAAAGAGCATCATTTGATATAAGCCATACGTCGATGAAAAAAAGTGACAATGAAAACCTGATAGGCCAAATAGTAAAAGAGTATATTGAAAATTCGTATCCCTTTCATCTTAAAATTTATACAGATGGGTCTCTTTTAGATACCAAAGAAGCAGGTGCTGCATTCACAATTCCTTCATTGAAAATTGAAAAATCTTATTATCTTGGAAAAAACAGATCTATTTTTACAGCAGAACTAACTGCCATTCTAATGGCTTTGTATTTTCTACTTGACTTTTCAAATCCAATATTCCAAATCCTCTTTTGTGTCGATTCAAAGACGGTTTTATTCGCCCTAAGTAAAACAAACCCTATAGTAAGAAAAGATCTGATTACAGATATTCATCACCTAATACATTTCTTGATTATTAGGGGTACAAGAATTAGTTTCTGTTGGGTTCTTCTCATTGTGGGATTCAGTTTAATGAGAGAGTAGACAGAGCAGCAAAACGGGGAGCGAAAAATACTAGCGGGTCGGAGGTTATCAGTATCCCATTGTCTGTCCATGAGGGATACAGTCTTCTAGAAAATGCATGCTGGAAACATTTTAGGAAAAAACAACAGAATTCGGGATGTTCTCTTGATACACGCATAAACCAGCTATTAAACTTTGACACACTTCATTCTTTTTATCAATGTAGTTTGCCGTTTTCTCGGATCATAATACGCTAATATATAAGATCAAACTAAATGCTTTTAAGACAAAGTTTTTTGCAAAAATATAACGTGCCTTGTGGTGAAATGATAACTAATTCCCACATACTTTTCCACTGCAAGCAGTTAAAACCTCATCTACCACCTCTGCCTAATTGTTCTATGGATACAGTTGTAACCGATTTATCACTAATGTGTAAAATTGCTGTTTCATTGCATCAAAGTCCTATTTTTTCTGTTTTGTAAAATGGGAACTGGTGTTTTAGTAACGTCCTTGTTATGACCGGTTATTCTTCGATGTTTTATAGTTAGTTATCCATTTTTTGCTGTTGCTGTTAATGTTATTCTTATAGATTAGGTTCGTCTAATATCACATAATGTGTATAGACGTTAAACTGAAGACCTAACACACACACACACACACACACACACACACACACACACACACACACACACACACACACACACACATATGCGCGCGCGCACACGCACACGCAGTCAATGGGATAATGTGGTCCCCAGTCGTAAGCTGGACGAGGCGACCATCGAGCTGAAGAAGGTGTCCAAAGACGTTGAGGAGGAGAAGTTGAAGACGGAGGAACTGCTGCACCAGATGATGCCCACAAGATCGCCAAGCAGCTCACTGCCGGCAAGACCGTCCCCGCAGGTCAATAACGCAAACGTCACCCCTCACATTTTGTCCTGACACTCTATAAGCAGTTTTCAGTCGTCCACTAAATCAATAGTTTGGCACACAAAGGAATCAACAGAGTTAAAACACAAATTTCGTGTCGTTGGCCAAGGCTTACAACACAGACGAATTTTCGGGTGATTTCCTTATCCTGAAAAGACAAAGCAGGAGGCACGTCACATCATTAATATGCCCACACAAATAATTCATGTTCTGCTTCTTTCTTGTTTCTTTGGTAAGTAGTGCATGTCATTTTATTATACAAATAGTTCTACTGTGTTGAACATAAAACCTACGTTATGTCTTAAACAAGGATCAATATGGATCCACAGATAGGTATCATGTAAGTAAATAAAGAACAAAAATAAACACATAAGAAATAAAGGGGAGCAGGATGAGGACAAAAAGGGAAACAAGAAGTGCCGATCGATGACATGAACATGAGAAATACAAACACGATTGTTTTACTCACCATCGTAGATAGTCTCTGCCGCTATCACCATCATCCCGACGGCCATCATAGTTCTGACCACCTTCCTGGCCATGTACTCATCAATGTTTTCAATACTGTGAGAAAAGTATATGAGAGAGCTGCGTGCTTCTATTCGCGGCTATTATGATTTTCATCATTATTATCATCAACATTGTCATCAGCATCATTAAACATTATCACCATCAACATCATTAACATCGGAATAATGATCGGTCGGCTATTATTGTGTTATTGTAGTACTGTAGTCATACCATGCCGTTTGGAGAGACCGTGTCCATCACCATCATCGTCGTCGTCATCAGTGTCATCGTCATCATCATTTTTATCATGATCATCACAATATCGTCTATTTCATGGCACTGACAGAAAAGTACGAAAGCTGTACAATGTTGTTCGGAGACATCGTGACGTTCACGGAGATCGCCCAGAAATGCCCTGCCGACGACATTGTCAACATGCTCAACGACATCTACCACCGCTTTGACCTGCACACCGACGCCCACGACGTCTACAAGGTCAGCCTTCCCCCTTCTACCCCTCTTTTATCCCAAACCTGCTTCACAGCATTCTGCTCTCCAACGACCCTGTTTCCGTGGGAAGACCAGGGGATCTTTTAATACAAATAGTATCTCCAGGTCCGTGACATTCTGTGCTTGTAATTTCTTCGTTTCTTTCAATCTTCTTAACTGCCGTTTTCAAACATTGCTTCACTGTCGTCCACTATTTTTTTCCTGCCTTTTGTTTTATCCGTTCAACTGTCTTTGTTTTAAAAAACCCTTTACGCTGTATTTCTCTCATGAGACTTTCTAACACTAGACTTTACCATTGTCCCTGCTGTCTCCCCCTGTCCCCTCCCCCCTCCCCCCCCCATGATGGTGCTGTCATCTGCAGCACACCTTCAGCGGCATGAAGCCATGTTCAGGGAGACCCACTGACGCAGTAGCCGGTCATCAACAATCGGTCCCAACATTTGTCTCTCTGCTTTCTGAAGACACCGAAACGAATTCATTGTGAACAGTCCGTCGCGGTGCATCTGCGATGACTGCTTCTGGAAGCAGTTATGCATGTGCTGTCTTTCTTGACCCTCCAGTTCGAAACAAGTCAGTTTACGTTTGGAACACAAAGGAAGCATTGATGATTAAATATTGATTGTGCAGGCTTGACCGTGTATTGACAAAAAGTAAAAGTGATCAACATCTCTTCAACAAAAACATGGTAAAACAGTATGAAGAAAGAAAAAGTGATGCAGATGATAAAGTCTGAACATCGGAGGCCTGGAGTTTGTTACTGGAGTCATTGTACAAGAGTCGCTGGCTCTAATTATGCAGGTACTTCTCTGTGCAAAGTCAGCGTAAACAGAAATTGCTTGATCCACGTTTTTTCACATGGGTTGTTTTTGTTTTATCAGTTCAAAACCCATGGAACCAAAACATTGTAATACAGCCCGTCATACTATACATAATATACATTAGCTGCTAGACGACTTAACTGAACATAGCATTTTCCTAATCAGGTCGACGCAACAACAGTGCCATGTAGATGCGCACGAGAAAAACGAGTGCCCGCTAGCTGACTGAGGTAACACATGCTGCAATCCAAATTCCATAAGCCAAAGAAGAAGCACATTGGAAATAAACATTGCCAAGACACCACTTGTTCAGCATGTCTGTAGAGCCTTCATTTCAGCCGCCCATGAAAGGGAAACATCAACGTCTTTCTCTGGAATTCTTTTATTAACGTGTTTTTCATACTTCCCTTTCAAACAAGTCTCTTTATTCCACTGGACGTGGTCATGCCAATCTGATCAGGATGCAAGTGAAAATGTGAAGGGAGTTAAATCAGCCTCCGTCTATGGAGTTAAACCAGCCTCCCTCTATGCTCCCTGAATTACTTGCACACTTTCCTTGACTGGTAGCCTACATCGTATCTGTCCGAGTGGTTATATAGTTTTTGAAACCACCATCAGTACAGGGAGGACGGTTGTCTTAGTTTTTTGAGTGAGCAATTCAAAACACATTTTAACAGGAGATTCCTTTTCACAGACAATCCAGCCGAATCGAGCGGTGGTTAAAAACGGCAACACACCTATGCAAGCTAGCTTGAGCTGTCATTTAAGAACGGTTTGGCACTCGTGATCATTGTACAGAACTACTCTCTGGAATCGCCAGAAATGTTATTACTTAAATGCAAGCCCCTCTGTCCCTCACACACCTTCTCTAATCTCTCTGCCTTTTATCGGGAAGCTAACAAGGGGAGAGGAAACCAAGAGGCAGCATTCACGCGTCAGTCTGAGTCGGGCGTATGTGGGTCTGCGCAACTACTACACAGCACAAACAATCTAAGGCTGTCAGGTCGTCTAAGATGTCTTAGACTGAGCCTGCCAAAGGCAATTTCCGCTTTTCACCAGTTATCTGTAACGATGTCTGTCACAGCTGTCGTCTGCTAGACTACAGGGCCCAGCGAAAAAAGTGGCCGTTATTTCTGTGTCCATTGTCACACCACGCCACTTCAGACAAGTGCAGGACAGAGTCTGGGGATCCTGTTCCAGCTCCACCGCTCACAAACAACAAACCACAAGTACAGGAGGTTTTTCAAACACTACCACTGATTCCACACAAACTATGAATTCAACGAGGAGAAGATGATGATAATAGACAAAACGCTTGAAGAATACAGTCAGGCTGGAAGGGGTGAAAAGAGACACACCTACGCTATGCCCCCCCCCCCCCCCCTCACACACACATACACACATACGCGCGCACGCGCTCGCGTGCACGCACATAAGCGCGCGCGCACACACACACACACACACACACACACACACACACACACACACACACACACACACACAAACAAACACACACCACACACACACGTCACCAGATCACCATATCCATCCCGATCCTATACCCATTAAATTAAAGCAATTCCATGAACAGAATCAAATAAGGGATTTTGGAGAAAAGGAAAGTGCTGATGACAGAAAAGAAGCAAAAATATTAGATGAGGATGAAAATCCCAGTCACACAGTTATACTGTCGCCCCAACACACCAAGGCTAATGACTGACCACACAATGTTGATGGAAATGAGATAAAGCTATCAGAGTCTGTTCGTAACCTCGGCGTTACAATCGACCAAACTTTCTCTTTCAAACAACATATCTCTAATGTGTGCTAGTCCTGCTACCTTGAACTTCGTAGAATTAGCTCAGTTCGCCGCTTCCTCACTCAAAATGCCCGGAAGACTCTGATCTGTGCTTTTGTCCTGTCTCGGCTTGACTATTGTAACTCCCTCCTGCCGGTTGTCCCTTAACACTCATCTCTAAACTTCAAAAAGTTCAGAACAATGCCGCCCGTCTGATCTCCCGCTCCTCTAGATCTGATCACATATCACCAATTCTGTCATCCTTACACTGGCTTCCAGTTCAATCTCGCATTGACTTTAAAGTTCTCCTCCTGGTTTTCAAATCACAGAATAATCTGGC
The DNA here is from genome assembly GCA_016801955.1 of Conus betulinus. Lineage (NCBI taxonomy): Eukaryota > Metazoa > Mollusca > Gastropoda > Neogastropoda > Conidae > Conus > Conus betulinus. Next base: position 2,062,925 of record JADBJO010000006.1, on the reverse strand, counting down.
TCCCTCCTAACCTCTCTGACCTCCTCCATCTCTATGTTCCGTCTCGCAATTTTACTCTCATCCACCGATTCTCGTCTGCTTCGGCTTCCCTCCGCTCGCATGAAAACTTCAGGCCAACGACCTTTCTCTCACCAGGCACCTGCTCTATGGAATAGTCTCCCTTCTTCTCTGCGTAACACGGACTCTTTGGAGACTTTTAAAAACTCCCTAAAGACACATCTTTTCCCTGGGACTGATTAATGATATCCACTTACCACTGTGCGCGTGTTTGCTGATGCTGAACGCGCTCGTCTGTCTGTCAGTCTGTGCGATTTTTTTCCCCGGCGGTGTGTGTGTGTGTGTGTGTGTGTGTGTGTGTGTGTGTGTGGGTGTGTGCGCGCACGCGCTTTCAATTAGAATGATAATTTTATCATGTTTTTCTGTAATATGCGCTTTGGGCTCTCACGAGGTAAAGCGCTCTATAAATATCCTTTTACATTACATTACATTACAATCACAGTCATGGCTAACTCATCTGCTGGTCTGCTGGTCTGAGTGCCACTCAGTACGGCACTTCAGGCAGAAGGTGTTCAAGGTCGGGGGAAAGGATGTCCGAGTGACTGCCCGGGTCACACACCAAAGACTGTTGTAAAGCGAGCAGCACGACACAGCCCAAAACAGCTCCAAAGACCTAGTGAATAATCAGCGGACATTTGTCTTCGAGGTTGCGTCCATACTTCTCCCAGTGTCATTCCAGGAGGGCCAAAACGAAGAGGGACAGAAGAAAAGGGGGAAAATAGGTGAATCTCTGTCCCTTTTCTTCATGCTGCTTTTTTTTTTTTTTTTTTTTTTTGATTATCGATAAATTAACGTTCTTCCTTGTTGTGGCTGTTCGTTTCTTTTTAGTTCTTGCATTTCATAAGTCTGATGGAGTTGCTTGCGCCATGTTTTGCCGACCGCTTCTTCTGCTCAAGAAATTTTAAAACAGCTTCCCTCTGACGGCTCCATATACACTCCTGAATTCGCAGTTTGACTCTCCAGAAGATCAGTCCAATCATAAGGACTTTCTCATTCTATTAACTCCCTTTTGCTCATCAGGCCATAGCTGGCCAGGACCTAAATCACGCTGAACTGCTGACGTTTTCTTAACATGTCACCTCTCTGAGATCGCATTGTTATAACATTGTTCTTGCCTGGGTCTTCGGCATTGGAATGGCCATGGCATGACTAATTGTTAGCCGAAGAATGACACAAAAGATTTTAAAATGTCCGGATAATCTATCGCTTGTGCAGACAGGAAATCCAAACGACATAGTTATATCAGAACCTCTGGCAAGAGGACTGGAACACACAAACTGATATTAATTTTTTTCAGATTCGTCGAAACCTGAAAGAAATCCCACCATCTGCCACTGATGCCCGTAAAAAACAGCTTTGTGCCAGCGACATACAAGTCACTATCTTAACACACACTGGCATCTTTAAAACGGGATTAGCCTCCATGGTACATACCATGTGATAAGCTACTTACTGTGAAACGTGTGCATATGGACTGTTGGAATTGCATGATATTCGATAAAAACAGGACTGCAGACTCCATCCTGTAAAGAAATGTACCTCCTAGATGTGACTTTTGACTGTTAAAAGAGACCAATATTTTGTCAGTAGATCAGCGATTGTTAGAAGATCTAGTTTTCAGGCGTTTTGAGTATGCTTGAAAAACGTGATCAAGAGGTACTTTAGTTTTGTTGTTCGCATGTTTTCAACAACACAGCATTGAACGAACTTCGACGATGTCACAGCTCAAATTTGTCCCCTCCCGCCCCTCTCTACTTCCGCCTGCCCGTCCTCCCCTTCGTCGGCTGGGCCATAACCAGCAATAACTGAATTATGTGACTCGTTCTTTGTTTCTGGCCCTCTGCTGCCCACGGGAGGACTTGATCAGGATGACTTGATAGGATTCCTCAGCAGTCTTGTTTTAACGTTTATGGATAGGGAATCAGAGGGAAGGAGCAAGGTGGAGGCCAGTGTATCCTAGTGATTGATGGAGAGAGCATCCGCTGCTGTGCCTTGGGGCCTGAGAAGGAGCTGGCTGTTGCACCGGGGCAAAGAGATCTATGTGTGGGAGGTCCCACATTGCTGGTAGATGGGCCTGTGATATATGTGTTCAGGGCCACTTCTGTGAGATGACCCCAAACCTGCCTTAACATTGAGTCTGTTCAAACATTAAGCTTCTGGTTTGTGGCGCACAAGGATCCTTTCCGTGGGCAGTCTTCTACTGCTTCATGGACAGCTGGATGGGAAGGGGTCTCAGTCATACGAACTTTAGCTGCCCTTTGAACAGGGCCTATGTTTGGACCGAGTCTGGTTTTGCCTTGACATGGAGTCCGCCAAGGGAAAAAAGCTTCCCTAGCTTTTGGCTGATCAAGCTCAATCACAGTGTGCTATTACGGAAGGGGAATTGTCGGACAATGTTGACTCCCTTTTGAGGACGAGGAGGGGAAGTGATGTTGTGAAGAGTGTCCTAGGTGGTAATAGGGCTTTATGAATGCACTTGTTATTCAGTTACATTGACATGTCCCGTTAATCCGCATAAGGACCAGGTGTTCTCATGTCTTCAGACTGCAGGTTAGACTGAAAAGTTAGGAGATTGTAGGGCTGAGCTACATGCGGCTGTGCTGAGAAGTCAATGTGAACATGCATTGTAACAGCCTGTAATTCCAATATGTGAACAAGTGATGATTTTGTGAAAAGCATCGTATTATTTAAAAAAAAAACCGGTAGCAGTGGTTGACTTCATTATGATGTGCAGAGAGCTACGTTTATAAACGCAAAATAAAATTATTGGAAAACTTTTGCCAAAAATGTTACTGGCTTTCAAAGTCAGCTGAGCAACAGATTTAAAATCACATTACATAATGCCAAAGTTAATAACCAAGACAATTTTGATGCTGCATGTAGCAACTAATTTTTTTTTCAGGCAGACATATAAAACGTAAACTGTATTATGCTCTTTTGCTGTGTACCCAATCTTTTGTGTCCCTCTTTGCTTTTTGTACCTTTTTATTGTATACAAGCATTGAACAAAAATGTACGAGGAATAACATGCATGTATTTTATGGTTTTCTGGGTCTCACAGACTTGTACAGTGGTAAACGTTTTGTTGTTGTTTTTTTTTTTCTTTATCTTTATCTTGTATATGACAAAAGAATTTCACTGACGGTTCCAATTCTGAGGAGGGAGTGGCCTATGCAGCCTATTGCCCTGGTGCTTCTTCTCAAATATTATTAGAACATATTCCATCAGATGCTTCTGTTTACTCTGCTGAACTTACAGCCCTGGTTCTAGCATTGAAGATAATATCTCAATCTACAAACAAAAAATTTCTAATTTTGTCTGATTCGCTGTCAGCTTTGGAGGCGATAGCTGGCCATCATCCCGAACTTCTACACTTAAAAAAAAAAAATCTTTATACCACGTTGAAAGCGGAAGGTCACAACATCGTTCTGGCTTGGGTTCCCGGTCATGTTGGCACCAGAGGGAGTGAAATGGCTGATCGTTTGGCCAAGAATGCCACGACGGGGACATTTCTCTCATATCTATCCCCTACACAGATTAAAAACCAAAAGTTAATGATTATGTCAGAGACCTCTGGAAGGAGGACTGGAATACACAGACGGATAACAAACTCTTCCAGATCCGTCCAAACCTAAAAGAGTTCCTCTCATCCACCCCAGGTGGTTGAAAAGAAGAAATGGTTATATACCGGCTGCACACCGGCCATTCATATTTTACTCATTCGTACCTTTTCAAGAATGAAGAAGCTGCATGGTGCATTCCATGTCATGTACCACCACTCACTATGAAATGTATTCTTTTAGAGTGTTGGGACTTGCATGATGTGAGACACAAACATCTTAAAGCAGACTTCATGAAAACTTTGTTCAGAGATGTCCCACATGACGTGATCTTTGAGATTCTGAAGGGGATTAACATTTTCACCTGATCTAAGATTTTATGGAATAACGCTTTTTAACGAAGTTTCTGGTACGTTTTAGAAGATGTATTTAAAAAGATGTGTGAAAGGTTGGTTGTTTTTTTGTTGTTGTTGTTGTTGTTTTTGATGACTTGTGAGTTGATTTTAACATGGTGACAGCCCTGACATAGCCCTTTGCGGTCGGCTGGGCTATCAGCAACATTACCTTACCTATCTTGTATATGAACGGGCTTAAACGGCAAAAACGATAACAATAATAATAACAAGTACAGACTGGGTAAAATTGAGTTTGCGTGAAAAAACGTTGATTAAAGTTGTGTTGCTAGTGACGGTACAATTATAAAGGCTTTTTAGTTAATGACTTCCCACTGTCATCAGAAATAAAAATTGCTCAAAAAAAAAGTAGATGAACGAGTTTGCGCACCTCTAGTACAGACGTGGTTCCTGTAACTACTGGTAAATCCGGATGTACGTTGATTCATTGCCAAGAGCGAGAGAAGAATGGAATCGACTGAGAGAAAAGAGCCAGAATAATGGGCCAGAGACAGGGCATAGTGGGAGAGTGGGATGGCTATCGGAAGAAGCCGCTACGCAAAGAAAGATCTTGCCATTGGCCATTAGAAACGTCCAAGACAATCAGCAACATTGCTGATTTCCGATGCAAGAGAAAAAAGCTCACTATCAAATCCCACATCACTAATCACCTGATCTAGCCCCCTAGACAGACGTCACCACAGACTACCTAAAAAGAAAAACTGCGGGCGGTAAAAAAACACAAGACGTCATTAGCCAGCTCTACAAAGAAGGAAGGAGCGAGGTGCTCCCCTGCCAGTCCAGACACAGAACAAGTGCCTCCGCCTGGCGCTTGGCAGCAAGGCCGGAGATGTTGATTGACAATGTGGTGTGAAACATGGTTAGTGCGAGAAAGCAAAGAACGGGAAAGTGGAGAGAAGTGATTGGCTTGTGGAGCCAGTTTGAGGGACGATCGAACGAAAGACAGTCGTCAGTTATACGCCCACTAGTCGAAAAGGAATGCATTTCGCTTAATATTTTGGAGCCTTGTCTCTAACATGTCTGTCCTTTCATATGTGACATATCTAATCTTTAACATTTAACATTGTGTTAAGGGCACCCCACGCCTGACGTAGAATCCAGCTTCACAACCCATGTGTGCATGCTGTTCCTTATTCAAACAGTTCGAGCGCCATAGAGGCTTAAAAGGGGGTAATGTACTAGGTTTTCAGAGTGTGTTTTACAGCTACCAACTGCATGTTTTATGGAGCTATGTGGCCGACTGAAGAAGCGCCAAGTCAGGACACACTAGGAGACACTGTAGCCAGTACAGATTCCTGCACGACCTCTTATGTAAATTCCTTGTACTTGCTGAAGCTGGGAGAGAACAATCCGGAAATTCGATGGTATCAATGCTTTTCTGAAAAGTAGAGGGACTACATCAACGGCTGTTTGTTGCTTAGCTTTGAAAGCTGGGTGGAGGTAGGGGAGAGGGTTGTGTCTTTGAAAAGCCGATGTTCATGAAAAAGTTAAACGCGGATTCAATGGGCACAATAAAATGGGTCTTTACACTGGGTAAGTTCCGTGACAGTCACACTAGCATCCAGGTTCTCGGGAAGAAATGGCTGGTCTTCCTCACAAGTCTCTGCAGTCCTCCAAAAGGTGATTTTTCACCGGTTACGTGGATCTGACAACATCAAGATGAATTCTAACCCCAGGTAATCGGTCTTCATGATGAAATGGCTGTTCCCTCTGGTAACGTGGATCGGACAGGGAACTCACGACAGGTCGAGTCCACGCAAAATGAGGTGGGCTCAGAGAGTTTTAGATCACTGACCATGTTTTTCAAATGGCGTTTACGCCTAGTAAATTAAGGAAGATGATATTCAAGTGGTACGATTATCATCCAGATTTTCTACAGAGTTATCCCACTGGCGGATTAGATGATGACGACAGCTCTGCTGATGATGACAGTTGAAATGTTATGACATCTCTTTGCAGAAAATAGCGTGTTCAATGATGACAGTAATACGAGGTTTACAGATGAGATGATGTGACACCTCGGCACGACAGTGAGAGGCAGCGTCAGACATCCATGAGGAAGATGATGTTAATGGCAGTTATGATATGGGACGGAGAACAAAGGAGATACTTTTGATGGCACTAACATGAATACACGATGATCAGGATGAAAAGGAAAACAATGATGTCTGATTTAAATTGAAGGATACATTTTCATGGTAGCAACAGGAAAACCAGAGATCCATCATAGTGAGGATGGTAATGAGGACAATGTTTACATAGCAGAATGCAGGGGGATGATAATGTGGAGGTGAAAGACGTATGACAGGTAACAGATGGCAACCACTACGATGATGATGATGATCACGATGATAACAGGTGGAGACAATAGGGGACGCCTACATGGCAGTGACTGGTGTCCCAGAAGTGCAGGAGGACCACGCGGAGAGGATGGCGGACTTTGCCATGGACATGATCACTGAGGCTAGCTATGTCCGTTCTCCAGCTACAGGAAAACCTCTGAAGGTCTGTGCATATATCTGTTCTACTGCTCAGTCTGTTGGCCTGTCTGCTTATTTTTTTTTCCCCCCTACAATTGTTTTCCATGTCGTCTGTAGGTCCTGTACCATATCTCCGAGTCCTTTCTGCATCAAAACTGCTGTGTCTAGGGGTGTGATGGTTTGTGCGCATGTGAAACGTGATCACTCCCAGCAGACGTCCGAAGAGGAATACAAACTCTGGACACGAAATGTCACCGCAAGGTATACAACATCTCTTACAAACCTACACAGAGGGTTTTCGGACGAGCCACTGGACCCTATGACGTCGCGAATTGCTGTCTATTGTCAAGAGAAGACAGGTTAAAGGGCACCGGTCCGTTTCATGAGCAGCCTGCACGGTAAAATCCCTCTTACATGGCACAATGGCAGGGGACGAAGCACAGTCAGAAGGAAGGAAATGTGGGAGGACAGTGTTAGGGAGTGGACAGCCCTGTTCTCCACCAGCTGTCAAAGCACCACAGGCAAACGCCACAACGGAAAGACATTCTTGGGGAGTCATTATTAGGCCTCCCCATCTACTTGTGGCTACATTATAAACAAGAAATGGGAACTGTCTGACAAAGCAAGGGGACTGTCTGACAAGGTAAGGGGACTGTCTGACAAGGTAAGGGGACTGTCTGACAAGGTAAGGGGACTGTCTGACAAAGCAAGGTAAGGGGACTAGGGGACTGGGACTGTCTGACAAGGTAAGGGGACTGTCTGACAAGGTAAGGGGACTGTCTGACAAGGTAAGGGGACTAGGGGGACTGTCTGACAAGGTAAGGGGACTGTCTGACAAGGTAAGGGGACTGTCTGACAAGGTAAGGGGACTGTCTGTCTGACAAGGTAAGGGGACTGTTTGACAAGATAAGGGACTGTCTGACAAGGCAAGGGAACTGTCTGACGAGGCAAGGGAACTGTCTGACAAGGTAAGGGAACCGTCTGACAAGGTAAGGGAAAGGTGAGGGGACTGTCTGACAAGTAAGAGAAACTGTTTGATAGAACAAAGGGACTGTCTGACAAGGAAAGGGGACTGTCTGACAAGGTAAGGGAAGTGTCTGACAAGGTAAGGGAAGTGTCTGACAAGGGACTGTCTGAGAGAACTGTTTGATAGAACAAAGGGACTGTCTGACAAGGAAAGGGGACTGTCTGACAAGGTAAGGGAAGTGTCTGACAAGGTAAGGGAAGTGTCTGACAAGGTAAGAGAACTGTTTGATAGAACAAAGGGACTGTCTGACAAGGAAAGGGGACTGTCTGACAGATCAGGTGACTAAGGTAAGAGGACAGTTTGACAAAGCAAATGGAGTGACTGACTAAGTAAGGGGACTGTCTGACAAGGTCAGGTGACTAAGGTAAGAGGACAGTTTGACACAAAGCAAATGGAGTGACTAAGTAAGGGGACTGTCTGACAAGGTGAGGGGACTGTTTGACAGAACACAATGGAGTGACTGACTAAGTAAGGGGGACTGTCTGACAAGGTGAGGGGACTGTTTGACGAGGCAAAAGTGCTGACAAGGCAAGAGGATTGGCTGACAAGGGCACAGGGGATGGCTGACAAGGCAAAAGGATTGACTGACAGGCAAGGAGAAAATCTTAGTGGGTTAGGGATTGACTGGCAAAGCAAGGGAGACCTTCAAGACAAGAAATTGTCTCATAAGGCAAAACAGTCAATTTTGTTCTTTCTCTGTAAATTTGTCAATTCGGTACAGTCAATTTTGTTCTTTCTCTGTAAATTTGTCAATTTGGTTTGACTTCCTTTTATGGCAGGTTTCTGTTTCTGTCCTGCATACCAGTAAACTTGTGGCTCTCAGTTTCCAACCACAGAATCTTTTCTTGTGTGCCACCAGTCCGTGGCTCCCCCCCGCCCCATGTTCTCTCTCTCTCTCTCTCTCTCTCTCTCTCTCTCTCTCTCTCTCTCTCTCTCTATGTCTCTGTCTCTCTTTCTTTCTCCCCCCCCCCCCCCCCCCCCCGTCTCTGTTTCTGTCTCTGCCCTCCTCCCCCCACCTCTCTCTCTCTCTCTCTCTCTCTCTCTCTCTCTCTCTCTCTCTCTCTCTCTCTCTCTCTCTTCTTCCACGGGAATAACGTGAGTTGTTTCAAAATAAACCATATCCCCACCTTCGGGAAATTCGGTGACAGCAGTCTCCACTTTCCTTTCACTTTCTTTGACTCTGCCTTTCTAAATTTTTCAAACTGTCGCCCACTTTTTTTTTATTGGCGCTTATTCACCTGCATTTACAAAGAAACTACACATAATTGCAAGTTGTAGCACGCTAGCTTTAGTTATTAAGACTGTGCACATTGTTCAGTGGATACTGTCTGTCTGTTCTGCAGTGTCTGTTGTCCCATATAGTTGTTATTATGGTTTACGTGGTTGTTGCTGTGTGTAAATGTTTTTCATCTCGTTTTTACTTTTTTTTTTTTTTTTTTTTTTGCTGTCTCAACCTCTGCGCCACCTCAGAGGCAGTGTACACACGCCGCTCATTCATTCCGACACCCCGTCCACAGCCACAGCCCGGTCAGCCCCGCCGCAGCCCCGGCACCGACAATCCACAGGGAGCAGTCAATGTCAAGTCGTCAAGAGGCAACCCACTGGAGAAGACACTGCACTGCTGCCGAGTCACTTCGGTGGTGTTCAGTGGCGCCTGTTCTGATCTAACGTACGCAGGATACCACCCACTAAGCCCCCTACTGACGACAATAATTGCTTAGTCGTTGAGCCGGCGTGAGTGAGCTCTCCCTCCGGAGGGCACCACCACGTCCGTCCAACGACAGCCCCCATGGACTCGCCGATACCGGTGACTCCGACGGAGCCAAACCAAGGCCACAGACGTGGAGAGGACATCGAAACTGAGGTCACCATGACAGCAGGGCATGAAGGGCTACAGAATTTGAGACTTTTTTTTTAAAATGCTGATCGATGAGAATGAGGATGATTAAGATGATGCTAGGGATTTCCATTTCGGTCTGAGACTACATGACAGGGCGGTGCTCGACGCTTCCTTTCATAATATATCCGGCGTCAACCAGGCCGAGAGATACAGGCACCTGCAGTGTTGGTCTGAGCCCGTAGCAAACTCAACTCTGGGTAGGAGCCGGTCGGGGCAGAAAAACCCACATGACTGATGGGATTCGAACCCAACCTCTCAGCCAGGAGTCTGCGACGCTAACACTTCGCCACGGCGGCTGGTCGTTTTTACTGTTTTTATTATTTTGGGATGACAAATGATGCCATACGGTCAGCGCGCTCAGCACGGACAAATCATTGCAGCATTTCGAATGTCACTATTCGTAGTCATCATGTTACACATTAAATGCACACACACACACACACACACACACACACACACACACACACACACGTATAATACACACACACACACACACACACACACACACACACACACACACACACACACACACACACATATATATATATATATATATATATATAACACATATATATATACCTGCACTTGTTTTCCCCCACTACTTAATTGTTCGGCATTATACTGTTTGGTCAATCAGTGGGTGATTGCATCTCTTACGAGATCCAAGGAAAGGTTGTTCTGCACAATTCTTAGCCACTGACAATGCTTGGGTTATTGAACAGCAGAGCTGACCACTCAGACTGTTCCGTATCTTTTGATCTCCCTTGCATCCTTAAATGGATCCTCAAGCATAGGCTCAAAGATTGTCCCTTACATTTTATACTGTTTGCCTAATGTTTTTAGTTTTCAACAACTTTTTTCCTCTCCAAACTTTCGTTTTGTTTAATTCTATTACCTTTCACTGGCTGCTTTGGGGGGTGCTGTTGCATTCTTTTTTCGAACCCTTGGCAGTCGGAACACCACAGAATTATGGACTGTGGTGTGTCTC
>JADBJO010000006.1:2032500-2047500 GCA_016801955.1 Conus betulinus | reverse complement strand
GCCGATCTTTCTGAAATTTGTAGGTATGTTCATTATGGGCCACAGATGATGCCCGATGTTTTATTACCGCTATAGCCGTTACTAACGGCTTGTAACGGTTTTTCTTCTTTATAGAAATATCTCAGAAAAGTACTACTCGGACGATCTTTGTAAAAATAAACAGGTACATTCATTATGCGTCACGGATGATGCCCGATGTTTTAGTTTACCTTGTTATAGCCGTTGCTAAAGGCTGTAACGGTATGGAATATCTCAGGAAGTACTTGGCCGATCTTTATGAAATTTTGTAGGTATGTTCATTATGGGTCATGAATAATGCCCGATGTTTTAGTTTACCGTTATAACCGTTACTAACGGCTGTAACGACCTGTAACGGGTTTTCTTTTTTATGGAATATCTCAGAAAGTACTTGGCCGACCTTTATGACAATCACATGTCAACACATAGGTAGACACACTGACACATGCATCAATACAGAGGCAGACAGACAGATGGACAGACACATGCACGCATCGATACACAGGCAGACACACAGACACACGCATCAATATATAGGCAGACAGACACACACATCAATACATTGGCAGACATACAGATTCATGGACAGACACATGCACGCATCGATATATAGGCCGATACACAGACACGCGCATCAATATATAGGCAGACAGACAGACATACACACGTCAATATACAAGCAGACAGACACACACACACACATCAATACATAGGCAGACAGCCTGACACACATATACAATATATAGGCAGACTATGATCAAACTAGATAATACCAGATCAAACCAGATCGAACCAGTTGAAAACAAGCAGACAGACAGACACACACATCAATGCATAGACAGACAGACACACACATCAATACATAGGCAGACAGACTGACACACATATTAATATATAGGCAGACATCCATCAAACCAGATAATACCAGATCAAACCAGATCGAACCAGTTCAAACCAGATCAAACCAGTTCAAACCAGATCGAACCAGTTCAGACCAGATCAAACCAGTTCAAACCAGGTCGAACCAGTTCATACCAGATCAAACCAGATGAAACCAGTTCATACCAGATCAAACCAGTTTAAACCACATCAACCCAGATCAAACCAGATTAAACCAAATCAGACCAGTTCAGCCCATACACGCGGAAGACTCACCTCTACTGTCAGGGCGTAGCGCTGCTTGATCAAACCAGATCACGCCAGATCAAACCAGATCAAACCAGTTTCAAACCAGACCACATCAACCCAGATTAAGCCAAATCAGACCAGTTCAGCCCACACACGCGGAAGTCTCTACTGCCAGGGCATAGCGCTGCTTGATCAAACCAGATCACCAGATCATATCAGATCAAACCAGTTCAAACCAGATCAAAACACAAGATCAAACCAGATCAAACAGTTCAAACCAGATCATACCAGATCAAACCAGTTTAAACCCCATCAACCCAGATCAAACCAGATTAAACCAAATCAGACCAGTTTAGCCCACATACGCGGAAGTCTCTACTGCCAGGGCGTAGCGCTGCTTGATCATACCAGATCAAACCAGGTCAAACAGTTCAAACCAGATCAAACCAGTTCATTCCAGATCAAACCAGTTTAAACCACATCAACCCAAGCCAACCCCCAGATTAAACCAAATCAGACCAGTTCAGCCCCCACACACTGAAGACTCACCTCTACTGTCAGGGCGTAGCGCTGCTTGATCAAACCAGATCATGCCAGATCAAACCGAATCAAACTAGTTCAAACCAGGTCAAACAAGACCCACATCAACCAGATCAAACCAGATTAAACCAAATCAGACCAGTTCAGCCCACACACGCGGAAGTCTCTACTGCCAGGGCGTAGCGCTGCTTGAACAAACTAGATCATACCAGATCAAACCAGTTCAAACCAGATCAGACTAGATCAAACCAAATAAAACCAAATCAGACCAGTTCAGCCCAGACACGTGGAAGACTCACCTCTACACAGCCAGGGCATAGTGCTGCTTGAGGAAGCCGCCGACGAGGTCGAAGTCCGGCAAGGCTTTCCAGCAGGTTTTGATGGAGCAGGACTCGGACACCCCGTGACACTTACAGGCTGTGCCCAGGCTCTGCTGCACCACCTGAAGGCACATAACACAGTCTGTGAGACTGAGTACATGAAGCAGGCAGCAGCCGTGCTGAAGACCAGGCAAGATACACATGGACACTGCCAAACGCAAGTAACACTTAGTTTCTATATGTTACAAAACAGGGAAGTGAATTTTCCACAAAAAGTCTTCTTCAAAATGAACAGATAAGTGAACTTTTGACAAATGTGTAATTTTAAAAAATGGAGCAGACAAGTGAATTTTTGACAAATGTGTCATTTTAACATGGAACATACTTGTGAATTTTTGACATAATTTTTTTTTATATGTCAACTTAAAAATGGAACAGACAAAATGAATTTTTTACATATTTGTCATCATGAAAATGGAACAGACAATTGAACTTTTGACATGTATGTCATCTTAAAAATGGGAAGACAAGCGAATTTTTTTTACATACATGTCATCTTAAAAATGAACAGACAAGTGGAATTTTTGACAAAAATGCCATATTCAGAAAGAAACAGACAGCGGATCAAAAGAATCAACATTGTTCTTGAAAAAAAAAATCAAAAGAATCAACCACAACCGAGAGTCTGCTCAAAACAGCATAGCACTGTCAAAACTAAAATAAACAAACAAACAAACAAAAAAAAACACCCCCAAGTCAGTAAACTAAAGCATGATTATCAAGCCAGCTTAAAAATACACATCTTTTCTTTCGTTTGTTTCCCCTACTATCCTAATGTGAACTCGTATTCCTTTGAAAACAATGGACACGTCTGCTGAACACACAACAGGGTGGCATTCTTTTTTAGAAATAGGCTCAAACCTACAAAAGCAGGCGTTGTCACAGTATCAGCAGCACTAGCAACTAGTAGTAGTAGAAGTAGCAGCAGCAGCAGCAGTAGTAGTAGTAGTAGTAGTAGCTGTAGCAGTGCTACGACAAGTTGTAGTAGAAATAGCATCAAATCACACCCCACTTTCGAGACGATCCAATTCGAACCATCATCAGCAGTAGCAGCAGTAGCAGTTAAAATTGTCATAGATGTCGAAGCAGAAGACCTGGCATATCATCATCATCATCATCATCATCATCATCATCATCATCATCATCACCCCCACCATGATCATGCTCATCACCATCAGTAAGTAGCATCAGTAGTGGTGATAGAAGTCTCTTTCAGAAGCCAAAGACAAAGAGAATTTAGAGAGGAGCATCACTTCACTGTAAGTCCTTCATCAACGTCTCCGTGTCCACAAAGCCAGCACGTTGTTCATGGTGTGGTAGACCCCAGTTCATATCTCTGTTCATGGTTGGGATAGGACCCACATATATCTCAATAACGGTTTATAAACTTAAGTGTAGCCGTATTCTATAAGCTCCTCGGTAGTATAGTGGTTAGTATCATCGCCTGTCACGCGGGCGACCCTGGGTTCATATTCCCACCGCGGACAGAAGCATTTTTTTTTTCTTTTCTCTTACATACAAAATTTCTGCCACCAAAAGGGCAGAAAGTGCTATATTGTCTGATTTATATATACAATTTTTTCTCTTTTTTTTTGGTACTGCTTACTGGGAGTACGTTTATATGCTTTGCACCTTGTTTAATGTCTGGTGTGACATGTCCATCCAAACAGTCAGCACTTCTCTACATGAATAATATGTTTGATAAATATGTATGTATCAATGTTTGCGCTCTTGTTGAGTAACGTGTGTATGGATATGCTTCTTTGTCTGGTTGGTTTTGTATGCATAGTTTGTTGAGTGCAATTTTGTGTCTATATGAATCTTTGACAAACTGTGTTAAGTAGAATTGCCTGTATATTCTTTACAAATCTCATCATCATCATCATCATTATCGTCATCATCATCATCATCATCATCATCATCATCAGTGTAAAGCATCTTGAGCAGTTTTCTGTATGTGTATAGAATTCTATATAAATGTTCATTATCATCATCATCATCATCATCATCATCATCATCATCATCACCACCACCATTATTAGCATTATTATCACTATCATTACTATCATCATCGTCATCATCATTATCATCATCATTGTTGCTGTCGTTGTCCTTGTTAATGTTACAGTGTCTTTATCCTACTTTATCCTTATGGATATAGACTGTCTGTGGTCAGTGTTACTGTGTTAATACCGAACTCTATCCCTGTGGATAAAGCCTGTCCGTTGTGAGTGTAGCTCTGGTTTTTACCTACCTTATCCCAATGGTGCAGCCTGTCCGTTGTTGACGTTCCTATGTTTTTATCCTACTTTGTTTCTATGTTACAGACTCTCAGTTATCTGTGTAACTGCGTTTTTATCGTACTTTATCTATATGGACACTGATTCTCAGTTGTCAATGTTACTCAATTTTTTTATGTGAATTTGTTTTTTTATCATATTTTATCCACATGAGTATGGACTGTTAATGTTACTGGGTTTTTTTTTTTTTTTAATAATCTTACTTGATTCCTATGGCGCAGACTGACAGTTGTTAATGTTACTATTTTTTTTTTATCCTACTTTATCCATGTAGGGACAGACTGTCAGTTAATGTTTCTGTATTTCAGGCTACTTTATCCCTATGGGTACAAGTTCAGAGCTCGCGGGGAGATTGTGGTGAAGGGTAAGGGTCTGATGAAGACCTATTTCCTGTTGGGCCACATCAAGCGAAGCATGCCGGAGCCCACTGACGGCTTCTGCGAGCTGGCGATAGTGACCCCCCCCTGCTCCCGTCGAGCGGGTCGCCAGAGTCCGCAAGACCACCGCCACCTTGGCTGTGCAGAAAATGGACTTTGTCACCATGGATACCAGCATGGGCACCAGGTTCGTCTGATGACAACGATCCAGTGTTCGTAAGTGGCACAGGGTATGCCCCAGGCGAGGTCCCCACTCTCCACCATACGCGAGGGGTGACACCCAAAGCTCCGCTGCCCACCATTGTGAGTGCCGCAGACATGAACAGCTCTGCGATGGCTCCTCCCACGTCTGCCGACAGGATGTCGGTGTCTAATAATCCCGTGGATGATGCCAGCAGGATCGGTCCGGTGCATCGCATTCTTCCTGGGACTTGTCTTCAGGCTGAAGCCCTGGACTTCACGGTTGTTGACGACGCTGGAACACTACACACTACCCAGGGTTCAGCCACAGGACTGAACGACATCAGCTGCTGTACCAGTGCAGTGGGCGAGATGCCGAACAGGACTGTGTGCTGCCCCTGGAGACCCTGGTCTGGCTTTGAGCAGTCCTGTCCCCATAATCCGTGCCAGGGTAAAGCCACCACCCCCAGAAGCAGAGACAAACTGTAGGCAGGCAGACAGACCTCACACAGGACACAGGCCTCAAACCAAGCCGGATCCTCTCAGGGCCAGTCTGTGGCACTCATACATCAACAGTACATCTCACATGGACGTTAACAGCCACGCCACTTGTATCACCACGGCCAGCCCCACGCCAGTCACTGACATGAAGAGTGGAGCGAAAGTGACCCAGGCATGCCGAATCCACTGCTCCATCGCTCCAAACGTCGGTCATGTGCTGCTGCAGTGTGGCCTGAACATCGGCATCACTCTGGCAGCCAGTGACAAATGAAGGCCGTGTGGGAGACTCACAGGTCTATAACACAGCACAGGGCAGGACTTGTCCTGTCCCGATGTCTTCACACACACGTGTCACGAGAGACAAGGCACAGGACAGGGAGAAAAAAAAAGATTGGGAACCTGCCTGGAACGTGTTTCTCTCACCCCCGTCTGTCTCAGGTTCAAAACTCTTCTCCATATCAGTCACAACAGGACAGAAGCGGCAGGGTGGCACACATACCGTCGGGACTTTACCGATCCAGAGCCTGTCGAATTACCACACACCGTCCAAAGGACGGAGAGACAATTCTGCCCCGGCACTAAAGATACAACCACTCAGTCCCCCTCATCACCACTGCCCGCTGTCTCTCTCCCAGCAGCAGCTGGTCCTTGAAGACAATGTTGATAGACACAGTACACGCACTACTGCACACTCTCTCGACTCCTGTCCCTGTTCTGTCCAATGACCTCTCACCTCACCTCACCTCAGGACACGGCCAGTCATTTAACCAGCTTGATTTGAATGTTGGCTGCATGGACGACGAGATGTGGACATGGGAAGAAATGGTCACAGTGTCCAGACCAGGAACAGATTCTGAGGTCGGCACTTCTTCCTGCCCCTCTCTAAGCCCCAAGCCCTGATTGTGTGGTCGGTTGTCCGTGTCTTCAACGACAGTTTACACCCGGACACTAACCTTGGGTCCTGACTATCGGCAGGCTGAATTTCAGCACACACACAAAAAGACGAAAAAGAAAAATTAAATGTACGTGCTCTTTCGCAGACGCTGAAAACAGTGAAAGATGTAAATTATGTTAGTCTCTGCAAATATCAGGATGGCGGAGACAGATGTATGATTGTTACTTTGGAGATGCGCGCTGGTCCAGGGAGACCTGAACTGGCACTGCAGTACGGTGTGTGGTGGGTTCATTTCCTGTTCCCGTGCCTCACAGCACGCCGCTGAGTTTCCCTTC
Organism: Conus betulinus; assembly: GCA_016801955.1. Taxonomy (NCBI): domain Eukaryota; kingdom Metazoa; phylum Mollusca; class Gastropoda; order Neogastropoda; family Conidae; genus Conus; species Conus betulinus. Next base: position 2,040,846 of record JADBJO010000006.1, on the reverse strand, counting down.
CACCGTGATGTGTTACATTTCCTGTTCTCCATGCCTCACAGTACACTGTTATGTTCCCCACTGTGGTGTGTTGAGTTCCTGATCCTCGTGCCTCACAGTATAGCGTTATGTTTTCTTTCCACTGTGGTGTGTTAATTTTCTGTTCTCCATGCCTCATAGGACAGTTCCATGTTCCCCTACACTGTGATGTGTTGATTTCATATTCCCCGGGTCTTACAGTACGCCGTTATGTTTCCTCCTTCACTGTGGTGTCTCAAATTCCTGTTCTCCGTGCCTCACATATCCCACTATGCCCTTCCACTATGTGTTGTGTTCCTCTTGCCTTGCCTCACGGTCCCGTGTGTGTGTTGTTTCCTCTTCACCGTGTCCTCACAGTACACCACCCCTGTGTTCCCACCGTGCCACTGTGTTCCCCTCCATGTGTGTGTTGACTTCCCTGTTCACCGTGCCTCACAGTACACCATTATGTTCCCTCTCGGCTGTGATTCGTTGAGTTTGTTCCCCGTGCTCCACAGAATACAGCTATGTTCCCACCACTGTGGTGTGTTGAGTTCTTGTTCCCCGTATTTCACTGCGTAGTACTGTATTCCTCTCCACTGCAGTATTTGAGTTTCTGTTCCCCGGGCCTCACAGTATACAGCTATGTTCCCACCACTGTGGTGTTTGAGTTCTTGTTCCCCGTATTTCACTGCGTAGTACTGTATTCCTCTCCACTGCAGTATATTGAGTTTCTGTTCCCCGGGCCTCACAGTATACAGCTATGTTCCCTCCATGTGGTGTGGTGGGTTCCATTTCTCCATGCTTCACAGCACGGCGCGATGTTCCCCCTCCATTGCGGTGTTTCGAGTTCCTGTTCCCCCGTGAACCACAGCACAGCGCTAAGAAGAACGACATACTATATTTGACTTGTTCACAGAACACACCCGCGACACTCTTACAAGAACCGGTCGGGTGAATGAAACTTGCTTAGCCGTGTAGGGGTTACCCGAAAGCAGTTTGTAATCGATTCGGGTGGGCATTGGTCCCTGACCGGCAATGGGGGAGGCAAAAAACAGAAATGAAGTACATGTGGGCCATTCATTAACCGCATTGACTGATCCACTGAGGAAACCGAGTTACATGCAAAACACGCACGGCTGTTTAGCGAATACCCCAGAGCAGTTCACCAATCAATTTTGGTACACACTGGTCTGAAAGTGACAGTTCGAGATGTAAGGAGTGGCGGTACTTCATATGGTTTGTTAATAAAACATGTCAATGTACGTGCTGTGAAATCTGGTTTGATGCTTTACAATGCCTGGATGTTACAGACGATGCCCAAAGACGTAACATGCTCAATGTTGTTGGTCATTGATCCCAAAATATGAACGGGAATTCAGCTTAACCTGAACTGCGTGTCACCTCTTAATGAAACGCGTCGGCATACACAAGTCACACAAATCATTATATGCATAATTTTTTTCCCGTTGTATTTCCAACCGTTATGTGCACGGGAAGTACTTGCCTTTCCACTGTATGTTTAAAATCATAACTTCCTGGGAAAATGTGACAGGGATTAGCAAGCATCCAGATTAGGATCAACGCTCTAATTTAGTCGTGTGAGAGAGGTTAGGGTTTTTTTTTACTTTTTTTTTTATATTAGAATGTTTTATATTCAAATGTTATGTGCTGTAAGTTTAAATAAATGGGTCAACTGTACTCTGTCTCTGTCTCTCTCTCTCTCTCTGTCTATCTCTGTCTCTCTCTCTCTCTGTCTGTCTCTGTCTCTGTCTCTCTCTCTCTCTCTCTCTCTCTCTCACACACACACACACACACACACACACACACACACACACACACACACACACACACACACACACACACACACGCGCGCACGCGCGCGCGCGCGCACGCACGCACGCACACGAGCACTTTACAAACAAGTAAAAAAAAATCCTGTTAATTAGTGACAAAATGAATAAATGTATCAATCAGTCAGCTACACAAAGATATCTCAAAGAGATCTCGCCAAAGAGCTATACTTAGAATGACTATCACCACCACTACCACTGTCCTGGAAATGGTTACCTAGAAGTGATATGTGAATCGTCTTCACCTGAAACGGTCCACCGCAACGACTACTAATTGTTTTTACCATGGGTAAAGGTAGTTTCACGATCAGTGTGCATGCATACGATATCTACACGTGTATCCGTCTACGAGAAATAAACAAAATCTTGCCATTTGGCTATTTTCCAAGTCTGGCGTGGCTACGTCGGACTGAAAGAAATAAATCTGGCCTAATAAACTGGCTACCATGTTTATGAACATCAGTGCAGTCTCTATATCTGCAATGGTTGGAATATCCATTTAGCAATACGGTGTCGACAGTATTCATAATGTCGGCACCATTCTGGCATTCCTTCAGTAGCCAAAACTGACTAATCCCATGAATTTAGGGAGGGTTTCAGAAGAATGTTCTGAAACAAAAAAAAACTTGACCGTCTTTGTTCAGATCCTCACAGGATAGAATGTTTACACACCGTGTAATGTTCTGACAACATTTGAACAAAATCTATCCTTAAAGAAAAAGAAAAAAGAAAACAATATACTTGTTTTCCTTTTCAACAGCGAATTCGGTCGCGGCTTGAAATAAGTTTGGTGGTTGAAAGTTATCACCACTAACGCGTTTTTTAATGCCGCTACCAAATGATGGCGCTGGAACTTTAACATTTAATATGAATTTTATCCGTGCCATATTTCCTATAATCTTTTATCACATAAAACCTTTAGATTCTGTCGCACACTTAAGTACGTATACATACTGGGTTTTTTTTTTCAGGAAGCATTTTAACACCAATCATCAGTTATAATTCTGCTAGTTTCATTCAGATTGCACATACACCAGTCGTTTAAAAGGGTGTTATTAGGACAAATATGCAAAACTTTGAAACAGGTGGGCATAGTGTTGTCACAATGTTTAGTGAACCGAGACCATGCCAGGCGGTGGTAATTAGTGTGTGTGTGTGTGTGTGTGTGTGTGTGTGTGTGTGTGTGTGTGTGTGTGTGAGTGCGCGCGCGCGTTCTCATATTTTACGCGTATCCCACAATGATTTTCTTAGATCTTGGTGTCTAGTTCTCCATTGCTGATGTTCAGTTTCACACGCGAAAAGTCTTGAATCTTGAAACTATAGTAAACTGGTTCTACTGTTGTTATTTCAGGTAATTTGGTTTATACAATATATGTCGTCAGTTTTCTTTGTATTTTTATTGGCCTCCAAAATTACTCGTCAGATTATCAAGGGCGATGTGTTTTCTGCCTTGTATGTTGTCTGTCTGTCTGTCAACAAATCAGGCAAAAACTAGTGAAAGGACGTCGGACAGAGAGAATGGAACCCATGGGCGAACCCATGAATCAATCTAAAGAAGGATCTTGCAAATTTTTCAATGTTCCTTTCACATTACAGGACAAGGCTTTGTTAAACTCTTCGTAAATGTCTGAACAAATAATACGTCAGTCTCCATGAAAAAAATCAGGCTGATTACATTTGCTGATCTGAGTGTGCGTCAGATTTTGTGCATGTTTTATTGTTTGAAAGTAATTTTAATTTTCAGTGTCACGTTTGTAACTACAAATATGTATGTCTTAACTTTTAGGGCAGCGGTCGCGAATGTAATCTCTCTTTTAACGAGAGATAATAAAGTTTTCTGAATCTGAATCTGAATCTGGGCTACAGCCAGAACGTGAGGAAAAAATGTTAATAGTGGGGGAAGAAAGGTGGGACGGCCCGTTCGACTGTGATGGTTTATACACTCTCGTGTGCCTTTCTGGGTTGTACCACGGTCATCTGCCCTGTAACTACACCACGGAGTGGACCCTGCGTGGTTTATACGGCTGGAAATCTGAGCTGGGACTTTGGTGTAAAAAAAAAAAAAGGTTGTCACAAAAGTAAAGGGCCGGTCAGTTGTGATAGGTGAACTGTTCAACAGTACTGGTCATCGTAGTGCAGTGGTAGAGTCACAGGCTCTCTGGGTGGATTTTTGAAGATTGGAAACTCGTCATATCATCGCAGGACTTTTGGGCCCCGGACAGAGCTGATGAGTATGATGTAGGCTCAGATGGGATGGCTGGAATAATACATCTGCCAAATCGATGCATCTCTGAGAGTGATATTGATTTCCTTACCATCACTAAATGTGCTGGCATTTCTCAGACGTGGCTGACGACTTGATTCTAAAAGGAAACGCGGAGCATGGGCCTGTCACGTAGTTTCGAACACAAAATGAGAGGACTTTGTACAGTTTTCTGACTGAAGTAATCAAACCTCCCGGTTTCGTGGCAAAACAAAATAGGGTTGATAACAGTAGGTATGCTGCTGCTACTGTCGATGCTATATACAACTGGCGCTACAGTCGATGCTATACGTTACGGTTGATATTAAATTACTGCCGCTATGCAGTTGCCGCTAGTGTTAATGGCGCACCACATGCAGATGCAACTGTTGATTCTATACAAATGACGTTCATCATGCCTATACCACAGCTACAACTGTTGATACTATACAACTGCTGCTCGGTTGATGCTATTCTGCTGCTACCACATTTTTTATCTGGTTTAAGATTTTACGGAAGAAAAAGATTTTTAACGAAGTTTCTGGTGCGTTTTTAGAGGTATTTTAAAGAAATGTGTGAAAGGGTTTTTTTTTTTTTTCTTTGTTTGTTTTTTTTAAATGTCTTGAGTTGATTTTAACGTGGTGACAGCCCTGATATTACCCTTTGCGGTCGGCTGGGCTATGAGCAACGTTACCTTACCTTACCTATTGATGATAATTATACAACTGCTGCTTCGGTTGATGCTATACTACTGCTACTACTGTTGATATGCTACTGCTGCGTCTATTGATACTGTACTATTGCTGTCACTGTTCATGCTATATTACTGCTGCTGCTATTGATGCTGTTGTCCTGCTGCTACTGTTGATTATGTACCACTGTTCTGCTGTTGATGCTATATAGTGCTGCTGACACAGATGATGCCACTATATTTTTGCTACTACTGTTGATGCTGTACTACTTCTGCTATTGTTTATTCTGTACTACTGCCGTTACCGTTGATGTGATACAGCCGCCACTATTGTTGATTCTATACTACCACCATTCCTATTGTTGCTACACTATTGCTGCTGTTGCTAATACTTTACTCCCGCTGCTACTGTTGATGCAATATTGCTGTTGCCATTGTTGTTGTTGCTATGCTATTGCTGCTATTGTTGATGCTACACTAGTGCCACTATACTACTGTCATAGCTGTTGATTCTATGCTATCGCCGTTACGTTGATGCTACACCACTGCTGCAAATGCTAATGCTATTCTACTACTCCTGTTGATGCTGTACTATGGTGCTACTGTTGATCCTACACTACTACTGCTACTGCTGTTCTACTACTCCTGTTGATGCTATACTGCGCCGCTACTGTTGATGCTTCACTTCTGTTGCTTCTGTTGATGCTATGCTACTGCTGCTGTTTTGATGCTATGATACTATGGCTATTGTTGATGTTATACTACTTAGTGGCATTGTGGATGTCATTCTGCTACTGCTGCTGTTGATTATATACCTGTGCTTCTATCATTAGTATAGTTACTACCTATGCTACTGTTGATGTACTACTGTTTTTATACTACTGTTGCTATTGTTACTACTATACTTCTGTTGCTGCTGTTAATATACTATTACCATTACTGTTGGTATATTACTTACGCTACTGTTCATATCTGTTACTGTTGATACACTACTGCTGCTACTGTTGATATGATGCTGCTGCTACTGTTAATGCTATGGTATAGAAGCTACTGTTGATGGTATACTACTGTTCGTACTGTTGATGTACTACTACTGCTATTTTGACACTATACTAACACTGCAGCCATTAATATATTACCGTGTTAAGTTGATACAGTACTACTGCTGCTTCCATCAATACACTACAGCTGCTACTGTTGATGCAATGCATTATACTACTGCTGCTTCTGCTTTTTTTTAGTGCAGTATATATCGCTGCACATAATACTTCTTCTGCTGTTGCTTATGCTATAGTAGTATTGATACAAAATACTACTTTTAACTTTACTGACACACTCAAACTGCCGCACATTATTGCAGCGACTATTAGAGGTATGGCACTGCTAGTGCTGAAGGTATACTACTGCTGCTGCGGCCTGTGCCACGCCTTGCCTCATGAAAAACATCATACTTTATGAACGGGTAGAGCTATGCTCATGAATTCCTAGGAGCTTATCAACGATCTTAATAGCCGTTGGTCACGGATATGTGATGTATGGGCACAATCAATGATCAGCGTAATTAGTCGCAGTTCCCCCAGGACCCATGCATTTTAATGGGTCGCACATGACCCGCGCCATCAGGTGAGGAATAAGCTGCTGAACCGCTCTTTATCAAGAGTGGGTCTTGCAAGACCCGCGTGATCTGAATAGGGATCAGCAATGAGGATAAGCACGGAAAAACCTCTGCAAAATGTGTGGGTCTTGGGCGACCCATACGATCGGGTCTGTGTGGAAAACACGTCATCCGGTAAAGGTTAATCATGCTGTCAGGTATTTCAGCTTCTGTCAATCGTCGTGCCGTCTTTGAAAGGATTTTTTAGTTGGGTATCTCCTCGCTGGTGATGTCCCCAAAGCACCGGAACTTTTACCTACCATCTCCGATATCTGCCAGGACAGACTTCTTTAATGAGGGCCCTGCTGTTGTTGCCCTTCTTTTTTTTCAGGGTCGTTTTCCTTTCCGAATTATAAGTCGGGCCTGGCTGACGAGGCTGGTTCTTCTTGTTCCTGTCCTGCCTGTTCATCAGAATCATATGATGTGCCTTCCTCCGCTACTGTTCATACCAAGTGATTAACAGGGAGATGCGTTGGTTATGACTTGTTGAAAGAAAACAGTGGAAGAGCGTAGGAGAGATACGGCAACCCGACGGACGCCTGCCAAGAGGTGGAACCATTCAGTAACAGTGCCATTGGCAAGCGCAGTGCTGAACACTTTATTGGCTGAGTTCTCACCAGCAACTGCAAGTACGGCCGTTTAATTTGTAGAGAGAAATAAATGCCAAGCATCGCATACTACTACTACAGCAAAAATTACTACTGCTGTATGAAAGACCAATGTGCTTGTGATAAGCTGCGTGAGTACGATTGGCATTTGTTCATTTCAACCGGTACTGATAGTGATGATGGTAAGGACGGTAATCCTAATGCGATGGTAATAGTAAAACTGGACCAAAAAGTTGTCATTTCATGAAATGAGGCTACTGTTTGCCCAGGGAAGTTACGGATTCATGGCTGAATTTTCTGTCTGTGTGTCTGCAACAGGGCGTTCTTTGTATGACTGACCAGAGATTGCTGTTTGCCTGGAAACGTAATGAATCCGTGCCTATATTCCCTGTCTGTGTTTCTGTGACATTGCTTTCTCTGTGGTGATTAACCTAACACTGCTGTGTGCCTGGAGGCATTGATCCGTGACTATGTTCCATGTCTCTGTCTGACATTGCATTCCGTGTGAGACTGATCTAAGACTACCGTTTGCTTAGAGACCTGGATCCGTACCAATATTTACTGTCTGTAACATTGCATCCTTTGTTATAACCGACCAAAGAAATGCAGCAGCCTGCCACATGGAATGAAATTTCTTTGGTCATTTCCCTACTGTGAACTGTTGTTGTTTCTGCCCCCTAATTGATCAGTGTGAACTAAACAAAAAAATTAAACAAAAAACTCGAACGCAGTGGTTGTCATCATTATACCATGCCATAAGATCGCTGGACATGTTTCAGAGAGGGCGTAAGGCACCATGGGTGTATCTTGACTTGCACTTTCTTGTATTTACGGATACGGGTCATTGCGTCTCTCGTGTCTGGAGGGAAAATATCATACTGCAGAACTTTGCACATCCTTTCTTGGGCTTCAATTACGGGAAAATCTAAGCTTCAGAATGTTACATGTCACTTATGATATTAATTTTGCCGTGAGGAAGCAACCCCAGTTTGACGCAAACACGCCATGATTGTTTTCTCCAAGGGGCTTAACCCTCCATTTGGCGAGAAACAAAGGACTCTAGTGATTCTGTTGCTAAGTGGTTCTTAGAAAAGAGCATTCCATGGACCCAGTTGCGCATGAAGGAGGTGCATAAGGAATCAACAGAGAATAATCAGGAACGGTAAACAAACTTTTGACGTGCATCAGTGTTGGCTTTGTTAGACTGCTGCGATTCCCGCCAGTCCTTTTTTCTGTGTACCTGCCTATCCACTCCCGCCAGACCTTGATTCTTTACACTCAACATTGATCCTTCATTCACG
>JADBJO010000006.1:2010000-2027500 GCA_016801955.1 Conus betulinus | reverse complement strand
CACACACACACACACACACACGAATATATATATGTGTGTGTGCGTGCGTGTGTGCGCGCGCGCGCGCGCGCGCGCGCGCGCGCGTGTGTGTGTGTGTGTGTGTGTGTGTGTGTGTGTGTGTGTGTGTGTGTGTGTGACTAAGCTGTATAAATGTGAGTGACTAGGAAGCTTTCAGTCGTTGTTGACAGCGGGCCAGCTCACCCAGGAGTTGCAAGTGGTGTCAAGCCAACACAACAAGCTGGTCTGTCTACAAGACTGATGGAAGGGACGCCAAGTGCTGTTTGTGAAGGACGGCTGAGGTCATTTCACCGTTTCTCCTTCCCTCCCACATCCAAACGCTTTCACAGGTGCAATGGGTTGTGTATCGCCACATTTTTTTTTTCTTCTCTGAAGGTTATCTCCCCCTAACCGGCACCCGTCAGTCCTTCCCAATCCCACCTGCCCCTTAACATTTAACGGCATTTTTTTTTTTAATTTGGGGGTTTTCTCAATTGAGTGCGGTTTCATTTCTATTTCTTTTCCTTTTCTGTCCCTCACTCTATCCCTATTTCTTTCTTTTTTTGACAGAGCGACACAGACTTTTCAACACTGTCTTCCTTCTCGCTCGCCCTGCCTACCCCACTACACACAAAAAAATTTTTTTTTTTAAATCCGCTCTTTCCAGGTCTGTTTTTTTTATTTTTCGGTACGGATACGGATGTGATGTGTCACATCCTGACCTTTTTAACTTTCATGATTGGATGAATTAGAAGAGTTCGAACGTCCTCGGGTTTGCTTTGCTCTAGTGTGTAGAGAACTTATTATTTGCAGCAAGCATATAGCAGTCAACAGGAAGCAGGTCCCATCCAGTTCGGTGGTGAGACTACAGCTATGCTGATGACTGGCTCATGTCAAAACAGTACTGACCAGCAGTGAAAAAGATGCAAGTACCATATCCCACTACAACAACCAACCAGAGTATCAACAACAGAACTAAACATACACGTTGAAAGGTCTTTAATTCGTGTAGCATCAAGCAAATATAACGTTTTTTTTTTTTGGTGTCTAATTCCTCTTTATAATGTAATGTACTCAAGTGAAGTTATCTTTATCTGTGATCCGTCAGTCTGGAAGACAACTTAGCTACTGAGCGGACTGAGAATGTATAGCGAATCTTCACACATGACAGAAGTGTGGAAATTGTCCAAGTCTTCCACTGGAAAATGAGATTTCCAGCAGACGGTCAGCACTGCTGCTACGTTAGGTCAGTGCCACGCGTTACCGGACAGCAAGCTCCCTCACTTCATAACACAGACCACCGTGCCAGTGCCGCTCGTTCTGAGAGTATAACGACTCTCTCTCTCTCTCTCTCTCTCTCTCTCTCTCTCTCTCTCTCTCTCTCTCTCTCTCTCTCTCTCTCTCTCTTCTCCTAGCTACCTTCGCTTTCTCTCTCTCCCCTTCTGTCGTCTTCGTTGTTTCTCCATCTTTACAGTGAGTTTATATGTAGGTATTAAAGTTGATATTCTCCCTCTTCCCCCGCCCATGAAGGGGCTGTTGTACAGCCATTTTGAGCCGAATATGAGAAGATAATTGGTTTGTGTTTTTCGGTTTCAACTGTCCTAAATGTTGTTGTTTTTGCCTGAAGAAGGCCCAAGAGGTCGAAATGCATGTGTTTTGTCCTGCAATCTGTTTGTCTGTGTCCTTGGCGGTAACTAACCCCTCTTCTTTCTAAATTTCGAATTTTGAGTTCTGGTCGTGGGCCCTCTCTCCGCTGCCCCTACCCTATTTTACCTCTCGTCTTCCCTCTTTCCTCCCAGGAGTAGTCGGAACGAGAGTTGTATGAATGCTTTTGATGATAAGATATACAAGTACAGACATTAAACAGCAGAACACTTGAAGCAAGCACTAATTCTAGTTTAAGCAAACAGAAGTGAAGGACATGTTAGCAAAAGCAAACCTTGACTATTCCCATTCTCCTACCCCGTCTGTCCGAAGTGTCATTCACGGTTCAAACTGACCAACATCCGCTAGGAATCAGAAAAGACCACCCTCTGATCATGTCTACTATTATCATTCAGACTGAATGTTGATAACTGACGGATAACTGGCGCTCAAGGTCCAAAAGACAGCATTTATGGTGCGACATGAGGAATCGGGATGGAAGGTGTGCTGTGTCAGAAAAAAAAATGGAGACTGGAGCAAACAAACTGGTGACCGATCCCACTAACCGTTCCACGGTGAGCCCCTGGTGTCATCGCAGCAGGTTCAGCAGCCGGAACTGTGCCTCAGAACTGGGAACGTTAGGCATTGCTCATTTGAAATAAGCTGTGTCCAATGCCCATGCGTTCCGAAGGAAACAAGGAAATACGCTGCTGTGAAGAACATTTCAAAGAAAATTCAGATAAAAAAAAAAGCGACTTAGAAAGGATTCATGGTTTACAAAGTGGCTCTTCATCTGATGTTTACATTCAAGACGGGGCATTGTGATGAAACACTGTGAATATTTATTTGATTCCAGGTCAGAGACAGAGAGAAGGCGAGCTGACGTGACTATTGAATGGGAAGGAAGGAGAGAGGAGACATTCGGTGGAACGTGTTTACGCTCTCCTAAGTTTGGGCTGAAAGGCGTCCGGTTGATCTGATTCTCTTCGTTTGCTCAGTGGGCATCTACACCCCCTCTCCTCTGTTGACCATCCTTTTAGTGGTGCGTGTACGCACCCTGTTCGCCCGGCCATATTTCCACCTTTTCCGTCACCGTCCTCCATCTACATTCGGTGCGAGTCAACACGACTGCAAGATCAAACAAACAAAGCGCTGGTCAAGTGCTTTTGCATTTTTTTTTCACCCGAGGCGCTGTCCTACCGACATTTGGCGAAGGGCAGAGGAGGCTCAGGAAGACTGCTAGGTGATTAGCTCAGGTAGGTTCAGTCATCGCTGATTTACCGACAGATTCTTTCTGGGTTTAGCTGCTGTGGTTATCACCACAAAACGTGGCTGACTGGACGGGAGTAGTATTGTTTTTATAGTAAATGCACACACGGTATATAATTGTATCCCACCTGAGTCAGTGTTGTCAGGTACTGATTTTGAAATGCCACCCGTCCCCAGTACCCATCTCCCCTCCCCATCCCATCCATCTGGTCTTATGCACTCACGCGCTCACGCTCACGCTCACGCTCACGCACACACACACACACACACAAACACACACACACACACACACACACACACACACACACACACACACACACACACACACACACACACGCACGCACGCACGCACGCACACGCACACACACACACACACACGCACACACACACACACACACACACACACACACACACACACACACACACACACACACACACACACATTTCCCCCAACCCGCCCGACCATACCCATTGAATGATGTTGATTTCCCAGCGAGCTGCTGCTCCCCCACCCCCAAGGTGCCTTAGCCCCACCCCCTCCTCTTTGAACCCCCAATCGCTGACTCCCCCTTCCTCCCCCTGCGCCCCATCGAGCTCATCATAGGAAGTCCTGGCAGTTCTCATAGTGTTGAAACGGATCAACAGAGTGAACAGGATGGGGGACAGGGAGGGACGTCAAATGAAAGAAGACACTGGACGTGTCCTCACGAGACAATGTTTTAGATCGCTGTTGGGAAGTACTGCATCAAATGCAGTCACACGATTCCAAAAGCGCTTAACATAAGTCATACTTTGGGTTGATAGGCACGGTGTAATTCCGGTCAGCGAGATCTCTAGTTGCCATGCTATCACGAAGAACACTGAGGATACCCACTGCACAGTGCTATCACTGCTATGAAAATTCCAGGCTGTATTGCCTGTCCTGCAGTAGTTTGCATGTTATTCACCACTCACAGTTGCTAGATGTACTGACAGCGTTTTTACCAAACTTGGGCTTGCGCTGGATGGACTTAACAATGAGTAACAGTATAAAGAAGGGAAAAGAAAAGACCGACCAACAATGTTGTAGAAAGTGAGAAGAGGTACAGAGGATTTACCAGATATGTTTCATAGAGTAGGGAGCAAGGCAGAGGACTGTCCAGCTGTGGTATATAAAGTGGAGGAAATTCTAGAGACTGAACAACAATGTGGTCTAAAATAAGAGGGGGGGGGGGGGGGGGGAGAGGATAGAGAGAAAATGGTAGCATAAAGTTAAAAAAAAAAAAAAAAAGAAAGAAGACTCATTGACAATGCTGCATAAAGTAGGGAATACATAGAGAGGGCTGACCAACAATGTTGTATAAAGTGAGGAAAAAAACCCCAGAGGACTGACCAGCAATGTTGCATAAAGTAGGGAAAAAAATAGAGAGTGCTAACGAACAATGTTGTATAAAGTAGAGAAAAATAGTGCTAACCAACAATGTTGTATGAAGTAGGAAAAATAGAGGGCCAACCAACAATGTTGTATGAAGTAGGGGAAAATAGAGAGGGCTAACCAACAATGTTGTATAAAGAAGGGTAAAATAGATAGAGAGGGCTAACCAACAATGTTGTATAAAGTAACTAAGAATAGAGAGGGCAACCAACAATGTTGTATAAAGTAGGGGAAAATAGAAAGGACTAACCAAAATGTTGTATAAAGTAAGAAAAAACAGAGAGGGCTAACCACCAATGTTGTATAAAGTAGGCGAAAATAGAGAGGACTAACCAACAATGTTGTATAAAGTAAAGAAAAACAGAGAGGGCTAACCAACAATCTTGTATAAAGTAGGGGAAAATAGAGAGGACTAACCAACAATGTTGTATAAAGTAAGGAAAAAAACAGAGAGGGCTAACCAACAATCTTGTATAAGGTAAGGAAAAACAGAAAGGGCTGAGCAACAATGTTGTATAAATTAAGGAAAAATAGAAAGGGCTGACCAACAATGTTGTATAAAGTAGATAGAGAGGGCTGACCCAACAATGCTGAATAAAGTAAGATAGAGAAGACTGACCAACATTGTTGAGTAAAGCATGGGGAAAAAACAAACAGAGGACTGACCAGCAATGATGCATGAAGAATGGGAAAATAGAAAGAACTTACAAACAACGTTGTGTAAAAGTAAAAAAAAAAAAATTAGAAAGAAAAGACTGACTAACAATGATGTATAAAGTAAATAAAAATAGAGAAGACTGACCATTACCAGGTACCTTACATGCCATTCTACGTATCGTCGTCACTGCATGGACGCCGTTTCCTACCGACCACGGCCTGGCGCTGGCTGGAGCACACAAGAAGTAAGATCAGGGAAAATATAGATAGGAGTGGACCCAACAATGTTGTACAAAGTAGGGGAAAGTGGACAGAGCTGACCAACAATGTTGTAAAATGTAGGGAAAAGTACAGACGACTAACAATTTTGCGTAAAGGGGGGGAAAGGTAGTGCGGACAGACCAACAATGATGTGTAAAATAGGGGTTAATACAGAGGAAAAACAAACAATGTTTACTAATATAGAGGGAAAAGTAAAGAGGACAAAGCAACACATGCAGTAAAAAGTGGAGGAAAGCAGAGAAGACAATAGAGTGTAAACAACAGGGAAAAGTAATGGGGAATGAACTACAGATATGTGGTAATAGTGAGGACGAATGACAAATAAAGGGCAAAGCATTCTCTGCTTTTCAGTATTCGGTCTTCTCGACTGAACAACACAGGGATCATAAAGTAGAGAAAAAAAAAAGTAGAGAAGACTTAATAGATGTCATGAAAAGTAGAGGAACGTAGAGAGGACCAAACACCTTATTCACTGGTTCAGTAAAAAGTAGGGGAAAGTTGTAAGGACTGAACGATACATCGAAACAAAGTAGGAAATAGTAAAGATGGTTGAGCGTATCAGGCTGGCTAGTGCAGATTATGACGGGAATGGAGTGGGGGGGGGGGGAGGGGGGGGGGGGGGGGGGGGGGGGGGGGGGGGGGGGGGGGGGGGGGGGGGTAGGCCACTCCCCAAGTCATGGACGATGTTTAGAAATGATAATGTGGCGCCGAGCCCCCCCCCCCCCCCCCCCCCCCCCCTCCCCCCCCCCCCCCCCCCCCCCCCCCCCCCCCCCCCCCCCCCCCTCAACCCCCTTTCTTTTCATCTGCAGACCATTCAAACACAACTATTGTTCTCAGGAAGCCGCCAACATTGGTGCTGCTGTATTGATTTCAAGTCGGTGTGACGTTGTGCTGTGCCGGGTTAGGTAAATAGGGTGGTGCTGGGTCACCTTCACGACTCGGTACGTTGGTGTGATAACACGGTGCAGGTGTCTACAGCTGTTGTGGCCGCAGGATCAGCCTTCAGACAAGTGGTACCCACCAAGTTGTTTTTGAATCATGTTCTTTGCTTTGTGTGTATTTGCTCTTTTCTTTTTTTTTCATCTTTTTCTTTCTTTCTTTTTTTTTTTTATATGGTTTGTTTTTTTTTTTTTGAAACTGCGTGGAAATTTCTTGGTTAGTTTTACATAACTGAAAGAGTCACAGGGTCTATAGATATCTTGTTGCAGCAAAGCGATTTGTCTGTTGTTTCAAAGGGCGGAATACGTTATTTACTCCAGACATTTGATCTGTCAACAGTTCAGGAAGTGCAGTGCAAACCAGTTGCTACTTTGGCCTTGTAAACGACGAACCAGGTATCTGCCGGCGGACTCTGAGTAACAGGTGAGTGAGTGAATGTGACTGTGTTGTTTGCTGGGTTGTCCTGTCTCACTTTTCTGAATTCAGGTGTGGATTATTGAGGCATCAGTGATGACTTCCTGACAACGTCCCTCTGTCTGTTGCTGTTCTCTGTAATCCTCTGACAGCTGGTGAAGGACAGGTGTGTCCCTGAGGCTGTCCTCTGATAGCTGCTGAAGGACAGGTGTGTCCCTGATGTTGTCCTCTGACAACTGGTGAAGGACAGGTGTGTCCCTGTGTGTCCTCTGACAACTGGTGAAGGACAGGTGTGTCCCCGATGTTGTCAACTGACAACTGGTGAAGGACAGGTGTGTCCCTGATGTTGTCTTCTGACAAATGGTGAAGGAAAGGTGTGTCCCTGATGTTGTCCTTTGACGCTGGTGAAGGACAGGTGTCTGATGTTGTCAACTGACAACTGGTGAAGGACAGGTGTGTCTCTGATGTTGTCCTCTGACAAATGGTGAAGGATAGGTGTGTCCCTGATGTTGTCCTTTGACAGCTGGTGAAGGACAGGTGTGTCCCTTATGTTGTCCTCTGACAGCTGGTGAAGGACAAGTGTGTCTCTGATGTTGTCATCTGACAGCTGGTGAAGGACAGGTGTGTCCCTGATATTGTCTTCTGACAGCTGGTGAAGGACAAGTGTGTCCCTGATGTTGTCCTCTGACAGCTGGTGAAGGACAGGTGTGTCCCTGATATTGTCCTCTGACAGCTGGTGAAGGACAAGTGTGTCCCTGATGTTGTCCTCTGACAACTGGTGAAGGACAGGTGTGTCCCTGATGTTGTCCTCTGACCGCTGTGAAGGACAGTTTGTGCACCACCTCATATTCTGTCTGCCTTGTCTTTCGTCCCTTTGGCACTATGTCCTGGAGTATGGGTTTTACCAGACGAGTTGTTCTTGAAATAAGTCCATGCCATATCATGTTCCTCCATTTGACAATTATGAGTAGTTTCTCAGAAGACTCTGAGACTGTCTATTGTTTGGTATGTCTATTTCATATTGGTGTGTTCTACCCACTAACCTGCAGAAACCAAGATCCCACTGTTTCGAAGCGAGTCCATGGTGTCATGTCAGCTGTTTCGGCTGTCGGAATGAACGTATGCCTGTACTCAGAACTTGGAAAGTTGGGCGTTACTCGTTTCAAATGTCCATGTCCATGCATTACGAAGGAAATTTGATTAGGAAATGCGTCATTGTAAAGAACTTGATAAAAAGAAATTTAAAAAAAAAACTCCGATTCTTTTAAGTAGGGGTGATCTAGAAAGAATCCATGCTTTACAAATTGATTCTTTATTAATTTGATATTTACATTCATGATAGGGCATTGTGATAAAGCATTGCTATCGTATAGAACAAAAGTAAATGTGCCTACGTACGTGTACTTGATGCCAGGTCAAAGACAGAGAGAAAGTGAGCAGACATAACCATGTGAAGGGGATAGGAAAGAGAGGGGATACCTTTGGTAGGACTCGTCACTTTCTTTCTCTTCTGCGCAACAAGGCGTTTGCCTGACTGATTATCTTGCACTTTGTTCAGTGTGCATGTACACCCCCTCCTCCTCTGTTGACCATCCTTTTAGTGGTGCATGTACGCACCGTGTGCCAGCGAGCCGTATTTCCACCTTGTCCATCGTCGTCCTGCATGTATATTCAGTGCGGAACAACACGAATGCAATATGAAAACAAACAAAGCGCTGGTCAAGTGCGTTTGCATGTTTTAGCGTCTGAGGTGCTGTCCTGCTGACAGGTGGTAAAGGACAGAGGAGGCGCAGGAGGACTGCTAGGTGATTAGCTCAAGCGAGTTCAGTCATTACTGCTTTTAACTACATTTTCCTTCTTGCGGAAGAGTTTGCTGTCTTTTTTTTTTTTGTTTCTTCTCTTTGTACCAGCATGCACAGATTATGATTGTCTTCCACCTGAGTCCATGTCATTGCTCTCTCCTAGGATCATTCAGATCCTGAATTTAAAACACCATCCCACCCTGGCACTCACCCACGCTGTTGCGTCTCTATCCCCATCCATCCAGTCTTCTACACACACACACACACACACACACACACACACACACACACACACACACACACACACACACACACACACACACATACACACACACACGCACGCACGCACGCACACACACACACACACACACACACACACACACACACACACACACACACACACACACACACACACACATTGTGGAATTTCAACAAATGAGAAAAGTTGATCAAGCTGCTCGGAGAGCAGCTCGAAATATTGAAGGCACGACTGCATTGAACATTCCGTTAGACCTATCAGAATGTTATACTTTGATTAATAAAGCATCTCTTAACTGTTTCAAAAGGTTATTGAAAGACACAGATAGTCAGTATTATCACAACTGTATACGACCAAATCCTGACATTCACCCTAAGACGCAGTTAGACAAATTCGTAATATCTAGAGAGGTAGTATCCTTAATTCATAGGATGCGTTTGAATTCACTTCGAACCAAATACAGCAAAAATGTTAAATGCGTATGTGGGGAAATTCTTAGTGTAAGTCACCTATTACTGGATTGTCCAAGAGCAAAGAATACAGTGCACAAGGCTGGTACTAATATTTCACATGATAGATCGACACCACTGACATTACCTAAAATGTTAAATCATTATGCTTTTCTTAGTTCATTATGCCCACATTTATTACGCAGTCTAGTAGGAATTTATCTGTAACTTTCAATAACCCCTCATATACAAATACACACACACACGCACACACACACACACACACACACACACACACACACACACACACACACACACACACACACACACACACACACACTTGCGCACACACACACACACACACACACACACGCATGCACACACATACACACTCTCTCTCTCTCACTCACTCATGCACACACACACACACACACACACACACACACACACACACACACACACACACACACACACACACCTTAAATCCTTCTCGACGCAACCCACGGAATGAAGATGATTTCTCAAGCAACTGGTCGAGGCCCCCCCCCCCCCCCCCCCCCGCACGCCCCCTTTCACACCGTCCTCTATATCTGCGTCCAGTCGAGCTTACCAATGCAAGTTCTTGCAGTTCTTACGGTGTTGAAAACCCATCCACAGAGTGAGGGGGGGGGGGGGGGGGGGGGGAAGAAGAAGGAGTGGATGTCCAATGAAAGCAGAGATTGGACATTTTGCTGGGTGGGCCTCACTGTTTTCAATGGCCATTTGAAGTGCTACATCAGACTGGACAATTTAAACGTGTTCGCGCCAGTCGTACTTTTGATGGATGTCCATGTTGTAATTCCTACCTGTGAGATCTTCACTTGCCACGCTGTTATGAATAAAATTGGGAATACCCACCACGCACTGCGATCACTCCTGTTCCAGATTGTACTGCTGATACACCATTGCTTTCGTTTGATTCACCTCTCACAGCTGTCACTGTGCGTACTGATACTGTTCTGGAGCAAACACGGGCTGGCACTAGATGGACCAAACAAGAAGTAACAGTAGAGAAGGGTAGAGAACAGTGACCAACAATGTTGTATAGAGAGAAGGAAAGTAGAAAGGACTGACTAACAATGTAGTAAGGGCCAATCAACAATGTTGTAAAAAGCAGGAGAAGGTAGAATTAACTAAATGACAAAAGCAGAAAAAAGTTAGTGAGGGTTGAGCAACACACGCGGTTAAAAAAAAAAACTAGAGAAAAGTAGTGAAGACAGAGCAAAACGTGATGTAAAAAGTAAGGAAAAGTAGAGAGGATCGAACGACACAATTGCAGCACAATGTAGGGAAAGTAGCGAGGACTGAACGACGAAGAAAATACAAAGTAGAGAGGACTTTACACATGGATTCAAAAGGAGAGAGGACTGAATACCATTATGCAGTAAACAGGAGAGAAAAGTAGAGAGAGCAGATCAACTCATGTGGTGAAAAGCAGGAGAAAGTAGTGAGGACTGAACTATAATGGAATAAAAAGTAGGAAAAACTAGAGAGGGTTGAACGCATCAGGATTGGCTGGTCGACATGTGAAGAGAGAGAGAGAGAGAGAGAGAGAGAGAGAGAGAGAGAGAGAGAGAGGGGGGGTACCCATTCCTGATCATGGGACTATGTCCGCAAATGATACTATGGCGCCGAGGGACCTGTTTGCTTTCTTCTTCATCTGCAGACCGTTAAAACACAACCATCGTTCTCAGGAAGCCGTCAGCACTGGGGTCGCATTGATTTCAGGTCGGTGTGACGTGGCACCGTGCAGTGTTAGGTTGGGGTGGTGATGAGTCACCTTCACGATTCGGCACATCGGGTGGATAACACGGTGCAGGTGTTTACAGCTGTCACTGCTGTGTGCTCAACCTTCAGACAATATGCCCACCGAATTGTTCTTAGATTGTTTTGTTTGCTTTGTGCTTGTGTGTGCTTTTTGCTTATCATTTGGAAATGCGTCAACGTTTCTAGGGTTGATGGTTTATAATTGAAAGCAGCAAAGTGTATCTTGTATTAGTGAATCAGATCTGTCTGTTGTTTCAAAGGGTTGAACTGGTTGCTCAAGATGTTCTATCTCTCAATAGTTCTGGAAACGCAGTTCGAACCAATTACTACTTTGACCCTGTTGATCGATGAACCAAATATCCGATGATCCATCAGGAGTTAGAAGTGAGTGAGTGAGCGGCAATGTGTGGTTTGCCGGCTAGTACCGTCACCTTTGTCTAATTTCAGACGTGGGTTAATGAGGCATCGCCGATGACTTCTTCACGATGTCTGTCCATCTGTTGCTGTTCTCTGTAGTCCTCTGGCAGCTGGTGAAGGACAGCTCTGTCCTCTCCCTAATGATGTTTTTCCTCCTCTTAATCCGTCTGCCTTTTCTCCTTTCCTTGGGCGTTGTGTCCTGCAGTGTGTTTTTACCAGGCCAGTTGTCCTGGACACAGGCCATTCCATTCCATCTTTCCCCCGCAAGACAGTAATGAGTAGGTCGTCTTCGGCTGCAGGGCTCGTCCGATCATTATGCAGACACACAAAACAATGGTCTCATTGTGATGCGCTGGAGTAACATTGGCGTGGTGAACATGGTCTCCAACAAAGTGGGTGTGAAACTCATCCAGACGGAAAGACATCCGGCCAAAAGCGCGGAAAGTGTGGTGTTGTTGTGCACCAAAATACTTTGTGCATTTTGACTGCAAGAAGTGATCGCCAAAAGTCACAGACTTGAAATTCCAAACTGTACACTGTAACCAGACTCTGGAAAACTGAAACCAAGCACCAACGAATATGTTTTGTTATTTCACGAACTTAGTTGACGAACTTACGATTATAGTTCTGACATAGTATGTCATGATCATGTTAACTTGAATGTATGGTTCTATAACTTGCTAATTTGATATATGCTCAGCATGACTATTTCATACTGGAGTGTTCTACTATTTTACCCGCTCAAACGCAAACGCCGGTAGCACAAATACAATGCAGATCCTGTTTGAATGTGTCGTCTGCCGCTGTTGGTCATATTGTAACGTCGCCATGTGACATTGATTGGGACCTGCTCTCAGCTACGTTGGGGAAAAAGCGGACGGCAGCCCGGCAGAAGACACACAACTATTGCTACAAATTTCGTAATTCTCTCAGTTCAGTTTATATTGTTTGTATTTCAACAGGCCACAGGGCACAATGTCAGGACTGATGCTTTAAACATCGTGCTTTTGGTCTAATTTTCATGAATCGTCAGATAAAAAATATATAAGAAACAAAAGCAATAGTCCTCCAAAGGGAAGAAAACATAATAAAAAAATCACAATGCCACTCTTCTAATTTTCAAAGAATTCTTTGCTCTGACCAGTTGCCAAAGATGGACATCACGTAGTTCTATTGTTTTTGGGGTTTTTTTTCTCTTGAAAAAGGCCACGTGGCCGAAAATTAGAAGAGTGGCATTGTGATTTTCTAAAAAATATACAGCCTTTTAATAATTACACCGAAAACATGCTATTTAAAGTTTTAGTGATAATTACACTCGAGGCACTGTATTTCTCTTATAGAAAAACACTGTGCTTTGGGAGAGATTATCATTAGAAGGATGTATAGTTTCCATGTCTGTCTGCCTGTTTTTATCTGTCTGTTTCTGTCTGTCAGCCTGTCTGTCTGTCTAACTCTCTCTCTCTCTCACTGCCTCCCACTCTCTCTTCTCTCTCGTCTCCCTCTCTCTCTCTCTCTCTCTCTCTCTCTCTCTCTGAGAATAATTTTTCAAGAGAATACAAATTTTGTAAGCAGGGTGACAAAGAAAATCGAGCAAACGCATGACAGAACGAAAGCAGGACGTTTCGAGCCTATCCCGCCAGGGAGCCAAAAGGGACAGACGAGAAAAAGATTGCAGTGGCTTAGCTGTGCTCTGTGCTTCTTCTCGCATGTCGGCATCAGCGCGCGCATGTGTACGTTGCCTGCATGTGAGTGTCCTCAAGTTGTGTCTCTACGAACACTGCCCCCCCCCCCCCCCCCCCGGCCCCCAATTCCACTCACCCCTACTACCACCCCACCCCTTTTTCCGTCCTCCCCACTCATCGCATCTGTCCAACGTCTCCACCCCCCTCCCCCCCCCCCCCTTCACGTTATGTCATAGCGTGTCATAACCGTCTACTGTGTATGCTAGAGGTGCCGTCAGACCCTGGACACCCGGACAGCGGGAACAAAAGGAGACGTCAAGACGTCACAAACAGCGTCTACTGCACGTGCTCCCCGTGTCATCACCACAAGAGAAGCTGACTCTCCAGAACTATTACTACTGATTGCTTCCCTTGTTCTCACGCCAGTTTCCCTAACGGCTCATGACGTCACGCACGCCTAGGGTTTTTTTTTTTTTTTTTTTTTACGAATATGGGCCACAGGGCTCGTTTTACTCGTCCGAATTGTTCGTTTTACAATGGGCGAATTGGGTGTGGTTGTGTACAGCAGCAGAGTCTGATGTTTTCCACGTGCATACCATTTATTTCAGAACAGACGTCACTTAATTTTTTTGCTTTTTCGTAGAATCCGTCATTACTTCCCCTGGCATGCCAGTGACTGAGGCGTCACAGCAGACAGTTGTGTCTGTGTGGCTTCAGCCGACTGCTGGACGTGTGCAGGGACCGTAGTAGATGGGGAAGCCAGCTGTGGCAGGCAGCTTCGCTGACCTTTCTTTGAACTTGAGGGCAGGCCTGTTTCGACAGTTGAAGGAAAATCTACTTCCGGTCATGGTGTTCACAGCCAGAGTGTCTGAATTGTTATGCAGAGGCGTGTCTAATATTTGTTAACTAAAAATTTAACAGCCCTTTCAACATAGGCCCTCTAGAAAAACATTTATAAACCCATTTTTACCAAGTGTGTTATTCCATGTTTTGTTGTGTATAATTGTTATCAGTAGCATCGTGCCTTTCATGAGAACCAGTAGGCCTATTGTTCGAGTCAATGTGGCAGTAGTTGATGGCATTAGACAAATTGCACAGTGGATCATAAGCTGCCTACTAAGATTCTTCAGGCTTTAGTGGACACCCACTTTTTTTCCAGACTTCAAACTACACTTTGGACTTTGCACATGAGCAGATCGCACGTTTAATTTTTTTCGGTCATTTAATTTCTTGAAAAATGTCTGGCGTAGACAAAACTTTTCATACACTTGAAGAACCTCCATTTGAGTTGGGTGTCACAGACAGTTCTTGGAAGGAATAATAAATTGCTAAATTCAGTGCTTATGTGATGACTGATTTTTTGCCCAAACCAGACATATTTCAGAGCAGCTCCCGACAGGTCACTTGGAGAACACGATCAGTTGACCTCATATTTTATGTTTAATTTCGCGTAACAAAGCGCGTGTGATGAACATTGAATGAATGTCAGAAACACACTGACGGCAGATCTAAAGCTAACACTCCGAGCGTTCGGTAGTCAGTGTCTCAAACAGATTCTGTGCGTTTCCTTCATGGGACATAATACTTATGATTACATCAGGTGGAAAGTCAACCAGACCATCTCCTCGTTGTTGTCGTTAGCTTCTCTGGTTGGATAAGTCCCATTTCAAGACAATCCTACAAAGTAGGACGGAGTGTGTGTATCTTGCCATGACTCCCTATCATGAGGGTACAGTGGAGTGTGGACATGTATCTAGCCATGATTCCCAGTCCAAGACCTTTCAACACTACATAGTGGAAGGTAAACATGTATCTCACCAGGACTCTCTGTCCAAGACCATTCTAGAGGGTACACAAGACAATGGACATCTATTTCACGATGACTTTCTGCCCAAGATCGCTCTACATTGTACCGTGGACGGTGGACGAGTGTCTCCCCCTTAACTCTCTGTGTAAGATCATTATACAGGGTACAGTGCAGGGTGGACATGTATCTTCCCATGACTCCCTGTCCAACACTATTCTACAGGGGTAAAATGGAGGATGAACGTTCAGAATCAGTGTGGAGACGTCATGGAGGGCACAACATGAGGGACTGCACGAACAGCACGTTGACCATGCTCAGTGCCACTGAGGAAAAGGAACGTTGGGTATTTCGGATCGCTCAAACGTTCTTCATGGTGTCCCTTTCACAGCTTCGTGGAACGATACTGATGAATACGACGACTGGTCCATCCTAGTGTTCTGAAAACCCATCTTAGTCCAGGCCTTAAGCCGTGACCAGCGACACCAAGGCGAGGGAGCATGGCTCATGCTGTGACCATTTTCTCAGAAACGCTGTCTGCACAGTGCTGTGAGACGTGACATGGAATGGACTGCTGTGAGACGTGACATGGGATGGACTGCTGTAAGACGTGACATGGAATGGACTGCCATGAGACGTGACATGGGATGAATTGATGGACTGCTTTATGATGTGACATGGGATAAGAAGCTGGTGACATCCCGTAGAAGTCATTTTTCCCTGGTGGTCAAGGTGCTTTTAGAGGCAGTCGGTGTTATGGGAAGAATTATATTCCTCGACATTCTTATGCGTAAGACGCGAACGTGTTTTCATCACCTTTCTTGGAAATGATACATTCACGTATTCGAAAACCTATTCGAATGTTGAAAATAATACATTCATGTGTTCGAAAACCTATTCGAATCTTGAAAATAATACATTCATGTGTTCGAAAACCTATTCGAATGTTGAAAATAATACATTCATGTGTTCGAAAACCCTATTCGAATGTTGAAACAATACATTAATGTTCGAAAACCTATACGAATGTTGAAAATAATACATTCATGTGTTCGAAAACCTATTCGAATGTTGAAAATAATACATTCACGTGTTCGAAAACCTATTCGAATGTTGAAAATAATACATTCACGTGTTCGAAAACCTATTCGAATGATGAAAATAATACATTCACGTATTCGAAAACCTATTCGAATGTTGAAATGATACATTCACGTGTTCGAAAACCTATTCGAATGATGAAAATAATACATTCACGTATTCGAAAACCCTATTCGAATGTTGAAAATAGTACATTCACGTGTTCGAAAACCTATTCGAATGATGAAAATAATACATTCACGTATTCGAAAACCTATTCGAATGTTGAAAATAGTACATTCATGTGTTCGAAAACCTATTCGAATGATGAAAATAATACATTCATGTGTTCGAAAACCTATTCGAATGTTGAAAATAGTACATTCATGTGTTCGAAAACCTATTCGAATATAAAACATCTCACTTGGACGTACACATTGTTGAAGAATTGCATATTGCGGTCAGCGGACTCACTGAAAGTAGTACACCAGGGAAAACCAAAACTCGAGTGATCCACACAGTATTCCCTTCAGTGACCCGTAGTCCAATGGTTAGGGCGTTTGCCTGCAGAGCTGACCATTATGAGTTAAAGATACACGTGGGCTCGGTTTTTTTTCCCGGTTTGAAAACCCACCCTACGCAGGCACGTTATTCAGGGAAGGTTAAGGACGGCAGAAGGAGAGGGGTGAGGTCCACCGTCCATGATGCTCTTGCCCTACACACTGTGAAGCTCTGACAACTTATTGTCCCTACGGCCGACAAGCTATGTGAACGTTAACCTAACCTTTAAACAGTATTCACCGAACTTTCCACTCCTGGGCTGTAAGCACAATTACCTTACCTTACCTTGCCTTGCCTTACCTTACCTTACCTTACCTTGCCTTGCCTTGCCTTGCCTTGCCTTGCCTTGCCTTGCCTTGCCTCTCTCCTTTTCCGGCCTCTTCCCTCATACCACACACGCCCCCACCCCTATTCTCTCCTCCCCAAATCCATTCACACATACCCCGGGCTCCCAGTTCCCAGCCTTGTCAACTTGGACAGTGGAAAAATATACCGCCACTGACAGAATGGTGCCGGTGAGGGGGCTGGAGGTACTGACTGACACCGCACACTTCACAACGTGTGGCGAATGGTTCGCCCTTCCTTACTGATACACCAGTATCTTCACAAGGAGAGAAAGAGACAGACACACACTGACAGACAGACAGACACACACACACACACACACACACACACACACATGTATGCACGCACGCGCGCGCGCGCGCGCGCGCACACACACACACACACACACACACACACACACACACACACATAGAATTCGACCGTTTGCGAACGTACACACACACACACACACACACACACACACATACACACACACACACACACACACAGAGAGAGAGAGAGAGAGAGAGAAAATTCGACCGTTTGCGAACGTACACACACACACACACACACACACACACACACACACACACACACACCACACACACGGGCGCGCGCGCGCGCGCGCGCGCGAGCTCGCACACACACACATACACACGCGCGCGCGCGCGCGCGCGCACACACACACACACACACACAC
>JADBJO010000006.1:1995000-2005000 GCA_016801955.1 Conus betulinus | reverse complement strand
AGATGAGGATGACTGAATGATGCTCTGGAGTTTCATTCTGATCAGAGACAGGACTGTACTCAGCTCTGAGTAGGAGCGGGTGTAGTCGGAAATTCCCGCAAATGAATGGTTCTGATGGGAAACGAACCCACGACCTCCCAGCTCGCGAGATCCGCGACGCTAACCATTGCGCCACGGTGAGAGGCATTTCTTCCGTAAGTTAGAATGTTCCTGGAAGTCCGTTTGAAAAGTCACTAAAACCAGGTGCGGGGGTAGTGAACGTGTGTGTGTGTGTGTGTGTGTGTGTGTGTGTGTGTGTGTATGTGTGTGTGTGTGTGTGTGTGTGTGTGTGTGTGTGTGTGTGTGTGTGCGTACGTGCGTGCGTATGTGCGTGCGTGCATGTATATATATATATATGTGTGTGTGTGTGTGGATGTGTGTGTGTGCGTGCGTGTGTGTGTGTGTGTGTGTGTGTGTGTGTGTGTGTGTGTGTGTGTGTGTGTGTGTGTGTAAGGAATGGGCCTCGGATATCAACTACAAATTGTGGATGTTCCGTTTTATTATTTAAGGTTCAAAAACTCGGCCAGTTTTATGTAACCTGAATGAATAGAAGTCAGTGTTGTGAAGATACGTGCACTTTCAGACAATCCACAGTTCAAAGCAGCAGGGACACCGCTTCTCACTTGCCTCCCTCCCTTTAAACGCATGTCTGTCTTTTAAAGTTATCTATTTACTGGGACGAATTTTGATGTGTTCTCTATCTGCCTGCCTGTCTGTCTGTCCGTCCGTCCGTCTGTCTGTCTGTCACACACATAATATAGCTGTGTGTGTGTGTGTGTGTGTGCGTGCGTGCGTGCGTGCGTGCGTGCGTGTGTGTGTGTGTGTGTGTGTGTGTGTGTGTGTAATACAGCTGGTCGAAGGTTTGCTGTGTATTTCTAAACGCAGTCTGTACCGTCTTGGTTGGAAGAAGGTCTTTCAACATGGTGAAGTGCAACCTTACCAAAGCTGTTCTAACCCCATCCACGAAGACGGGACATGGGAAAGCCACCTGTTGCAGCATCTGTAATCCCATCTGACCGTTATCTGACCTGAGCTACCCATGACCTGATCTGATCTGATCTGATCTTCCGCCTGTCGTGGTGCCCGCTTTCCTTCCTACCTCTTCCACACGTTTTCGTGTCAATGGTGAAATTGACGTCCTTGTTAGCCCGGGCTTTGCGAATGGCAAGCTGTTCCCAGGCGGATGAGGAGTACGGAGCAAGTCCAGTTCGGCAGGTGGACGGCGGTCACAGTGACGTCATCCCATGTTTGGGCAGGGGTTCATGTCATGGCTCGGGTGGAGCAGTCCTCAAACCCCCACGTCCCCCTCAGGACCACCGGCTCGAGGTGCACGTGATCTTTGGAGCCAGTTCTTGCAGGGCGGCTCTTGCTGACCGATCCCCTGGTCGGCGTTGTGGCCTGGACTGACCGTCCTCACCAGAGGCCAGCGCCTGGGTGCTTTGGACGGTGTGGGAACCTGTGGGTTCTCATGATGGGTACGGAAGTGAGCGGTGGCGGGAGGAGGAGGAAAAGAAGGGAAGCGTGGGGGGCGGTGTCGTTGATTTCTTTTCCGCCTCTCCCGGAAAGAAGGCGGTACACCATGGGTTGCCGGGTGTGTGTCGGGTGGTTGGTTGCGAGTAGCACGCTGACTAGGGAAGCTGATCTTTGTTTTCACAGTCACTGCACGCTAAAGAAGCCGTTTCCCCCTATCTTTTTCCCGGTCTGGTTCTGCCCGTCCTCGTTCAGAATCTTCTGCACGCTGCCTGATAGTGCTGGGAGACTTGTCTGCCTTCGGCACTGGCGTGGATCCCTGGAGGATGTTCTTAATTGGACGAACCGTGAGCTTAATTAATCGGGGACTAATAACGAACGGTAGTGCCTCTCACTAAATTGAAGTCCGGGGTCCGCGATCCAGTTTGCGGGGATCGTCGAGCTTCGGCCCACGACTGTTTGATTGTTAATGGAAGTTTGAACGGCCTGTTCTCAAGGGAGGGGACCCGGTCTGCGAAATACCGCTCGCTGGTGCTCGACTAAGACGCATTGTTAGGGTGACCGCGCTTGGAACTCTCTTGAACAGGCGGTGAGATCGATTGTTGGTCTCTCTTTGTCCGAGATTTCACTTATTTATTTCAAAAGCTTTGTGAACTTACACAGCCCAGCCGAATGAAATGTTTACTCGCAAAATCAAGGATACAGATTTAAATAGACCAACTCCCACACACTGATTTCCATGACAGGAGAGTTTGTCAACAGTCGCCGATCGATTTCTGTTGTGAAGAGAGCTTCACCGTTGTTACTTCCCTTTTGCGCGAACTCCGACAGTTCTGAGAGCACGTCGAGTCGATCATCCTCATTCCTCCGCGAATTTTTGGGGTCGCCCAGACAGGCGTGACTCAGCGATCTTGGATGGCGAACTGAAAGATCGGGCAACGAAGAACGCAGACAAGAACAGTGTGGATACCCAGTGTGCCTCACCAGGCGATCAAAACTCGTGATGTTAAAGCGGTTTCAATTCAGAACGGCTTCTCAAGCCCCTTTATACTACGCTCATTCTGTTGGTGTTTTTTTTTTCACATCTACTTTTGACGGTACCTTTTAGATCTACCTCTGTTGATGACTCTTGGTATACTTCTGATGAGTGCTCTGTTGTATACTGTTTTCTTCTGGATGCTGTCTAAAGTACTGCTTCTTTGGGGGTACTCTTGAGTATACTACTTCGGTTTGGTACTATATTCCCATTGTTGGGTATTCTTTTGGTACTCCACTTCTGTTGGGTACTCTTCAGTGTATTACTTCTGTTAGATATTCTTTATTATACTACTTTTGGGTACTTTCTTGTATACTACTTCTGTTGGGTACTTTTTTTTTTTTTTATAGTATATTACTTCTGTTTGATACTCTAGTCTTGTACTTCTGTCGGGTTTTTCTTTGGTATGCTACTTCTCTAGGGTGGTCTTTCGTACACTATTTCCGTGGGGTGCTCTTTAGTACTGTGGGTTACTCTTTAGTATTCTAATTCGATCATAAAATCTTTGGTGTACGACTTCTAATGAGTATTTTTAGTGTTGTACATATGTTTTTGTGCTCTTTAGATTATTACGTTTGTTTGGCACTCTGTATTGTACTACTTCTGCTCGGTGCTCAGTAATAGTCTTGTCCTGTTTTGGTTTTCTTTAGCATAAGCTTTGTCCTTGTGTTAAGTGGTCTTTCGTTTACGACTTCTGTTGGGTGCTCTTTAGTATATTCTGTTGGGAGTTCCTTGGTATACTACTTTCTGGCGGATACTCTTTAGCATACTACTTTTGTCAGGCATTCTTGAGTCTAGTACTTCTGTCGGGAATTTCTGAGACCTGCATTTGGTGGGTACTTTTGAGCTTTACTGGTTGGGTACTCTTTCGTAGACCACATCAGCTAGGTAGTTTTTAATGTGCTGCGGCTGTGTCCGAATGCAGCGAGCGGACACCAGCGATTTCCCCCACCAGCGAGAAGGAGGAGTACTGATTTGGACGGATGACATGGCCCGACCTGCATGTTAATATTGTTGATAAAAAGAGACAGAATTGAACAAAGACCGAATTTCAACACTGTATGTTCTCAGTCAGCGTCATTGCGTGTTAAAAAAAAAAACCACGGCAGAAACACAAGAGATGATGCCTTTGAAGAATGAAACCAAACGAGAAAATTTGTTCTCTCCTATATTCCCAGCGTAACCCCCACCCCACCCCCTTCCCCCTGCAGCAAACAGTAACGTTTTCGGATGGGTAGCAAGAATGGTCGGTGTTTTTATTCTCGATGACCTTGCCTGGCTCCGTCCTGTCTTCTGTGCAGTTGCTGTGCGGTCTGCATGTCAGCATCAGTGGCAGCTGAGGGTTGTCTGGCCTTCAAGGCAGACTTCCCGAGAGCCACAGTGGGTCCCCCCCGTCTTCGTTGTGGATTCCACGTGTGAAGAATGGAGTTGGACGTTCTGTGCACGTGGTCAGCCGGTGCGAGGTGCTAGCAGTGTGGACAGACAGATTCGGAAACAGTGTTGATTGTGAAGAGAACAAGATTTCCTGTTGTCTCTCTCTCTCATCTCTCTCTCTCTCTCTCTCTCTCTCTCTCTCTCTCTCTCTCTCTCTCTCTGTCACACACACACACACACACACACACACACACACACACACACACACACACACACACACACACACACACACAACACATACATGCGTTCTTCTGTTGCCTAAGTGCTTTCTGTCAAATATTAAAGTTGATTTATTAAATCGCGATGGCTTTTTACGTTCCCTTAACATTTTGGAGCACTGGCAATACGTCTGCCCCCAACTAACCGTGATCATGAAGGGAGAGCAAAGGACGGAAAGAAATCGCCTCTGAGACCAGTGTAGAGCTAGCGTGTTTGGTTTGCTCATCAGAACATGGGGGGTTAGGGGGAGGGGGGGGGGGGGGGGAAGGGGTGGAAGGAGGGACATCATTTACAGCCTAGCCAGAGGGCGTGACAACTGTTTTTGATTATCGTTATTTATCTCCTAACTTAGAGAAACTCCGGCAACGCCAAAGGCGCGCGCCACTCCACATAACTAGTTTCTTTCAGGTGTTTGAAACAAAACGAAATACATGAGTAATCAACGGATTCGAAAAGACCCATCAGCGCATCAAATATGAAAAAGAATCCCATCGGGCAAACGCCACCCGCAAAGACAGCGATGACCCCCCCCCCCCCCCCCCACACACACACACACACACACACAACTCCCAATCCCGTTCTTCCCCCTGCCCCCCCCCCCCCCCCTTCTTTCCTCATCAGCGAGAGCACAGTCGATTGTCGGAACAAATCAGCGCCACGAGCGTCTCAAAAAACCGCTCTTAGAGGGGAACGGGAGAGTTTAATGAAATAAGTTGAACTGGAACTGATTGAACTCCGAGGTTAGCAACAAGGAAAAAAAAAATGAAAAGACCGAGAAAGGAAGGCCATGAAGAGAAACACACGAGAGAGAGAGAGAGAGAGAGAGAGAGAGAGAGAGAGAGAGAGAGAGAGAGAGAAGGAGAAACAAACAAACAAACAAAAAAACAGAGAGGGAGAGAGAGAGAGAAACATTACAAAAAAACAAACAAACAAGAAACGAGTGAAAAAAAACGTTATGGGAAACGATGAGGGAAAAATACAAGCAAGCGAGAACGATTCAAAAAAAGGTAAGAACAGGAAGTAAACAAGAACAGAAGTCAGACGATGAAGAAAATGGGACAGGGAATAGGAGAATGGAGGAGAGAGTGAGGAGGGGTGACGAGGGAGGAGGATAGAGGGGGAAGGAATACTAAAAAGGAATTCTAGAAAAAAGGACGCTTCCAACTCGAGAAGTGGGGGTATCATTTGCAATGAGAGAGAGGAGAGAGAGAGAAGAGAGAGGGAGGAGAGAGAGAAAGAGGGGACAGAGAGAGAGAGAGAGACAGACAGAGAGAGAGAGAGAATGAATACGGCATGTTAACGACCAATCTGTCGCCCCTGCCCATTTTGTCGCCTGGCGACAGATTGGTCTTCAAACCAGGACCAATCTGTCGCGCTGGCGACAGACTGGGCCCGGGTGTTGGATATTTTGATGGGATAGAGACCTTATAGGGAAGACATCATGATTGAAGAGTAAATATTTGAGCAGATAGAAAAACACAGCGTCACAGCGAACTCCTTTTGAAGTTGGAGTGTTTCTACTCCTGTGGCGGGGTAATAAAGAATCGCGGCCCCCTGTAACTCCATGTTATTGGGGCCAGTTCTTTTGTGATTTGGTGTGAGGGTTCATTGTACCAATTCCTTTTCTGACAGTCACTTCTAGCAGGCACCTCTCGCACACGTTTTCTAGTCTAGATAAAAAAAAAAACAACTAGAAATGAAAACAATATGAAAACACTCAGAATCTGTATTCACATTGAGATAGCAAGAGAACTGGCACCATGCCAGCGTAGAAGCTCTTCCAAAAATCCTGTTCAATTCTAATGGCCCCATGCTATCCCGATGTGAATACAGGCCCACGTCAATAACAAAAATGACGTGAAAATACATTTAAACATGAAAAGAAAAAAAAAACCACCACCATTCAAGAAAAGTAAAATGGAACATTGAACAAGTCCTAAAACAATGTCACACATTTAAAGGGTTTTTCGTAAAACCTCCTTCAAAGTCTTTTCTGGAAAAAATGGTAAATAGGTTTCAGTCTTCTGCACAAAAAAAAAAAAAAAAATTATGGTGTGTGTGTATGTGTGTGAGAATATGTGTGTGTGTGTGTGTGTGTGTGTGTGTGTGTGTGTGTGTATGTGTGTGTGTGTGTGTGTGTGTGTGTGTGTGTGTGTGTGTGTGTGTGTGTGATGATAGTTGCTTATGGAACAAGAGTTTACGTTTATAGGGTCGATTTATCCAAAGTGTTGATTTATTCAAGAGCGATTTCTGATTTTTTTTTAACAGAGATAAGGGAGATTTGTAATTAGAACCAAGTCTTTGGGTCAATTAATCCGGGGTGGACTTATATGGAGTCGACGATATAAAGTAATCTGACCGACAAATCATTAAACATATATCAATATGGAGTGAACTCAGGAATACATTAAATTTACATGAAACTGACCGCTGGTCAATCTTGTTGACCACTGGACATCTATATTGTAAACTGTACAGAAGTGTTTATAACACACCAGTACGCAGTGAAATAGTGAAAACGTGAAACTGTCATGAAGCTGACCACTGGGTTTGGCACTGTCCAGTAGTTATCTAGGTTGTGAATATTATAAAATTACCATTAGAGCATACGGAGCCTAAGTAGTGAACATTTGGATTTTACAATAAATTGAACTACTTCGTGGTCACACCATTCGATAGGGAGAGTATTGGACAGGTAACGTTTGTAGCCAATGTTTAATACCCATGTCCATTTAAACTTACCAAAATAACATAAGCATTTTTGTGTGTTTGCCTACTTTCCAGCATGAATTACATTATTTGGTTTTGATAACTAGTTGATTTAACTACTTGACACTTGCGTGTTTGATTTTTCTCATTGATTATGCACTCTGAAGATTTCTCAATGTGACCATTCAATAGAAAAACAACAATAAACTCCTGTCTCATTCCATCACTTTTTATCAGATTTTTTTATCATTTGGCTCTTAGTTTGATGTTAAGGAAAGACAAGAAACTAATAACAAAATTGAAAATAAATAATAAGTAAAAATGTGGGGCACTTCCCACACTTTCTCTCACAACTGGAGAAAGTGTGGGGGCGCCCTCATACTTTCTCTCACTTGGGAGAAAATGCAAAAGGGGAAAGACTACACTTTCTCTCAATCCCGCACTTTCGGGAAAGACTACACTTTCTCTCAATCCCGCACTTTCTTCTTAAGTGAGAGAAAGTGAGCGCCCACACTTTCTCCTAAAGTGAGAGAGAGTGTGGGAATGAGAGAAACTGTGGCCAACATCAACTTATTGAGAGCAAGGTAAGTTGGGTGACAAATTGGCCAAGGGGCGACATATTGGACAGTGAAGTGCGACCCAATTTGTCGCCATAAAAAACTGAGACTGGGCGACAGACTGGTCCACGTGTTGAGGACCAATCTGTCGCCTGGGCGACAAATTGGTCCTGGTGTTGAGGCCCAATCTGTCGCCGGGCGACAAATTGGGCAGGGGCGACAGATTGGTCGTTAACACGGCATCCCCACGAGTTGACAAAGAAAACCTGAATGGAGAGAAGAGGAG
Source organism: Conus betulinus (assembly GCA_016801955.1). Taxonomy (NCBI): domain Eukaryota; kingdom Metazoa; phylum Mollusca; class Gastropoda; order Neogastropoda; family Conidae; genus Conus; species Conus betulinus. Next base: position 1,997,250 of record JADBJO010000006.1, on the reverse strand, counting down.
AGGTGGGTCGGAGTGGGGGGGGATTGAGGAGGGGGAGGGGGGGGGGGAGAAGAGGCGAATATGTGTGAATAAAAATCGATCCAACACTAGCTCTAGTAATGTATTAATTACTTGCTGTGTGTGAAAATCGCTATCGTTATCTTGATCTGATCTAGAATTGAGATGCGGGCGTGGTTTGTTCTGCCCCCCCCCCCCCCCCCCCCCCCCCCCCCCACCCACCCCCCCCCCCCACCTACCCACCCCATTCCCCTTCCCGAGCTCCCACCTCCATGCTCTCCTCTGGGGGGACTGTAAAGTGGAGGTCTAGGGTCCTCACAACGAACGCACGGTTTCGAGTGTTCATTACTGCTGATGTGCTAATGAACTCTTTTGTGTATCCTCTTTCTCCCAGGTTGAACGATTTGGACAGCGTCTGCTTCAGCTTATGATGGTGACATATCTGACGGTTTGTGGAATAACTGACAGCTTGTGATATAACTGACAGCTTTGTGGATTAACTGACTGCTTGTGGTATAACTGACAGCTTGTGGTATAACTGACTGCTTGTGGTATAACTGACAGATTGTGGTATGACTGATAGTTCGTGGTATAATCGAGAGCTCGTGGTATAATTGACAGCTTGTGACATAACTGACAACTTGTGGTATAATTGACAGCTTGTGGTATAATTGACAGCTTGTGGTATAACTGACAGCTTGTGGTATAATTGACAGCTTGTAATATAACTGACAGCTTGTGGTATAACTGACTGATTTTGCTATAACTGACAGCTTGTGGTATAACTGACTGATTTTGCTATAATTTACAGCTTGTGGTATAACTGACTGCTTATGGTATAACTGACAACTCGTGGTATAATTGAGAGCTCGTGGTATAATTGACAGCTTGTGATATAACTGACAGCTTGTGGTATAATTGACAGCTTGTGGTATCATTGACAGCTTATGATATAACTGACAGCTTATGGTATAATTGACAGCTTGTGGTATAATTAACAGCTTGTGATATAACTGACAGCTTGTGGTATAATTGACAGCTTGTGGTATAATTGACAGCTTGTAGTATAACTGACAGCTTGTGGTATAACTGACAGCTTGTAGTATAAATGATAGTTAAAGACATAACTGACAACTGGTAATATAACGGACACCTACTGAGATAACTGACAGCTTCAATTATGTCGCTGATATAACTGACAGCTTCCGATATGACAGTTAATGATATAATTTACAGCTAGTAATATAATTGACAGCTAGTAATATAACTGACAGCTTGTGGTATAACCGACAGTTTGAATTTGAATTATGTTATTGATATAACTGATAGCCAGTAATATAACTGATGGCTAATGAGATAATTGACAGTGCGTGATATGTGACTAGCTTCAAATATCTCCGAGATCTAACTGATACCTTGTTATATAACTAGACGGCTTATGACTGTCAGCTGGTGATACAGTTGACAATATCAGATTTGTTAACGATAATAACTGACAACTTCAGATATGTTGATGATAACAACTGACATCTTCCAACATGTTTGTGATAATAAGTGACAACTTCAGAGATGTTGATGATTTAACAAACCGCATCGGACATGTTGGTGATTATAAATGACCACCTCAGACATTGTGATGATAATTAACTGACTGCTTCGGATATACTGAGGATATAACTAACCGCTTCAGATTTGTTGAGGGTATAATCGACCGCTTCAGATGTGTTGGTGATTATAACCGGCAGCGGTGACAGCTGTGATATGGCCCTTTGCGGGTCGGCTGGGCTATAAGCAACATTACCTTACCTCGAATATGCTGATGATTATAACTGACTGCTTCGGATATGTCGGTGGTTAAAAATGGCCGCTTCAGATACGGTAATGATATAACTGACCGCCTCGGAAATGTTAATGATTATAACCGACAGATTCAAATATGTTCAGGATAAATGTAACTGATATGTTCAGATAATTATGTTGATGGTTATAACCGTCATCTTCACTTAAGCTGGTAATGCAACTGTCCGCTCCAGATTTGTTGATGATATAACTGACCGCTTACGATTTGTGAATGATAACTATGAATGATAACTTCACATATATCGGTGATAATTATAGTAATAACCATAGCTGATAACTTCAGATATATTTATAAGTGACAATACACTTATTGGTAATGTAACTGACAATTTCACATATGTTGATGTAAATCATAGCTGACAGCCTCGGACATGATTATCGATGATACGACTA
>JADBJO010000006.1:1987500-1990000 GCA_016801955.1 Conus betulinus | reverse complement strand
CCAAACATGAATGCAATGTTGTATATTGTTTTTGTAGGTGGTTTATTTTAAAAATTATTTCTCAAAACCCTATTTACAGTAAACCTTCTATGGTCTTCACTAATTTGGGACAGGAGCACTTTTTCTTTTATTCGGTTGGCAACACATGTCGAATCAGTTTCAAAAGCTATTTTTTTAAACTGAGTGGCCTAAAATTCTGTAGTTTATCTCTCTCTCTCTCTCTCTCTCTCTCTCTCTCTCTCTTGTTGGCGTTTGGCAGAGAACATTATTATGCCCTCTTTTTGTGGAAAGATCTTGTCCACTTAAACCTTCATAAATCTTTCTTACTTACTTATGCCCATCGCTCCCGGTGGAGCATAGGCCATCGATGACCCTTCGCCATCGCACTCTGTTCTGGGCTGTTTCTGATCATTCCAGTCCAGTTGGTCCCCTGTTGCTTCAGCTCTGCCACGGTGTTTCGCCTCCAGCTGTTGCGAGGCCGGCCTCTCTTCCTCTTTCCCTGCGGGTTCCATGTTAGGGCTTGGCGTGTAGTGCTGGATGCTGGCTTCCTGAGGGTGTGTCCGATCCAGCCCCACTTCCTTCACAGTATCTGCAAGGCCACTGGTTCCTGTCCCGCACACTCCCACAGATCTTCGTTTCGGATCTTCTCCTGCCATCGGATTTTGTAGATGCGCCTCAGACAGGTGTTGAAGAATGTCTGAATCTTTTGTTGCATCGTCTGTGTTGTCCGCCATGTCTCGCATCCGTAGAGCAGAATTGACTTCACATTGGAGTTGAAGATATAAAAAAAAAATCTAATGACATGAAAATATTTTTATCGGAATGTAAATTTAGATGAGTATGACCAGCATGAACCAAGCTGGCACAGAGAAATAGACGGTAATAATGAAAGCGTTGTGTTCTTTTCATTTAAATGTAAGAAATAGATGGTAAGAAATCATTTCCCTAAGCACAGAAAGAGACCATGTGGTAAATATGCAAGTGATTGGTGCTTTTAAACATACGTATAGTTTTTCCCTGTCCGATGTGTGAAAGCAGTCATTTTTTCTTTTTAACTGTACCCGTCGCAGAAAAAAAGTGCAGAGACAGTATTCGTCCATGAAGTCACAACAGGCGAAAAGGAAGGACCAGGTCAGCATTTCAGTGTCACATGATATTGATGTCACGTCATCGCTCGATAAAAGATGTAACTGTAGTGATACGGAAAAAAGACAACGGTTGAAGACACGATGGTTAGACCGATAATTATACGGTAGGGAAAGGGTTTTAAGATATTTATTTATAATCAACTCACCAACATGTTTCATGAGCTTGTGAATAGTACTCTTGTAGGGTTGAGCTGAAAGACATGAATGATTTGTGGCTTATTGGTAAGTTTCTGTGTTGTTGTTGTTTGTTTTTGTTTGTTTGATTTTTGTTGCTTTCTCTGTTTTTACATGTAATTCTATATGTTTGTCGCAGAGATCGATTAAAATCTTGAAATCCCGTCTTTCCGATTTTTCCTTGTCACAAAGGCTTCCCAGCTCATGACATTAAAAATCGAGTGTCAAGCGTCTCACTCAGAAAATTCTGCGCGCGATTTCACTTTGTCTTTACACATTATGCACATAGCCTGGCGGGTTTCGGGAACGTCATTATGATTAAAGTTGCTGAAGATGGATTGCTGACTGGACTAAGGGTTGCGATAGCCACACGACGGACTGGTGAAACCTGTCCTTTGTTGTCTTTAAGCACGGGTGACGTAGGGGCCGGCTGTCCGTCACAGTGCTGATCATGGCTTGGTGTGAAAGGAGCTTAACAGGGGCGACTATTCGGACGTAAAAGCGCGCTCTTTGAAAATGGAGTGTGAGAGAAACGCGTGACGTTTCCTGATTCGGCCATGATTGCTGGGTCGGTAAACACGACCTGGAGCATTGGAAAGGGGAAAGGCAGTGTGCTGTTGTTTGTGTTTTTGTCAGTTTTTTTTTTTTTTTTTTTTTTTTTTTGGGGGGGGGGGGGGGGGGGGGGGGGGTGTCTCGGTTGCACGCAGTTGATGGATCGTCTTTTATTTCTGTGTGTGTGTTGTGGTTCACTGTTTGCGTGTTGGCTTTTTGCATCAGCCAGAAAGAAAAAGCAACGAAATGAAAACATTATTCTGTAGATTTCTTCCCCCCCCCCCCCCCCCCCCCCCCCACTCCTCAATCAATTCAAATTGCTGAAGATGGATTGCCGACTGGACTAAGGGTTGCGATAACCACACGACGGACTGGAAAACCTGTCCTTTGTTGTCTTTAAGCACGGGTGACGTAGGGGCCGGCAATCTTTTTATGCCGTGTTGGTTGGAAGAGATTGATGTTATTAATCTCTTGAGACACCAACTTCTGGAGCCGTGTGGCAAATCAGGCATGAACAGATCTGCCGAACTGATAGTAGGCGGAAAAGACACAAACAGCCACTCTAGGTGGCCCAAGATGGCTTTGAAGAACAGGCTGTCACCTTAATTTGATGATAGTTGAAACGC
>JADBJO010000006.1:1895000-1975000 GCA_016801955.1 Conus betulinus | reverse complement strand
ATTTCCTTCCATTATATTTTCCGCTTTTTTTTTTTTTTTTAAAGCATTTCTGTTGAGTGCTTCCTTTGCCAAATAAACTATACAATTCACAATTTATTTTTATTAAGAATCTGATCAGGTAATCCAATTGATTGCATTACAAATGTGAACTGACTAATTAATAACGTTTTTACTATAACTATTTTCCCATGAATACTGAGGTCCCTTCTACTCCAGGATTTTATGAGATTTTGCATCTTGTCTACCCTTCCTATCCAATTTTCTTCCAAATTTTGTGCTCTTATGTCATTTGTGAAATATACGCCGAGTATTTTTTTTATTTTATCTGTCAATCTATATGGTAGAATATCGTCGTCTACATGCCTTCCGATTTTCATTGCTTTTGTTTTTTCTTGGTTTAGTGTGAGGCCTGAAAATTTTGCAAAATCTGACATGATTCCTGCAGCATGTGCCATATCGTTAGCACTTTTTAAGAATAGTGTGATATCATCAGCCAGCTGTTTTATCTTTATTTTTTCAGTATCTTGGTCATTTTTGGCACCCTAATGCCTTCAATATTACTGCTTCTTACTTAATTGCCAATATTTCAACTGCCAAAATAAATGCTAGGGGAGAAAAATGGACATCCTTGTCTGATGCCACACGTTAATGAAAAAGATTCAGATAACCATCCTCCATGATTAATGCTGCTAAATGTATTATTACCTATAGTCCTGGTCCATTTCCTGAACTGTTCTCCAAAACCAAAGAAAGTGAAAACATGTGATAAAAAGTCTCTGGATATGCTCAAATGCTTTACAATAATCGAGGGCAAGGAGATACCCAGCTTGGTCTGTATTATGAAGATAATCTATGACATCTTCGATTGTTCGGATGATGGTTGAAATATTTCTACCTTTTAAATACCCTACTTGGTCTTCATTAATTAGTTTGGATATAACCTTGCTGAGTCTTTCTGCAAGCACACTTTAGCTAAGATCTTATAATCTGTGTTAGATAACGTAATTGGCCTCCAGTTATTGAGTCTGTCGCGTGTTATTCTTTGCCTTTGTGCAGCAATATAATTATCCCTTGCCTCTGAGAATATGGTAATTCTTCTTTTTCATATGATTCATTGAAAGAATCGGTTAGTAGTGTTTTGACTTTGTTCCAAAAAAAAAATTATAAAACTCGACAGTGATACCGTCGCTCCCTGGAGACGATCCATTTTTCATCTTTTTCAGTGCGTTCCCTGCTCTTTCTTTGAGATGAGACCTTCGCATAGTTTTGATTCTTCTTCAGATAGTTTAGAAAATGATTCATTTCCAATAAAATTTTTAACTGCTTGTTCCATGTTTTCTGTGTCTATGGTTTGATTGTAAAGTTTTGAATAATAGTCAACCTGTTCTTTCAGTATACCTTCTTGATCTGTTATGATGTCTCCTTTGTTGTTAATTAACTTTGTCATAATTTTTTTCTTTGCTTTTGTCTTTTTTTTTTCAAATTAAGAAAGTACTTGGTGTTTTTTTTTTTCGCCTTCTTCTATCCATTTTTCTCGTGCTCTTGTTTGTGCACCTCTTTCATTTTCCATGCTGATTATTTCTAACTGCTGTTTTAAATGAAGCAGTTCACGCTGCAGATCATCATTCTCTGGATCTTTAATTATTTCTTTTTCTACTTTTTAAAAATCGTATCTTAATGTCCAGTTGATAATTCCTCTTCTTGTGCTTTTTGTTTCCCGTATTCTAAACAGAATTCTTTTATTTTAATCTTGCACATTTCCCATTCTGCTGTAGAACTAACATGTCCGTTAGCTGCATTGTCACATATATTTCGATCAAGAAACTCATTCATTTTGTTTAACGAATGAATCATCTTTTAGATATGAATTGTTGAACCGCCAGTATCCGGGTCCACGTACAAAACTGGCATTATGAAGGTCGACTACGACTGCTTTGTGATCAGTATGTGGGACGGAAAAAAATATCACACGTGACAAGGTATTGTAAAATATCTTCATTTGCGAAAATGTAGTCTATTCTGCGGGCTATAAATGGACTATGACGACACCAAGTGTATTCTTTTTTCTGTGTCGTGAAAAATTCTCCAGATATCTGTAATGCAAGAGTCTGAATTGTGTGTTTAAAGCACTCTACTTCTCTCTTGGAATGTGGACGACCTGATATGATGTCTTCATTATTATTTATAACACAATTAAAATCACCCAGAACAATAAGTTTTTTGTCTGAATATTTATTTACTATGTCCCTGAGCCCTGAGAGGAAAGATATTTTTCGTTACCCTCGTTTGGGGCATATATATTTACTAAGACAAAGTCTATGTCTTCGTTTTGCACAGTGACGACAAGTATTCTGTCTTGTTGCTCTTCAAGTCTTGCTTCTCCGGTGAAGCGTTTTGAAAACAGAATCATTTCCCCATTACTACGTGCTGTTCCTTCATTATAAACAATTTTCCTCCCCACTGTCTTTCCCAAATATGAATATCTTTACTTGTAATATGCGATTCTTGTAAGCACACAATGTCAATATTATGTTGTTTAAAATAATCAAACATGGCTTTCCTTTTCATTTTGTGTTTAGCCCTCTGGCATTCAGTGTCATAATTCGTAACGAATCCATAGAAAGAGCTAGTAATGATTTTTTTTAAATAGTCTTGTCGCTTTCTTCCAGAATTATAATCACAGTTCATCATTCAAAGTCCGTTAACCTAGCCAGATTCGTTTTTTATCCATGGAAACAGGAAAAGGGTGGCATACGAGAATCGTTCTCAGCTCTCACACGCTTCCTCATGTTTGTCGCTGCTCTCACCACGTTCCATCAGTCTGGGCTGTTCTCTGTCTGGGATGAAGCTGATTCGCGCGAACGTGTGCGCTTTACAGACCCAGAGTTGTCTCTTCTGTAGGAACTGATGGTGGTTTGTCTGTGTTTTGGTCGCGATCGGTTGGGACTCTTGGTTTTGTCAGTATTGTCATGGTTATTTTTTATCCTTGTTTTTATCAGAAAGTGTAGTGTTGTCAGTTGTCTTTTCCGTTGTTTTGTCATTTTGTCTGCTCTCTTCTTCCACATTACTGTCATCTGTCTGTCCAGAGTTCCCATCAGAACTCTGTTGGGCAGTTTTTTGTGCAGTTTGTGTGCATTCTCCCTGCATACTGCACTCAGGGTCTCCTGCTTTGTGTCCGTCCTTAAAGCATTGTTTTGCATCTAACTGGGTTGACACAATCAGATACGCGATGTCCTTTTGGTGAGACATCGCCGACACTCCGATTCTTGCTGTTCTCTGGCAAGTTTTTGCTCTTTATGGTAAAGAGCGGCGCGGAAAGGGCCAATTTGTACTAGTTTTTGTAGGGGTACAGTTGGTACTTTTATGAAAATGAATCGTCTGCCCGTTTTCCAGTGGGTTAATTTGCCATTTTGGTCTCTGTCCCGTTCTCTGCCATTAACTTGGAGTGAATCTCCACACCCAGCTGTTTTACTGCTTCCAACAGTTCATCATCAGAAAAGGACAGAGGGATGTTGCTAATGAATAGTTTTGTTGTTTGTATTGGATTTTCACTATGGTCCGTAACTCCACTGACGGGGTCGCGAACCACGAACGGATTTTGGCTTTTGACCTGCACTAGAACTCCCCTCAGCGTAAAACCCCCCGGACAAGAAGTTTCTGACGGCTGTCGGCCCTCCGGGGATAAATTCTCCCCAGGGAGCCGATTCTTTGTGCCCCTTCCATGGAGTTGTATCCGCAGGTCTTTTCCGCAGCAGCACAGATTTCCGAGGGAGAAAACGGTTTTTGATCAAAAGCCCGTAGTTGGTTGTTAATAATAAATACAGGCAAAACACGCTCACCTTCTGATCTTGTAGCCATTTCCTAAAGTATCCGCTCACACTCTCACACTGCTTTGGGTTCAGTTTTGATAATCACAATGAAACCAAAAAAGACAATAAGGAGAAAGTCACAAAAAAACTATTATCATTGAAAAGAAAACCACACTGTAAAGAAATCGACAAATAAGTTTCCGCACAGAGCAAATACACTATGTAGAAAATCGAGAGCTCCTCCAAAACACGGCCTGCTGACTTCAGCGTGAACACTCGTCTCCGCGCTTAGAGCTTTTGTCTCTAGCCGAGAATAGGCGCTATATAATTATTAACTGTAATAATAATAATAATAATACGCTCCCACACACATACAAACTTGTGTATTTTCATGCATGTTTAAAGATTCTTAGGCATATTAAATGACATTAGTGCTATAAAACGTTGATGCCTGTACGATTTGCTCTTACCACTTTTTCTATGTATTCCTTCCACGCACACACAAATCCTCCTCTAACATCTTGCTCCTTTGTGTCTCTCCCTCTCTCTTTTCCTTTGTGAGCTCGTATGCTTGGATAACCATGTATGTATTTGAGGGGGTGTGGATGGGTCCCCATTATATTTTTAAGAGGACAGGGAGTAAAAAAAATGAACGTGGGGAAGGGTGAGGAACTGTTTTTAGTGGGGGGGTGAGAGCAGGCATATTTACGTGTGTCTGTGTGTGTTCACGTGTGTCTGTGTGTGGTTGACAATACCGCCACTTTTTCTATGATCCTTGGAGAGCACACGCAAATCCTCCTCTGACTGGGTTCCTTTGTGTGAATCTCTCCCTTTCTCTTGTCCTTTGTGAGCTCGTATGCTTGGATAACCATGTATGTATTTGAGGGGGTGTGGATGGTGTTTCCATGCATGGTTAATACATCATTTATTTTGCTCTGATTTTGAGAGCCGAGGGACCTAAATGAAAAAAAATGAACGTGGGGAATTGAGGAGGACAGGTGGGGGTGAGAGCAGGCATATTTACGTGTGTCTGTGTGTGTGTGCTTCCACAATTGACGGCGACTTTTTGTGGTTGAGAACCCAGCCAGCCAGCGTTCAGAGATCGGGGAACGTCATATTGGACTGGTGCAGTCATTTCGTATCATTTTAGAAATGCCTGCAAGAGAATCTCAATGATTGGATAATAATGGTGTCTGTCGGACGAACGGTCGTTGTCTGAGCTAAAATCCCATCGATTGGACGATATCGGGGTCTTCGGACGAATAATATCAGTCTTTTGTTCTGGGATCCCAGTAACTGGACAATAATGGGGTCTTTGGATAAGGGCTCAAACCCCTGTGCTGATTTTTGATTCATTCGAATGGTTTGGTTAGATGTTGAAGAAATGCGCGGTTTTTGTATTATTTTGAGTGGCATATGCATGGTTAATATTCAGCTGGCCAGAAAAGCAGTGAAACCCAGAAAATTGGAAACTGTTTTCGATTCACCAGCAGACTACATGTCATCGAGCACGGCAGGGCAATGAAAACATTTTCTCTGTTAGTTGTGTTATTCATTCTGCCTCTTCCTTTTCATGACGTGAAAGTTGGAAAGCCAGTGTGTTCTTCAATGTTGTTGTTGTTGTTGTTGCATGGATTTTATTACTGATCATAGCATTTATAAACACATGAACTGAAACATGACTCGTGTCGTGTCCCTTGGTACGTCTTCAGCTCATTTCACAAATTTGGACGTAAACACAAAGTTCAATCGATGTAGTTATTATGAATTTGTCAAAGGAGTGAGTTAAATCTGACTTTCCTCTCTTTTTTCCTACCCACCCCGCGACTTCATAAGTTCCCCCCCCCCCCCACCCCCCACCCCACCCCCAAATATAAGTGTGGCATGCACTTCACTCTCTGATCGATTCGGGCACCTACACTTGATATTTCTCAAGGACTGTGGGGTACTTCAGATGTCTGTTGAAATGTTTACGTACCACAAAGAACCTGTAGAGCTGTGTGACCGGTACATTGTCATATTCTACATTCTTTCTGTGTGTGCGTGTTTTTTTCTTTTCTTTTTTTGCTTTTGTTCTCTCCTAGTCGTTTCTACTTACATTTCCATGGGTCAGTATGGCTAGAATCTCTTTTGCATTAAATTACCCAATATCTCCACATATAAAGGAGAAAGAGAAAAAAAAAAAATGTTAACATAATAAGAAAGATGTAAACAGACGGGAAAATGGCAACCACATAGAAGTATTTTTACTTAAAAAGGAAGGTTAAAAAAAAAAGGCAGCTGCTGCATAGACGTATTTTGTGTGTTTTTGAAGAGCATGATTCTTCCCTGAAGCGTCGTGTGTGTTTGCTCCCGACTTGCAGACGATGATTGAATTCGTAGTTTGCTTTAGCAGCACAGGCCTACAGCCAGCCGGATTTACATCATTCCTTCTCACTTTCCTATCATTTTCACGTTGTCATTATTCTCTTTCGATGGGGGAGGGGAAAGTGGGGGAGGAGAGAGGGGGAAGGGGGTGCAGAGCGTAGAAGAGGCGTGAGGTGGGTTGTAAACTGTATTCAGTGATGGTCATAGTTGGCAGTCATTTACTGGAGAAGTCGAAGTCGTTGTAAACGGCGGTCGTGTTGTGGAGAGATGTACAGAAAGGGCGAAATGGCTGGAGCCGAAGATGATCGTTGTTAAGAGATCCACAGAAGGAGAAAAAATGGCGGGAGATTAAGATCAGTGTTCGAGAGATGCACAGTAAAGAGTAAGGCGTGAGGTGAAGATGGGTCATGAAAAGATGTACGAAAAGATGTACGGAAAAAGGGAAAATGGCTTGAGACCAAGAGTTGTTGAGAGATGCGCTGAAAGGTTAAGCGGTTGGAGATTAAGATGAGTTGTTCAGTGATGCAGAGAAAGGTTAAATGGCTGGAGGTCAAGGTGAGCTGTAGAGATGTGCACAGAAAGGGCAACAAAGGCGGGAGATGGTGGGGGGGGGGGGGGGGGGGGGGGGGCTTGGCAGAAGATGAAGGTGAAGTAGCGGACAAGGACGGATCTGTGGAGGAAGATGAAGTGACACAAGGCGAGAGAGGAAGAGGGAAATGGCGGAAGATGAGAGGATACGGTGAGAGATGAAGGGTGAATCGCAGACGGAGGGTGAATAGCAGACGAAGGGTGAATAGCAGGAGATGAAGGGTGAATATAGCAGACAAAGGGTGAATAGCAGGAGATGAAGGGTGAATAGCAAGAGATGAAGAGTGAATAGCAGGAGATGAAGGGTGAACGGCAGAGATGAAGGATGAATAGCAGGAGATAAAGGGTGAATTACAAGAGATGAAGGATGAATTACAGGAACAGCAGGAGATGAAGGGTGAACTGCAGGAGATGAAGGGTGAACACCAGGAGATGAAGGGTGAGTAGCAGGAGGTGAAGGGTGAATTGCAAGAGATGAAGGGTGAATTACAGGAGATGAAGGTTGAACAGCAGGAGATGAAGGTTGAATAGCAGGAGATGAAGGGTGAACGGCAGAGATGAAGGGTGAATAGCAGGAGATGAAGGGTGAATTACAGGAGTTGAAGGATGACATAGCAGGAGATGAAGGGTGACATGGCAGGAGATGAAGGGTGAACATGGCAGGAGATGAAGGGCGAACAGCAGGTGATGAAGGGTGAACATGGAAGGAGATGAAGGGTGAACAGCAGGATATGAAGGGGTGAACATGGCAGGAGATGAAGGGTGAATGGCAGGAGATGAAGGGTGAAACATGGCAGGAGATGAAGGGTGAACATGGAAGGAGATGAAGGGTGAACAGCAGGAGATGAAGGGGTGAACATGGCAGGAGATGAAGGGTGAATGGCAGGAGATGAAGGGTGAACATGGCAGGAGATGAAGGGTGAACATGGCAGGAGATGAAGGGTGAATGGCAGGAGGTGAAGGAAGGGAACATGGCAGGAGGTGAAGGGTGAACGGCAGGAGATGAAGGGCGAACAGCAGGAGATGAAGGGTGACATGGCAGGAGATGAAGGGTGAACATGGCAGGAGATGAAGGGTGAACAGCAGGAGATGAAGGGTGACAGGGAAGGAAATGCAATAAAAAGGGTTTCGATTAACTACGAAGCATTTACAAGGTCTTCTGCTCATTGACGAAGCGCAGCAAATGGTTTTTATGTACAACTACCGAGCACTGCATGAGTCTTCTGTCCAGCCGAAATGACTGGCGGAAAATGGATAAAATCTATACAAGATCGCTTTCTCTGACAGAGATAAAGGCACCTCCCCCCCCTCCCCCCTTTCACGCATGTGTCAGATGCCAGGCGTCAGTTGACGCTTTCCCCTAGCCACCAGAGCCATTCCAGGCCGGGCGTGGGCACGATAACACCGGATGACTGATCGCGGTCCACACCGCTGCCTTCAAGTGCTGGTTGTCGGAATGATTCATCACTTGATCGCTTGCTGCCTTCACAAAGCTCCGACTTTTTGTTGTCCCAACCTCCCTTTCCTGTCCCTGCACGGCCTGTGGTCGGTGTTCTGCAGGTCGATCAGCTGAAAGGCGGCGTGTGATAACTGGACACCAGAATGGTGATATCGATGGCTGGACTACCACACTCTTCGCTGGTAGACTGCCTTCGTCTCTGGTTGGTAGTGAGAGAGAGCATTGTGTGGAATGTGTGAATTGTCCAACTCGTGTTCTACTGTTGGGGCTGCATTCGACTATCCAAATTATTAACGGGCTTTTGTAGCCCCCCCCCCCCCCCCCCCCCCCTCCCCCCCCCCCCCCCCCACCCCACACACACACTTGGTAGTCAATTTAGAGGGGCGGGTGTTGCTGTTATGCTCTCTCTCTCTCTCTCTCTCTCTCTCTCTCTCTCTCTCTCTCTCTCGCTCGCTCGCTCGCTCGCTCGCTTGCTCACTCTCTCTCAAATCCTCAAAATATCACAAATGGCGCGCGCGCACAGACACACAGACACACAGACACACACACACACACACACACACACACACACACACACACACACACACACACACACACACGCACACACACACTCTCTCTCTCAACTGCACATGACACCTGAATTTGTTGACCTGATACTTGATCTGAGTCAGAACTGCTTCCCACCTTGTTCAAACCCCCCCCCCCCCCCTCCTTCCTTCCCTGTCTGATTTGAAGATGGTCCAGAAACGTCCCATAGAGTGAATAGAGACACGTGTTCAAAGTTCCACTATCGCCCACTAACTGACAGAGTGTGGATACGTACCTTGATCATCTTTTCTCAGCTGCTGAAGAGTGATTTAGGGCATGGAGTAATTTCAGCACGTTGCATCGGTGATGTGGTTCTCATAGTGAAGAAACTGACTTAGAGACTGACCAACTTGGCGCGAGCGAACTTGGAATACGTCTAAACTGTTGCACCGTTTCTAAATGTACATGTTATGCCAGACAAAAGTTGCTCACTGAATACATCCATGGCTATAATATTTAAAATTGGGGGTGTTTTCAGTGTATAAATCCCCCCCCCCCCTTTTCTGTCACTCTCTGTCTCTCTGTCTCTCTCTGTTTGTCTGTCTGTCTGTCCGTCTGTCTGTCTGTCTGTCTGTCTCTCTCTCTCTCTCTCTCTCTCTCTCTCTCTCTCTCTCTTCCTCCTCCTCTCTCTCTTTCTCTCTCTGTGTCTCATTTACCCCTGAAAGCAAAGTTTGACAACTATAAGGTAAATTAGGAGGGCCCTTGCGTGCTAGTATGCAAACAAACTCCACTTTCCCCACCCCCCGCCTGTCTTGAATGCCCCACCCCTCCCCTCTCATTCCCCCTCCGAAGCCCTACGCGTGATCTCAGAAAGTTGGCAGTCAGCTTCGACGATGTTGTTTTTATGAATTCTCTGTTATGAATTCTCCCTCTGTCTGTGTCTGTCTCTGTCTGTCTGTCTGTCTGTCTGTCTCTCTCTTTTTTCTCTCTCTCCCCCTCCCCTCTCTCTCTCTCTCTCCCTCTCTGTCTCTCTTTTCCAAGGCGTTGATAGTGTGGTGGTTTGTACTACAGATTTCTGATGTCTTGTTAGTTTTCCTCCTCTTCCTGCTCGTTTGTCTTCCTCTTTTTCTGTCCTGTCGTCTCTGCGGCTCATGGTGTGCTTCACGAAATACAAACTACACGAGGAAAATTAGCTGCCATTGACATTTGGTCGTTTCTGCTATCCCTAAGTGACATGCTCCTTCACCACGGCTCTTCCTTGTGGCTGGAACACAGCATGTACAGCGTCCACTCTTGTTACCCCCTTCCGCCTTTGTCATATCTCCCCAAGGTTCCCACCACAGCATCCGCTTATTGTAGAATTTCACTGTTTCTTGTTCAACAAAAAGTGCACCATCTTTGTTACCCACAGCCTCAGTCTCTTTCATCACTCGCGATTATGTCATCGGTGATACAACAAAGTAAGACAAGTTATATAAACAATCGAAGGCCTTCTTGCACTGGAAAGAGAATCATTATGTGACGTGTTTTTCAAATGACTTTAAATGTTTGTTAGTGATTCGGTAGAGCACGCTTATACGGCGGGCCATCATGTTGTGGCAGATGTGTGGGTTTCCAGGGCTGCATGATGTCAGCGTTGTACGTTCCACTGCCATCATGCTCATTACACACACCAGGTGTGCTTTCATTACCCCACTGGTAGTTGTCATCCAGTTACTATAAGGGTGTTGTCACTGGGAAGACGTCCTGCTCTGTTGAATCATTTGGTGAATGGTCATTGGTATCCATTGATATCAGGTCTCATGGTGATTATCACCAGACAATAGCCTTTGAGGATTTCTTTGAGGATTTCGGGCACGGTACTGACACTGGTTCTGTAAAAAGTTAATGCCTTGAATATTTACTGGTATAATCTTTTTTTCTGTCCATCCCCACTTCACGCACACGAACCCTCCTCTATATCTCCTCCCTACCTCTCTGTTTGATGAGCAAATGTAAGCCCATATGTAATATGTGTTTTGGTATGTTTGGACAATCTTGTATATTTATGGGAGGAAGGGGGTGAGGGGTCGGCATTTTCAAAAGGGGCGCGGAGTGGAAGGATGAATGTGGGAAAGGTGAAGAAAAGTCTTTTTTAGGGGGGGGTGGGGGTGGGGGGTGGGGGGGTGGGAGGCGAGTTCCATTGGCGTTATCTATGTGTGCGCCTCCACGGTCACTGCGACTTTGTGGCTGAGAACCCAGTCAAGAGTTCACAGATCTGGGAACGCCATATTGGGCTGGTACAGCTATCTTGTATTACTTTAAAATTGAGTACACCAGAATCCCAATGAATGTAAACGAGGGGCTCTTCGGACGAATGGCAGTCTTCTGTGCTAAAATTCCAATGAATAGACGATGACGGAGTCTTAGAACGGATTGTCGTCCTCTGCTTAACAGTTTGCTAAGAAAGCAAAGAAAGAAGAAACTGGAAACTGTACTCAGTGCACGGCTAGAATGTATGAAATGTTTAAGCAATATAGGGCAGTGAACACATTTTATCTGTTAGACATTATTGTAACTCCTAGTTTTAGCAAAGGAGAGAGTTACACCTTGTCTTTTTTTTTCTTACTCTGTATCCACCCCACGAATTCCCAAGCCTTCGCTTTACCTCTATATAAATTAATGTGTGACATGTACTCCATTGTATGATTGATCTTGGCACCTGTCCTATTTTTTGTCTCAAGAACTATGGAGTACTTCGGATGTTTGCTGAAATGTTTCTGTGTCACCATGTTTTGTAGAGCTGTGTCGTCTGCAAATTGTCATATTTCACATTCTTTCTACCAATGGCTTTAACCGTTTATGCCTACATTTCTCTATGTCAGAATGGTTAAAATCTCTTGTCGCACTAAATCAGGCCGAAATGTACCCATACTTCTATCAAAGAAGGGGGCCGGAACAGCTCAGTGGTAGAGCGCCGGACTCGTAATCTTGGGGTTGCGGGTTCGAATCTCCGCTGGGCTGTTTCGACACAGGGGGATTTTTCCCCTCAGAGTTATTGGTTCTGACTCCATTTCTCATACAGTCGTTCGAATGAGACTATAAACCGAGGTTCCGTGTGTGAACGCACGCATGAATGACATCTTGCACACACGTAAAATCCTATCACCAACTTTCGGAAGAGAAGGCCAGTTTGGCCGTTGGTATGGATGACACGTTACACAGTCATAGCATGCACCTTCCCCCAAGTTGAGTATGGCTGCCTTAATGGCAGGATAAAAAAAAACGGTCATACACACACAAAAACTCCACTCCCCTTTGTGGGTAGATGGGATTAATCGTTGTCTTTCTATACAGGGGGTGTCCGCAGGAGTATCAGCCTGTGTACGCAGAAGAAGAACTATCAAAGAAAGCTTGAAAATGAAACGGAAGAGGGCAGCTGCATAGAAGTTTTTTTTTTTTTTTTTTTTTTCTGTAAACAGGAAGGTTAAAAACGCACGGAAGTATTTCATGTACTTTTGAAGTTTTGATTCTTGCCTGAATCGTCACATGTGTTTGACCCTGCCTTGGAACGGATGACTGAATTCGTCGTCTCACTGGACAACACACGCGTACAGCCAGCCGGTTTTACTTCATCCTTTCTCAATATGTATTATATTCTCACATCGGCATTGTTCTCTGTTGAGAGAAAGGGGAGATGGAAGGTTGGGGGGTGGGGTGCAGGGCATAGAAAGGGGGTGTAAGGTGGACGCTGGACTGTGTGTCAGTGATCGTCACAGTAAGCAGTCATTGGAGAAATGAAAGTCGCCATAGATGACTTCCGGGTTGTGGACAGATGCGCAGAAAGGGGAACGGCAGACGATGGAGATGAGTTACTGAGAGATGCGCAAACAAAGGAGATGGCGGGAGATGAAGACGAGTTGTCAAGGGATGCACAGAAACGGGAGGTGAAGACGAGTTGTCGAGAGATGCACAGAAAGGGGAGACGAAGATAAGTTGTCAGAGATGCAGAAAGAGGAGATAGCTGAAGAGAAAGATGAGTGTCAGAGATGGACAGAAATAAGAAGTTGGTGGGAAATGAGGACGAGTTGTGGAGATTTTCACATCAGGGGACATGCCGGGAGATGCCGGAGGGAGGGAGGGGGAGGAGCGGCAGGAGATAAGTGAGTTGTGGAGATATACACAGAATAGGGAATTGGCAGGAGATAAAGGAAGGAATGACGGGAAACGAAAATTGAGTCGTGGAGAGACGACGCACATTATGGGGAAAAATGCAAGAAATGAAGGGAAAATGGCTGGAAATAAAGGAAAAAAAAAAATGGCGGAAGACGAAAAGGGAAATAGCGGGAAATGAAGGGAGAAATGGCGGAAGACGAAAAGGGAAATAACGGGAAATGAAGGGAGAAATGGCGGAAGACGAAAAGGGAAATAGCGGGAAATGGAGGGAGAAATGGCGGAAGGTGAAGGGGGGGGGGGGGGGGGGGGGCATAGCGGAAGATGAGGGTGGAAGGGCAGTATATGAAAGAGGAAAATGAGAGAAATGAACGTGAAATGCGAGTGTTGAAGATGACGACGTGGAAATGGCTTGGGGGGGGGGGGGGGGGGGGGGGGGGGGGGGGGGGGGGGGGGGGGGGGGCGGCGTGGGGGGGGGGGGGGGAAATGTGTGGCGAGAGATAAATGGGGAGATTGCGGGAGATTGTGAAATAGTGGAAAAGGTGGAAAAGGGGGGAGGGGGGGGGGGGGGGGGGGGGGCAGGAGATGAAGCGGCGCATTGCGGGAGTTGCAAGGGGAAATGGAAGTAAGCTCAGAATGGAGAAAAGCCGGGGATGAAGAGGGGTTGTGTGGAGAGAGATGTGCACATTGTGGGGGGAAAAATGCGAGAAGTGAAGGGGAAAAAAAAAACGGAGGGAGAGATCAAGAAAGGAGGAAGATGAGAACAATAGGAGATGAAGGAAGAAAAACGGGGCGAGATAGGGGGTGGAACGGTGGGAGAGAGGAAGACATGGCAGGAGGTAAAGAGAGAGAGAGAGAGAGAGAGAGAGAGAGAGAGAGAGAGAGAGATGCTGGAAAATGAAGGGGTACATGGCGGGAACTGAAGGGGACATGGCTGAGATAAAAGAATATAGCAGATGAAGGGGACATGGCTGAGATAAAAGAAATATAGCAGATGAAGGGGACATGGCTGAGATAAAAGAGAGATGTAGCAGATGAAGGGGACTTGGCTGAGATAAAAGAGAGGTATAGTAGATGAAGGGGACATGGCTGAGATAAAAGAGAGATATAGCAGATGAAGGGGACATGGCTGAGATAAAAGAGAGATATAGCAGATGAAGGGGACATGGCTGAGATAAAAGAGAGATATAGCAGATGAAGGGGACATGGCTGAGATAAAGAGAGATATAGCAGATGAAGGGGACATGGCTGAGATAAAAGAGATATAGCAGATGAAGGGGAAATGGCGGGAGACGAAGGGAGACACGTCAAGAGAGGAATAGGAAAACACCGGCTGTTTCCGTATTTTCCCCTTTTACGTTGTCACGACTGCGCATCTGTCTTCTACTCATCTCTCTCTCTCTCTCTCTTTCTCTTTCTCTCTCTCTTTCTTCTTTCTCTCTCTCTGTCTTTCTCTTTCTC
This sequence comes from Conus betulinus, assembly GCA_016801955.1. Lineage (NCBI taxonomy): Eukaryota > Metazoa > Mollusca > Gastropoda > Neogastropoda > Conidae > Conus > Conus betulinus. Next base: position 1,960,636 of record JADBJO010000006.1, on the reverse strand, counting down.
TCTCTCTCTCTCTCTCTCTCTCTCTCTCTCTCTCTTCTTTCTTTCTTTCTTTCTCTTTCTCCCCTCCCCCTCTTTCTTTCTCTTTTGTCTCTCCTTCCTGTCTATGTGAGGCTACTTTTCAACTCCAACCCCCGCCACTGCCCAAACTTTCCCGTCTTAACACTTTCTTGTACGTACAGAGACCTTTCTGTCAGTGGATCCATTTGAAACCGGCTTTGTTGCGTTCCTTTGCACAAAACAATCTTTGGTTCGTCTTCTGTTGCCCCTTCCCTTTGCCTTGGAATTTCCATCCTCTCTCTCTCTCTCTCTCTCTCTCTCTCCTCTCTCTCTCTCTCTCTCATCTCTCTCTCTCTCTCTCTCTCTCTCTCTCTCTCTCTCTCTCTCTCTCTCTCTCTCTCTCTCTCTCTCTCTCTCTCTCTCTCTCTCTCTCTCTCTCTCTCCGTCAGTAGTTCAATTGCTGCCGCTTCATGTCGCTTATCTACAGAACTATGGTGGGGAATTCTTAGTGTGTGACGGGGAGCTAGTTCTGTCGTAAGGTAAGATAGCAAATAAGATACCCGATTGTAGGTTTCGTTCCTTAAATGTGACGATAGTAATGTGATAGGGTATGATTATTCGGTGCACGTCAGGCCCATCGGTTGAGGGCAGCTATTCCTAACCGTGGTGGTGTTTTTCAATGGGGGTTCCCATCGGAGGTTTCAGCTGTGGTCCAGCAAGTGGGAACAAGAAAGACGCTACATTAACAGCAAAGAAACAGTGTCCACCAAGGCCCTGTGCTTTAGCACAAGACTGCATCATCAAGTGTAGATCGACACAGGCAATCCAAAGGTCCATCAGGTGTGATCCAGCTTAATGTGAAACACACCACGCAGTTATGTTCCCTGTTCCGCGTCACTCACTGACGGAAATTATTTGTAACTGGCCTTCGGTAGACTCATAATTATGCTTCTCTCGAAAATTGAATGGACGCTGAATTACTGGAAATATACAGGGGTCAACACAGAATAAGGCCTCCGTTCCAAATCTAATGGATTCTGAATTACTGCAAACTCCGCCGCTGGTCGACGTGTGATTGATGATGCTTCGCGCTTGAAAATCAAACAGGAGGCGAAATTGGACAGACAGGGTTCAAAATGTGAACACGGTAAAAGCCGGTTCTGGTCGATTTGGCCCGGTGCTAAGTGATCTGCCAGACGACAGATAGAACCTCCGATCACTCCCAGAGCAGTCGGTTGCTCTGACGGCGAGGATTTTGTGAGCCAGTCAGCAGCAGCGCAGACAACTGTTCCATCTTGGCATGTTGTCGGACCAGTTTATCTACGACATTATCTTGAATACAGTTTGGAAGTGACTAGTGCTCTTTGAAGAGAAAGCTACATGCGAACATTCACTTGTCGCTTGGAAATCGGCCTAATGTAGAACACTTGCCAAGTCTTGGTTTATAAACACGTATTTTGAAACCATTTCAACCGATTAAGTTGTATTGAAATGGTCGAGACATGGTAGACGCAATCAGTGGATTGCCGAAAATCGCCAACCACTCACCCATCCACCCCTTGTTCAGTTGCCCCCCCCCACCCCCTCTTTTGATGACCTGTGAGTTGATTTTAACGTGGTGACAGCCCTGATATGGCCCTTTGCAGTCGGCTGGGCTATAAACACATCACCTTACCTTCCCTGATTTAAAATCGGACAAAAAAACAAGATCGCGACTAACGAGCCCATTTTCATCAGCTTAACTGCGAAGGTTAATCTGAACATGTAATCCAAGGCACGGACTGTCTTACCAGAGACCTGTAATTGGCAAGTTCGGTTTGTTTGTCTTTGTAATTATTAACATTAAAGGGAGCTAACTTAGCAGTTGTTCTTCTTTATTGACGTCGTTCTCATCACATTTGAATTGAGCCTCGATTTCACACTGTTTTGGACCTGTTCTAGTTCTAGACGAATGTATTAAATGGCAGTGTGTGCGTGCGTGCGTGCGTGCGTGAGTGTGTGTGTGTGTGTGTGTGTGTGTGTGTGTGTGTGTGTGTGTGTGTGTGTGTGTGTGTGTGTGTGTGTGTCTGTGTGTCTCAGTCTGTGTCTGTGTCTGTGTTTTGTGTGTGTTGTTTTTAGTCAGAGAGCAGAGATTTATTGACCAGTTTCCATTTTCCCTCAATCAGTTGACGTCAGAATGTGTTTCTAGGTGCAAGACATGGCGCTTCGCTCAGAGGAAAAACACTTAGGTTCTCTCGCACTCTATCTCTCTGTCTCTCCGTCTCTGTCTCTCTCTGTCTCTGTCTCTCTCTTCTCTCTCTTTGTTTGTGTGCGTGCGTGGATGTGTGTGTGTGTGTGTGTGTGTGTGTGTGTGTGTGTGTGTGTGTGTGTGTGTGTGTGTGTGTGTGTGTGTCAGTAATAGAAAAGAAATGTAAAAAGTTGATAATGATAGTGTTTGATGCGAATATTGACAACAGTCTTTTATTGACTGCTTACGTCGAAAACCAAATCCAGACAAGTTATCAGACTTATAGGAAGAACCAGTTCTCGATCCTTCCTGCCAGAAAAAAAAACTATTTCTGTGTATGCACATATTCTCTTCAGTCAGTTTCGGTTCCACTCTTTCAGATTCTACCAGTGCACATGTTTTGAAAGATGCGCTTTAAGCTATAGCCCTAAAATCTTCAAATATTCAAAAATCGGATTATGACGACTTCTTCCATTTACGAGTCATGATTAGTCCCCAAAATTGCTCCGTTTAAATTTGGCAAAAGTCCCAATATCCTTCATTACTCCAGGTTTTCATATCTAAGATCGACCAGAGTAAAGCAAAGCCTTTGTCATTCTGGTCGTCTACTGTTGAACTTACTCCCAGCAGAACTTTAATGCTGTCCAACCACAGAATCTCTGAAAAAAAAGGTTTGTTTACACAGTTTGCATTCACTCACTAGTGAGGTAGATGCACATTTTTAACGGCACTATCAATGTTGTATATCCATTTTAGAAAGTCACCCTCAAAGCTCTCCACGTTTCGTATTTATTTCATATGAAAACCAGTATACACTTGTGCTCATTCTCCCAAAGTACTCGTAAATGTTGCCCTTTTTACGAGTGCTACAGTTTTAACAATTTGTTGCTGCTCATGAGAACTAGCAATATTATTCACGCATGCGTTAATAATGGAAAAGATTGTCAGTGCACTTAAAAGCAGCGTGCGTGCGCGCGCACGCCTGTGTGTGTGTGTGTGTGTGTGTGTTGTGTGTGTGTGTGTGTGTGTGTGTGTGTGTGTGTGAGGTACCACTCTTATAGTATTTTCACAAATCATATTAAGAATGTATGAATTCTCTCTCTCTCTCTCTCTCTCTCTCTCTCTCTCTCTCTCTCTCTCTCTCTCTCTCTCTCTCTCTCTTCGTGGTGTATATAATTCAGTTTTAGCATGTGTTCGTGAGAAAGGATTGTACAGTGACTTTATTCAATTGTCCTAGAGGAGTGAAGCAAGGTTGTCTATTGAGTCCTCAATGTTTGCATTTTTTATAAATGAGATAGCTTTAGAAATGTCACATAAAGGCAAACATGGTATACAGTTGATTGCAGGTGCTGTTGAACTGTTTATGCTTTTATTTGCAGATGATGTAATCTTGTTCTCTAGTACTGTTGTTGGGTTGCATCAAATAAATGTTTTAAAAAATGAAGCAGATAGACTTCAGTTGTGTTAATCTAGAGAAAACAAACATTATTGCATTTCGTATGGGTGGTTATTCATCCCAGTATGAAAAGTGGTGGTATGGAGATGTAGAAGTAAAAGTAACCAATAGTTATAAATATTTGGGAATGTTATTTACAACTCGTTTAAGTCTAAAATGCAGGGTGGCGTGAAATCGGCGGAAAGGGTAAGAAGGGGGTTGTAGAAATTCTAAGATGCATGAAAAGACTTAATAGCATTGACCCTTCTTTGTTTCTGGAAGTTATTTGACTCACAAATAGCGCCCATGCTGACTTATGCTGCAGAAGTTTGGGGATTAGAAGAAAATTTGGAAATGGAGAAGGTACATACTATGGATATTAAAAGATTCATGAACATTCCACTGCATTCATCAACACAATGGCTTATGGTGATTCTGGAGATATCCTTTATTTATTCAAACGTTTTCAAAATCTATTAAGTATTGGTTAAAATTGACACAAATTCCAACATCAAGGCTATGTAGACAAGCATATGATATGCTATATTTACATATGGAAAGTGGACACTGCAATTGGGTTAGTAAAGTAAAACATGTGTTAACTATTAATGGGTTTGGTATTGTGTGGCTCAGCAAAGAGGTAGGGAACGAAAGGGCATTTATGTCAGAATTTAAGGATCGCTTGATAGCCTGCTACAAACAGAACTGGCATTCAAAAAAATGGAAGAAAATGACAAGTATTCATGGTTTTATTCCTTTAAAAGTATTCTTCAGCCGGAATTTTTTTTTTTGAAATCTGTTACTAATAAACGGCATAGAAGCATATTGGCCAGATTTAGAAGTCGGACCCTTGGTTTTAAAGCAAATAAGAAATGGTTTTGCAATGAAGTTTCTGTTGATGATGTTTGTGTGTTGTGTCCAGATAACAGTAAGGAAGATGAAGAGCACTTTTTATTTCAACGTAAGGCATATGAAGATAAAAGGAAAAAATCAAAACTATTTAATTTGATGCGAGAAAGACCATATACTTTGATTGAACTATTATCTTCTGGTGATGGAAATATTCTTTGTCTGTTTGCTAAATATATTGCGGAATGTTATGATATCAGAGAGAAAAAATGTCGGTTGCTGTTTCCCTGTGAGACAATGCTTTGGTTCTCCGTATGTCATAGCTGGTCATTTAGGCCCACGTACGTTTGGTGATCTTTTGTTTGTCGTTAACTTTATTATTCCCAAATAGATCAATACCGGGAATCGTGTTTGTAATGTATTATACATTTTTCGTTTCATGAATTCTTGACGTCTCTCTGCATATGTGTGATCATATGCACAGGCCTGTGTTTGCGCATGTCCGTGCGTGACTGCGCTCCACGCGTACAAAACACCTCCCGTGAAGGTGGGGGACTTTTCCAGTGTCCATCAAGAGGCATTTTGAACGGCCCAGCGGGTAGCTTCAAACAGGGGATAGTCGAGGTGCTTCAGACTATTGTTCTGTAAGTTCAGCCATGGTGAATGACTGTTTAGGCCAGTCAGCACGAGCACGTGTGACGGAGATGGGCCTGGAGTGTGGATGGCTCTGTAGAGGATCCCATAGACGTGCTGCTAAGCGGCAGCAGCAACAGGAACGGATAATGGCCACAGAGTGGTCACTTTTCTGGATTGGGGGATGTTATGGTTTCCATGACACCGTGTTGACCTGACACTCTAAATCTGGGATTAGTCACGCCTGTTGCTCCGAAGATTGTCGCCCTGCCTCTTTTGTTATACTTTGTCAGTTTTGTCACCTCCGAAGATGCAGAGGAGACAGAATAATGTCTCCCATATGAGCTAAAAACTTTTTTGTGGATGTTTTCGTACAGGTATCTCAAAAATGTCATGTTAGATGCATATATGCTACCAAGCTGCCTTATTTCATAATGTTGTGTACTTTATAAGCTCAAATATACTGTCGCCATGTGTGAACGCTTGGACTGAAAGGGTGCAAGTGTACAGCAAAAGCAAACAATACAATCTCAATTACATGTCGTTCAGAAACAACCAGTTCTATTCATTGAGATGTCTTCCAGCTGGTATAGCTGCAGGTTTGTCACTTCAAGATTATGTTGCTTATGTTTTAAGCAGAGTACCGTGTAGAAAAGAAAGTGCGCATCTGTGAAAACTGAAAGATAACTATGTGCAGCATTGGTCTGTTAAGGTACATTTTTTGTTTGACCTCTTTATAACAAGATTAATAATAATAATAATAATAATAATGATGATGTACAAGATTAATAATAATAATAATAATGATGATGATGATGATGATGATGATGATGATGATAATAATGAAAACTTATATAGCGCGCAGTCTCGGCTAGAGACCAAGCTCTAAGCGCTTTACAATCCACACTTGTTTACCCAACGGGTTACCTACTTGGGTAGTGCCGACTAAAGAGCCGCCAGCTGGCGCTTCATTCAGTCGTTTCCCGTGTCATCCAGTCAGTATCGTCCAATATCGTTCACTCAATATCCTTACTTCCTTCATTCTTTCCATTTCTCACGCAGGGTGCATGCTATGTGTAACGTGTCTTTCATACCAACGGCCAAACTGGCCTTCTCTTCGAAAGTCGGTGATGGGATTTTACGTGCGTGCAAGATGTTGTGCATGCGTTCACACACGGAACCTCGGTTGTAGTCTCATTTGAAGGACTGTATGGAAATGGATTCGGAACCAATGGTAACTCCGAGGGAAATATCCCCCTGTACCGAAACGGACCGGCGGAGATTCGAACCCGCAACCCGAGGATCACGAGTCAGAGAGAGAGAGAGAGAGAGAGAGAGAGAGAGAGAGAGAGAGGAGAGAGAGAGAGAGAGAGAGAGAGAGATTCTACACTTTTGACAGTATGCGTCAGTAAGACATAAAAGTAATTTTGAAATTGAAAGTTTCCTGTATCGTACAGATGATTTGCTGTATATTCAAAGTTGTTTTTACATGCATATCAAGCGTAATAAACTTACATTAAAAAAAAAAGAAAAATGCCTATATTCCAGAGGAAGCGGCGATCCATTATTCACACCGATCACTCACTGAGAAAACGTGGAAAATGAATGACGTTTAGGATACCCGCTGTCACTGTCTCTGTCTGTCACGTTGATCATCCTACATCTCTTTTGATCTACATGCGGCCTCCTTTCTCACTTTTTTTTATCACTCTCTCCCTCATTATCTTTCTCTCTGTGTATGCCTTTATCTGCAGACTCGTCTGGACCCCATCTCCACCAGTGCTGTAATGTTTCCCTATCCGTCCCTCAGCCTTGGCGTAGATTCGTTTCCTGGGTAGGTTGTGTGCGCAATGTCCTGGTAGTGATCATTTCCTGTTTGCACTGGGGATAGTTCTGTGTCATGTCGAAAGGTGTTGAATTTCTGCACTGTTAAGATGTAGTACAAAGGAAACAAAAGCACCAGGATTGAACTTTATTCCCCAATTTCTTCATTTAGAAATGCCTGTCCCAGTCTTGAACCCATTCTCTTTGTCTCTGATTCTTTCGGTTTGTCTTCAGCCTCCTTCCCCCGCCCCCCGCCCCCCCGCCCTCTCTCGTTCTCTCTGTCACATTCTCTCTCTCTCTCTCTCTCTCTCTCTCTCTCTCTCTCTCTCTCTCTCTCTCTCTCTCTCTCTCTCTCTCGTTTGTCTGTCTGCGTACATGCCTGTAATTTCATTCCACTTCACCACTTCACGTCGCCTTTACTTTCGATAAATTTACTGGGAAATCCCTGACAGTGTTTGGAGAAGCTGGTTATGATAAGGCAGTATCTACACAGTGTCAATGTGACGGTAGAAAGGTGCTATTGTTATCTGGCTCAAGTCAGGCTCATAGTTTTTGGACATCACGTTTTTCCATCGACGATTCCAGTTTGAGGTTCTAGTGGTCTTTTTGTTGGTTCTGGTGTGGCTCTGAGTCTGTGGGGTTGGCTGAATCAGTGGCAAGATGAAAGAGTACACACTAGTACAACAACGAACCACAACGAACTGCTAAAGGCCTGTAAACATTTACACTAGACGCCATCAATCGTACAACTCCAAGAGCTAGTAAAAGAAGTTTTATTAGTTGCGGCCTAGCATAACATGCAAGAGATTTTTTTTTTTTTTTTGCACTGACTGACGCTGAGTTATTGTGATCTCCACTGGTGAATTTTGGTTACGCCTCGCTCGAGAACCAAGTTAACTTTGAATTTAGGTAAATCTCTCCAAAACTTCTCCAGAACTGTCCTCCAAGGTACCATTGAAGGAGGGCGCAGATGAGGAAGGCAGAGAAAGAGCTGATCTGAAAAACATAAAGGACTGGACCAAAATGACCATGCCAGATCTCCTCACGACAGCCGCCGACAGAAGAGCCTGGAGAGAAACGGCGGCTGCCTCATCACGTTCCCCCAACGACCCCAGTGGTCAGGGGAATGAGTGAGTGAGTGAACAACAGTTCTACCTACACTGATCAACACTTGATTATCCTTCGCTTGAAAATGAATGGGGGTCGGGGACAGGGGGAAGGGGGAGGGGGGCAGTGAGTTGGGGGGGGGGGGGGGGGAGCTGACAGACAGGGTCTAAACTCTAAAAACACGGTAAAAATCTCGTCTGTGGTCGATATGTCCTGTGCCAATGATCTGCGGAACGACAGACAGAAGGCCTGATCACCCGACAGCACCTCTTCTCACCAATCAGCAAAGCAGACAACTGGTTCAAGATGCAGTCACCTCTTCTCACTGACGGCTGGTAATCTGCACCAATCAGGAAGGCAGACAACTGGCTCAAGATGCAGTTTGGAAGTGCCATATGCACTTCACAACAAAACAGAACAAAACAGAACTTATTCACATGAAATATTGACTTGTGTAGGTAACAGGTAGGCTATAGTCGAATGCAAGCCAACTGTTGGTTTGTGAATTCTTTGGCTCAAACCACTTGTGACTGAAATAGCCTGACATGGCTGGAACATGTTTGGCGAGGTGAGTGGAAGATACCGAAAATCAACTGTTTCATTTTTTAAAAAATTGACATAACAAAATCCCAACTAACGTGTAACATTTATTAACATAGGAACAAAGAAGAATCTGAACATGTCGAGTGGCAAATTGTCCCTTGGCAGACACTGGGAATTCCCGCGTTTGACTCATTTCCAACATTACTGTTCAAGAGGGCAACTTGTGTAGCTGCTTCTTTTTGTGACTTGTTCAACTCACAGGTGAATGTATTAATCTAAATGGTTGTGTGTGTGTGTGTGTGTGTGTGTGTGTGTGTGTGCGTGTGCGTGTGTGTGCGCGTGCGTGCGTGCTGTGTGTGTGTGTGTGTGTGTGTGTGTGTGTGTGTGTGTGTGTGTGTGATTTGATACTTGGCTCAACTCGGACAACAGAGCATTATTGACTAACCTACATTTCTGTTAATTAGCATGAGTAGCAAAAGTGCTTCCAGGTTCAATACATGGTGATCCGCTTAGTTGGTAAAATGCTCTCTCTCTCTCTCTCTCTCTCTCTCTCTCTCTCTCTCTCTCTCTCTCTCTCTCTCTCTCTCTCTCCTTCTCTCTCTCTCTCTCTCCGCCTTGGAAAACCAGTGTTGCCATACAAACAATGATATTGAATATGACTATGTATGCCAGTGTACTTAAACTTGACTGCCTCGTAAATCAGTCTTTCCTTACAAGACAATGTTAATGATATTGATTGATGCTTCTTGTATCTCCTTTCCGCGTAGGAGGATTGTATACTACGCAGGTGTGTGTGTGTGTGTGTGTGTGTGTGTGTGTGTGTGTGTGTGTGTGTGTGTGTGCGTGTGCGTGCGTGCGTGCGTGCGTGCGTGCGTGTGTGTGTGTGTGTGTGTGTGTGTGTGTGTGTGTGTGTGTGTGTGTGTGAGACAGACACTTTTAACATGTATGCATGTTTATTTTTTTTTATTTTTACTAATATGAACCATCATTTTTTTCTGTTTTCTTATATTAAAAACAATCAGTCAATCCTCTCTCTCTCTCTTTTCTCTCTCTCTCTCATTGTCTCTCTCTCTCTCTGTCTCTCTCTGTCTGTCTCTGTCTCTCTGTCTCTGTCTGTCTGTCTGTCTGTCTGTCTGTCTGTCTCTCTCTCTCTCTCTCTCTCTCTCTCTCTCTCTCTCTCTCTCTCTCTCTCTCATAAATGATAACGAAGCTGGATCGTTGTGTTGTGGACATTATCATTGACAACAATCGTTCATGGACTGTTGGCATTCAAAACGTATGTTTACAAAAATATCCATTGTCAGTGTTGAAGTCTCGGGCTGTTCTTGAAACTTGTTTTTAGGAGGAAATCATCCCTGTATGCGTGCATACTGTGAATAATCGTACATACTGTGATCTATCGTACATACTCTGATCAATCGTACATACTGTGATCAATCAGTTGTAGGTCGATGCTATTCCATTCCACCAGGGCAAGTTCTAGGAGGGTCCTGTCTAAAAATCGTGTACCTAAGGACGTTATCTTATAGTCTTCAAGTCTTACGGAATCCAAATGCATATTTACGAGCTCTTGCCAATAAAGGATAAGTTTGCCGTCGTTAAAGGACTGCTCATGCAATGAGTTGTGTCTGGATTAGCTTCACGAACTGTTCAGTCATAATGTAACTTGAATTCTAGATTCCCGTACCTTTAAAATGAACTATTTCAAAGAAGACTATATTTTTTTTCTGTTTCTTTTTTTCTGTAACTACTTCGACCAGTATTTCAATACGATTAGAGCACGAATCGTTCAGAAGAAAATTAAGAACATGCATACCTCGCTGTCATTCACTAATCATGTAGATATTTGTTTCTGTCAACAGTATCAATACATATCCATTTTTTCAGTTATTTTTTTTTAACGTCTAGTGTATAATCCTATCATAGCATAACCAAATGCGTTTGTACTCACTTTCCCAAAGTGATGGCGTTTGCTGATTACAAGTACATTGGTTTCAAGAAACAGTTGGATATGGTCCATGCTATGTCAGAGCATGCGGTTGTCAATATGGAGAACGTTTCTAGGGAGCGTTCGTGTGTCAGAGCGAGCGCACTGTTCATTGTGATTGCTTTCCTCTCGTCATATTAACAACTGTATAAGTGTTTTTACTCTCTCTCTCTCTCTCTCTCTCCTCTCTCTCTCTCTCTCTCTCCCCCTCCCTCCCTCTCTCTCCCCCTCTCTCTCTCTATCCCTCCCTCCCTCCCCCCCCTCTCTCTCTCTCTCTCTCTCTCTCTCTCTCTCTCTGTGTTAATGGCGGGTATGCATGAAGGAACGAACAGAAAGAAACCCTGTACTAGGTGTTTAATATTCCTCCTGTTCTCATGTCTAAGAGGCTACGGACAATGTTATTGTTTGATATCAATGGCAGAGCCGATAAACATCTGTTTGCACCCCTGTCATGAACGGCGATGACCGAAACATAAGTACTCATTTTGGACAATTTCTGTTTCAGTTTCATCAAGGATATACACACGCGCGCACGACACACACACGCACGCACACACGCACGCACGCACTTACAGAGAATCAAACACACAAGTGCGCGCGTGTGCACACACACACACACACACACACACACACACACACACACACACACACACACACACACGAGGCGTACATGCACGTACGGGCGCACAGGGAGAGTGAGAGAGAAGAGAGATAGAGACGGACAGAGACAGAGAGACAAAGAGAGACAGACAGAGAGATAGACAGACAGACAGACAGACAGACAGAGAGAGAGAGAGAGAGAGGGAGAGAGAGCGAGCAGGTGAAGTGTCGGGGAGAGGGAAGGGGAAGTCCCACTTGTCTGGTCAATCTGACGTGTTCCGCTGTGGTGTCAGGCAGCTATACAGGGTTTTCCGGGTTGGCCTTAATGAACTTGATTGTGTCGCTAACATCCCCCATCGGAGGAGTCCTTGCCAGGCGCACACCGGACGCTTACAGGGACCACCTGGGACAATAACCATGTTGAGAGAAAAGCTCTATTGCTGTTCCTGTCAGTTCATTCTATCAGCTTCTCTCTCCCTCCCTCCCTCCCTCTCTCCCTCCCTCCCTCTCTCTCTCAGTGTCTTGTCTGTGTGTGTGTGTGTGTGTGTGTGTGTGTGTGTGTGTGTGTGTGAAGAAGCACAGCTGGAACCAGACTTGTGGAATTACTTTTCACAGTGTTAGGTAAGAACTCCAGTATGCCCGTTTTTCCTCGGAAAAGTCTACGCTCGTCAAAGCGCGTTAGGGTGGGTGTTGCATTTGGTGTCTTTGTACGTGCGAGTACATATATGTATACGCGAGACTACGCAAGTGCATTAAGGAATGCAGACGGAACTCTTCGCTGGTTTACGTACAACATCCATTGCCTGATAAGAAGAAGAATTCATACTTTCTGAATACACCGTCTACAGGTCGACTCACAGCCCTTCAAAAATTCCCTTCAATTAAAATTGAAGTAGAAAGTAGAAAGTGACCCCCCCCCCCCCCCCCCCCCCACCAAACAAGTGATGAAAATGAAGATGGAAGTTTTGGCCTTGTTGTGAGTTGTCTCCTCGAGTCTCCCACTGTGCTCATCCCTTTTTCACATCAAAGGTTCTTGGCTGCGTGCCGGATACCAGGTAGATTGGTCACAAATCTCGTCACTTTGGTTTGATCACTGCGGCCATATTCCGTGTGGTCGACAGACTTTTTGGCAAAGACTGTGGTGAAACCAGCCAGCCCATGATCTGAACCCCAAACGGTAAACCATTCCCTTGTGGGAGCAAAGACTACCCCACTTGTTTACTGTTATGGTAAACCATTCATTCACTCCCTCAAAGCGGGTCCGTTCTTTGAACACCAGCTGTCGCTACGCGACATATTTGGCAGAGGCAAACAGAGAGGGGATAGAGCGTCCGCAGATTGACTAATGACGATGTAGAAGAGCGTCTCCTGACATCATTTCAGATGATAGCGTGGGGCACAATACAAGAGTCAGGACTGATATTCAGGTGTTTTTTTTCCCTTCAAATGTTTTCAAGAAATGGACTGATGGCGCCACTGGGAGCCACTTTGAGGCCTGTGATCTTGACGCCCGACAAACGACGGCAGAATGGCCAGTGTGAAGAAGGGGTGAGTCGCTCTGGAGGGGTGAGAGGTCCTCTGACGGAAAAAGAAGGGAAAAAGTGGGGGGAGGGAAAACAGCGGGGCTTTTTTTGACCAGTCTTTGATGTCTTGGGTGAGGAGTGGCGGGGTTTTGTGACGGAGGACTCTGTGGGTCGTGGCATAATAACAGTGGAAGTTTGGGGAGAAAGGGGGAGGGTGTGGGAAGGCTGGCCAAGACCCAAAGACACGTTTAACGCACTCTCTTTCTCTGTCTGTGTGGCTGGCTGGCTGGCTGTCCCTTCCTCCCTCCCTTCCTCCTTCTCTCTCTCTGTCTCTCTGTCTGTCTGTCTGTCTGTCTGTCTCTCTCTCTCTCTCTCTCTCTCTCTCTCTCTCTCTCTCTCTCTCTCTCTCTCTCTATTCACTCTCTGCTTCCTCTGCCCCTCCTCTTTCTCTCCCATCCCCCTCTTCTCTCTGTTGGTTTGTCTGTGTGTCTGTCTGTCAGACTGTCTGTGTGTCTGTCTGTCCGTCTGTCTGTTCGTCTGTCTGTGTGTGTCTCTCTCTCTTTCTCTTCTCTCTCTCTCTCTCAAACACACACACACACACACACACACACACACACACACACACACACACACACACACACACGCATACACACACACACGCGCGCGCGCGCTCGTTTAAACCCTCGGCAGACGGAGGTGAAGATGCACATCTTGTCTTAGAAAGCCAATTAGAGCCCATCCATCCAGTCGTGTTTGAACAGCCAAATTGAAAATGAGAGGGGTCCTCGGGCGGGTGGGGGGGGGGGGGGGGGGGGGGGGGTGGTGGGGGGGGGGGGAATCAACAAGGTGTCAAACTGTCGCAGAAATGAAGAGAGATTGGGGTGAGGGCGGCGGTGCATCGTGTCAACATGTTTGATCTGCAGACTGAAAGAACAGCACAAACATGCGAACAAAAAAAGGAAGAAAAAAAAAGAAAGAAAAACAAACAAACCAATCCCCATTGATGTATTGACGATTTGTGGGGATTTGATGTGTTTTAAACGTGAGGCAAATAAGCTTGATGCACGGCCATGAACAAAATGTCCAGCTATCAAATTTGAATTCCTGAAGAGGTGGGGGGACACCAGACAGTTCCTCTGGCTTTTGAAGTTCATGACTTGAGGGAATAACACAGCCTCTCACATTCTGCTAAAATAAACAGCAATCGTTTTTTTTTTTTTTTCCATTAATTCCAATGTTCATCCCTTTGCCCCGCCACGCTGTCGGTCGTTACCACAAGCGGTGACACGTTCCTACAGTTTGATTTTTGTTGTGCAGCGTCCAGCCAGATGCCTGCACACACAGGCGCATATCTCCTCAGTTTGTTTTGCTGTTTCTAGCATCCGATCACACGCCTTTACATACAACCACATATTCCATCAGCCTGTGTTGTAGTTTGTAGCCGCTGACCACGATGCCTTCACAGCTACATATTCCTTCAGTGTTTTTTTTGTTTGTTTGTTTGTTTTTTTTTTTGTAGAAATTTACTCTGCTGTTAGTATGAGGGATTCATTGACACGGGAGGAGAGGGGAAGGCGGTCTCCCAAAGAAGTGGTAAAAGCGCTGTTCTGTCACTCTGGTGTGGCCCGTTGGTACCACGGAGAGTCGGTCCTCGTGAAGAACCGTGGATTCGAAGTGTCATCACTGGAAGATTTCTCCACAATTATGGCCAAGGGGTTGCTGACAGACATGTTCCTCTGTTACTTTGTGACTCGGTGTTGTAAAGTCTGTCAAATACATGTATTTGCGTTTGGTCAGATTTGTTTTAATAGAAACTTTGAACAGGAGAGAGAGAGAGAGAGAGAGAGAGAGAGAGAGAGAGAGAGAGAGAGAGAGAGAGAGAGAGAGAGGAGGATGGCGTAGGATGGAGGGCGGGGTGTGTGTGGAGCAGATTACAGACTAATGACACCACTCACAAGCATACGTGACAGAGACTGACATGGATTCCTCCTTTCCCTGCTCTTCGCCCCCCCCCCCCCCCCCCCCCCCCCCCTCCTCCTCCTCCCTCTTCATTCGTGTTTTTCGTGCTCTCTTCATTTTTCTCTTTATCAGAAAGGGCGATAACCCGTAAAAAGTGGCAAGTTTTTTCTTTTTTTTTTTTTTTTTAAACCCATTGGGCTTCCTCCTCAATCTCAAAAGATGAATGTCTCCCGTTGAAATCGAGCGCAGATTGCCTGACTGTCAAGGGAAGCCTCGAGTGGCTAATGGTTCCCGGACGTTACAGACCCCACGACAATCGGCCAGCACGCCAAGAGAAGGTAGAAACTGTGGTTGACACCTGAGAGAAAGAGGCATTGCTCAGCCTCGGAATGGCCAGGAACTGACAAGGACGGCAGGAAAAGCGTCTCTTCTCTTTGTGACACAAAAAAAAAGGGACAGACATTGGCGAGAACCTTTTTTTTTGCTTGTGGCATCGGTTCGGATCAATGGAGCACCTAAGGCGGAGATTTTTTTCCTTTTTTTTGTTTTGATTTTTGTTCTTTTCTTTTTCCCCTAAGGCCAAAATCCACCTCTTCATTTTTTGGTGCTTCACACTGTCCTCTTCATCTGCCAAAAAAACAAAAAAGCTGAAAAAAAAATTCCCCTATTAGACTAGGGTTTTTTTTTTCTTTTTTTCCCTTCATCAGTCTCTTACACACCATGCACAGACTGTATGTACTCAAATGGACATATTCTTGCTGATTTTAGTGTTTTGGCGTTTGATACAGAGTCTGGGTTTGTTAATGTTCTAATGTGTAGTGCACACTCACTCTGATAATGTGTTGCTTGTACAAAGGAAACAACATATATGAAAAAAAAGAGACAATTATTTTCAGTTTTTCGTTTTTTGTTACACACACACAGACATTGGCGAGAACTGGCAGGGACGTTGTGGCAGAGCCTCGCTTGCGAGTTTAAGATGGCGGCGCAGCCAATCAGATTCCTGCGAAATGACGTTTCTGTCCCTGATTGTGAAGCAGCTACTGTCTGTTGGTAGCAGTACGACGTGACATGGCTTCAAGACCCCCAACGTGACTGTTTCTTCTTTATCAACAACACCGGGGCTAGATCTCCATGTAGTTTTCGTCCACAGCTAGTGGCGTTTTCGGCCATGACGTTGTTGTGGTCATGTTCCCTTCCGCAAAAAAAAAAAAAAAAAAAGAAAAGGTTTGAGGAAAATTCGTGTTGTGTTACAGAGAAACGTCTGACGTTGACTTAACAGCTAGCCCTGAACAACGATGAAACTGTTGAGAAGCATAGGCCATTGTGCTATCGTCGGTTCAGTGATACCGTCTTACCCTTCATCTGTGGCAACCAAAATGTATTCGGTGCGTTAAGGCGGTGGGTACAGTGATGACGTGACACAGGCCAGGCCCAGAGAGGTGCAGGACAGGAGCTGACAGGTGGATGGATGGACACCGAAACTTCCATCTTGCGTCATAGCATGTTCTGCATACAGGGAAAGGGGGCAGGCGGCGGGGAGGGCGTCTGTCAACAGATATCCATATAACCTGTCACTGAGGAGAGTCCCCGAGAGAAGTGGGTGCTGATTGGTGTCGGTGATCAAAGCGGACCAGTCAATGGCGCTGTTGTTACAGATGTGAATGCAAATGAGGGCTGCTCATGGTGTCTGGGGTTCATGGTGTTCTGGTTTCCGGGCGATAGTATGACCTGGGCTGTTTTTGTCCCACCCCCACCCCACACCAGCCCATCCCCCCCTCCCCCTTCATTTCTTCTCACCTTTTCTAACTTCTTCTGTTTCTTTGTTTCATCGGCGTGCCATGCAGTTCATTTTACAACCTTTGTCTGTATTCCTTCTTTCGTCTGTTTTTTTGTTGTTGTTGTTTTGTTTTTGTTTTTTTGATTTTTGCTTTTCTGCTCTCTCTGTCTGCTGGTTGGTTTTTTTTTTTCGTCAACTGTACGCACTCACGACACTTTTCAATATGGATCCAACGCGCAGCTCAGTACTTTCAAGGGTGAAGCTCACGCGAGTATTGGAGATGAAAGGAGGGTACAGGAGCTGCATTGCGTGGAAGATGCACAAATCATGCGTCATCTGGGCTCCTGTGAAGGTTCACTGTTGGGTGCAATCGACCTGTATGATTATGTTCCTCGATAGGGCGGCAGCTCCTGGAGATCCATGTCAGAACTGACATATTCCACCTGCTTCCCTTTCTAAGCTGTCAGTTTGGCACTAGAGATTGAAATTCGCCCAAAATGCAGGGCCCTGGTGTACGTGATACACGTGCCTTGGACTCACACGTGCTAGTTACTTTCACCCTGTCTGTATTCTGCAATGTCCTGAATCAAAATAAGTCGTCAACATCAACCTTATAAGGAAAACAGTGAAGTGTTGTTTTTTTTTAGCATAAATGTTCAAAAACAGCCTTCCGTTTGAAATTTACATCAGCAGCACTGTTACCTGCTATAAACCCGTTGTTTGTTCTCTACGTTCTGCTCTAATCCCATCCGTTTATCACAGAATGTGTATGCTGAACAAAACTATGGTTTTGTCTGTAACGTGTTGTGTCGTTTCTGTTCTCTTTACGGCTGTGTTTCGCAGAAGTCTGAAGTTAAACAGAGGCGTGAACGGTGTGCTGGTGGTTGTATTGATTTCTAGAACTTCCGGTAGAATACAGATATAAACCAATAAGTTAGACTTGTCTTGATTAGAGGCCCGTGGTTTGGAAAATGACCCGCACGGCTATTGTGACACCAGGTCTATTTCCACCTGCTGTTCCACTGGCGGTTGTCGTGTCATCGACTGGTTACTCCCACCGAGAGATTTCTGTTGCCATTTATGAACTGTGTGAGCAATCCACAGAGTCGGTCCATGGCATTCCCCTGAGGATTTCAAATGGGCTTTCCATGAAAGTCCGACGAAGCAAAATTTGGCCCCGTTGTGTTGAAATGCGGTTTGGAGGCCGACTTGTTCAGAGCATGCAAGAGCTGGCGACAGTTTGATCACGAGCATCGAGCCGTGGCTCATGGTCATTCAGAGGTTATGGTCGACTGGGCAGTCAGACACCTCCACTCCTCTCTGTGGTAGTCAGGTGCGACATTGGAGAGGCGTTATGATTACTGTGGTCTGTGTTGATCAATTCAAACATCTTACTCTGCTGGTTTTACCCTCCACTCTGTTATGCAAGATGACTTTGGCCGCGACACAGAATTGATGTCATTTTTCATTAATCCAACAGGAGAAATGAGAAGTCAAAAGTTGAATTTCACTTTCACCAAACATGGCTCATTCTCGGAAACGGCGGAAAGCAGAACAAATAAACATAGCCACTTCAATCAAGTTAGCCCTCAGAGCAGCTGCAAGATTTTCAGACTCAGAAATCTGCTATATTGCCACTTTAAGCCAGACAAGACAAAGTTGATGAACTGATTGAAAGTCTGTGTGCAAAGTTAGACAGAAGATATTAATTTGTTGCGAAACTTGGCGATAAAGATAGTCAGTCATTCTGTGAGCTTTTGGACCTAACTCTATTCATTGTTCATGACTGCCCTGTAATTCAGATTGCTTTTGTGAGCGTTTTTCTTTTTTGTTGGACGACCATCATCATTAGTTTTTAAGCTGTGCTGTTTAGCCGATGGGTAAAATGGATTGACAGAGAATCTTAGGTCTTTACCTGATTAATTAGTGTCGGCTTTTGCTTCCTCAAACAAGACCCCCAACCAGATCACAGGTGTTGGTCCTGTCAAACAAGATAAGCTATCAGACCACAGGTGTTGGTCCTATCAAACAAGATAAACTATCAGACCACAGGTGTTGGTCCTATCAAACAAGATAAACTATCAGACCACAGGTGTCGGTTCCATCAAACAAGATAAACTATCAGACCACAGGTGTCGGTTCCATCAAACAAGATAAACTATTAGACCACAGGTGTCGGTTCCATCAAACAAGATGAACTATCAGACCACAGGTGTTGGTTCCATCAAACAAGATAAACTATCGGACCACAGGTGTTGGTTCTATCAAAGAAAAAAAAAAGTATTCGACCACAGGTGTTGGTTCTATCAAACAAGATAAAACTATAGTTTACAGGTGTTCATTCTATCAAACACGATAAACTATCGGACCAGTGGTGTTGGTTTATCAAACAAAATCCAGTTTTCATTTACCACAGGGACTGCTTTTGATCCTTTGTAAGGTGGAGAACACAAAGCCAGTGTTTCTGAAAGCTGCAGACGCTGTTGAGATTCTTTATGTACTGTGGCACAGGGGTGGCGTAAGGACGTAGGTGGGGAAGGACAGGGGTGGGAAGGTTGAATGTCCACGGCCTGTTTGACGATTGTCAACTGGTTTGCTGTGAAGTTGCTGTCACTACATCCCAAACGTTTTCCGCTTGCCCTCTCACATCGCCATCCTTCACCTTGTGTATATCATTTGATGGTCCCCATCATTTGGTTTATGTGAATAAGTACCCCTCACACCCTTTGCCACAACACACGAGAATATCATACTTCACACAAAATAGAAGGTCCCAGTTGTGACATTTGATTTTTTGTAATACTGATGGACTTGGGTAAGCCAAAGGGTTTATCTTGGATATCCTGGAGAGCAGAGTTTTTTTTTTTTGCAGAGAATCATTTCGTTTGTCTTGGGGGGTCTCGTACTTTGAAAATGAAATCACTTGACTGGATAGAAAGGAAGAGTACAAAGAATTTCCGCTCAGTTTTTACTTTCTTTTCTTTTTTTTTTTTTTTTTTTTTCTGGTGTTGATGATAATCCTTTCAAACAATGGAAGGGAAAGTCCAGTTTGTCCTAAACTCGCGAGGCCCCACTCCTCACATCTCGTTTTTATCCCTAACCCCATGTTGCCCTTCTTTCCGTCCCTTCTCCCCCACCCCTCCCTCACGCATCCTTCATTCCTGCAGTGACAGTTTGTCATTGAGCAGGTTGGCAGAGTGTGTGGAAGTC
This sequence comes from Conus betulinus, assembly GCA_016801955.1. NCBI lineage: Eukaryota > Metazoa > Mollusca > Gastropoda > Neogastropoda > Conidae > Conus > Conus betulinus. The sequence goes on along the minus strand of JADBJO010000006.1, from coordinate 1,940,962 downwards.
AGACTTATAGACTTGTTGGCAGAGTGTGTGGAAGCCAGACTTATAGACTTGTTGGCAGAGTGTGTGGAAGCCAGACTTATAGACTTGTTGGTAGAGTGTGTGGAAGACAGACTTACAGACTTTGTGGCAGAGTGTGTGTGGAAGACAGACTTATAGACTTCTCCTGGCTAAAAGAAAACACCACGCCCCTTCCACCCCCCCCCCCCCCACCCCCATCTCCTCTTTACTGTTTCCCATGTTTTGTCTTCTCCAGCTTCTGTCTGTCTGTGTTTCTGTTGCCCCCCCTCCCCCCCCTCTCTCTCTCTCTCTGTATGTATGTGTGTGTGTGTGTGTGTGTGTGTGTGTGTGTGTGTGTGTGTGTGTGTGTGTGCGCGCGTTTGTTTGTGCATGTGTGTGTGTGAGCGCGCGCGCGCGCGTGTGTGTGTGTGGTAGGAGGGGGGAGAAGGGGATGAAGGTGGGGATGGAGAAACAGCTGGCTGCAGACTCTTGCAGTTACTTTTCTCAGTGTTTGTCAAGAACTCCTTTGCGCCTGTTTTCTCTTAGGAAGTCTGTGCTAGTCAAAATAGACGTGAGGATGGATGTGAGTGTGCTTTTTGTGTTAGGGCATATGTGCACAGGACACCAAGTGCAAAGATGAAGGCTGATGAGAGGCTTTACCACTGTATATACGTCATCACCTAACCTATGAGAATAAAAGAACACCTGATTTTTTTTAAACATGCGTTCTGTTCCATTGAGTCAGATTCCTTCACAAGATTACGTAAGTTCAAGTTGAAGAAGAAAATAACCTCGTGAACAAGTCGTGAACATGAAATTAGACATTTTTTTGCCTTATATAAAAAAAGAAAGTTTTCTCAAGTCTTTCCTTGTATCATTACATTTTCGTATAAAGTGTTTTCCAGTATGTGCGCTGGGCACCAAAGCAAGTCATGATTGTCACGTCGTTTTAGTTTCATCATTGAGAACACCATTCGCAGCTTCCTCAAAAGTCACATACTCGCGGAAACTAGCTCAGAATAAGAGGATGATCTGAAACCTGATTGATAGTCATTCATTGTCTAATAACCGAGTGATGGGGCGCCACTGAGAGAGGTCTTTGATCTTAATGGCTGACAAACAACAGCAGTTGGACAGTTTTGATGAAGTAATGCCTTCCTCTGATGGAGAGAAGGAAACATTAGGTGAAGGAAAACGGCGGCCATCCTGACCACTCGGTTATGTCTTGAGGTGAGAGAAGTGGCAGCGTTGTGTGACAGAAGAATCTGTGGGCTGACACAACACTGGAAGTTGATGGGAAAGGGTGGTCAAGGATGTAAAAAGAAACATTGAGTGACCCCCATCCTCCCTCTCTCTCTCTCTCTCTCTCTTTCTCTCTGTCTCTTGCCTGACTGTCTGTCTGTCTGTCTGTCTGTCTGTCTGTCTGTCTGTCTGTCTGTCTGTCTCTGTCTCTCTCTCTCTCTCTCTCTCTCTCTCTCTCTCTCTCTTTTTCTCAACATGTAATAAGAAATTTTGCGATTTACCCGTTCCCGTCTTTTCAACGGATCAGAGTTTTTTCTCAATAAGTGCGAGCAGAATGAACATGTTAGTACATTTTATCGCATAGTTAGAGTGAACTGATCATTTTCATTTTCATATTGGCATTTACCTTTCATCTTGACCCCATCAGATGGGGCTACGGCTTTATTGAATGAATTGTCATTCATTCATCCATTCTCATCTCTCTCTCTCTCTCTCTCTCTCTCTCTCTCTCTCTCTCTCTCTCTCTCACACACACACACACACACACACACACACACACACACACACACACCACATAATCCATTTGAACTGATGCATTTAAAATCCGTAATCTTGCTATTTCGTCTTCAGGTTAGTATAGATGCTAATCATGTTCATTTTCAATGTAGTATCCTGACATGATTTCCCTTTGTGCCTCCTCCCCTTGACATGGGCAGAAGGCCCGGCTCATGAAACATTTTGTCATTGTCATTTGTCATTCTCTCTCTCTCTCTCTCTCTCTCTCTCTCTCTCTCTCTCTCTCTCTCTCTCTCTCTCTCTCGACCGAATATTTCAACGCTATTTTTGATGAAGGACAGTATCCCGAAATGTGGTCAAGTGCTGTAATTGTCCCCATTTTAAAAAAAGGTAATCCTCGTATCACTGACAATTATAGAGGGATATCGCTTCTGAGCTTACTTGGCAAATGCTACACTTCTATTCTCAATAAAAGACTGTACAGCTGGCTAGAAACGAATGGAAAAATCGGAGAAACACAGGCAGGTTTTAGACGGGGTTATTCGACCTCGGATCACGTATTTACGTTGTATGCTGTAACGCAGAAGTACTTGTCTAGACAAGGTGGTAAGCTTTATGTCGCTTTTATCGATCTACGACAAGCGTTTGATACAATCAACGTGACATTCTGCTAGGGTCACTATACAAGGCAGGTGTATCTTCCAAATTTTTTTATTGCAATCAAGGCAATTTATTGCAAAGTGGTTGCACGTGTTAGAGTTGATAATGAGCTCACCGAAGCTTTTGAATGCCCCCAAGGCTTGCGCCAAGGTTGTGTCCTTAGTCCAACTCTTTTTGCTATAATCATAAATGAGCTTGCCGAATATGTTACTGAATTTGGCAAACATGGCATCCAGCTACTACCAGATTTTGTTGAACTTTTCATTTTACTGTTTGCCGATGACTTAGCATTACTGTCATGCTCGCCTAGTGGCTTACAGCGCCAGCTTGATTGTGTAAGTAACATGTGCACCAATCTCGGATTAACTGTAAATATTGACAAAAGCAAGATCATGGTTTTCAGGAAGGGAGGGTATCTGGGAAGACATGAGAAATGGTTTATCAACGGCACTAACGTTGAAGTTGTAAATAGTTATGTGTATTTAGGCTTTACCTTCACCACTTCTATGAATATGTGTAGCAGTGTAAAACAACTCGCAGTCAAAGGTAAAAAGTCCCTTTTTGAGGTTCTGAAAGCTCACAGCTCTCTCAATCAAATGACAAGAAATACTTTCTTCAAAATTTTTGACACCATGATTCAGCTGGTTTTGTCTTACACTGCTGAGATTTGGAGTATCTTGATAAAGGATGACCCAACCGAAAAAATCATTTGTTTCCTTGTAAAAGATTCTTTAACGTGGCCCTCCGTACACCTAACCTAATGGTTTACGGTGAGCTCGGCAGACACCCCCTCATTATTAATGGTTTTATGAAAGCTTTGAAATTCTGGTTCAGATTGTTAAATATGAACGACAAGCGCTTACCAAAGCAGGCCTACAGGATGCTTATGAATTTAGACGAAAACGGTAAACGGAACTGGGTATCAGAATTGAGGTTTTTACTGAACAGAACTGGTTTCCGATTTGTATGGCTTGCTCAGGGAGTGGGTGTTGTGAAATCAATTTTGTAGTGCCTTTAAACAGAGACTCCTTGATATGAATTGTCAAGATTGGGAACACAATCTGACCACCAGTGATCGTTACGCACTCTACAGAGACTTCAAATCTGACCTGTTCCCTGAAGTATATTTGGGTTGTATTAAACAGAAATGTTTCAGAGACGCTTCAATTAGATTCCCGAATGGGCATTACTTCTTTGAAAGTACATAGTAATAGATATGTAAGACCTGATGTGACTGTTAATAACTTCTGCCCTTTCTGTCCTGGTGAAATCGAGAACGAAACACATTTTTTGTTTCGTTGTAAACAGTACGATAGCATTAGACATGTACATATGAGGAACATAGCGCCCTGTAATGAATGGAGACAGTTTTCTCAGTTAATGTCAACTCAGAGCGAAGTTAAGATAAGGCAACTAGCTTGGTATATCTTTAAATGTTTGGAGATTCGTGACAGTCCGTAAATTCGCTCGAAATGTAACCGTAAACTTTTTTTTTTTTTCTCTTCAGTATTTTTTGGATTGATTTTGTGCCTTGAACATTGTAATCCCCTCCCCTTCCACCCCCTCCCCTCCCTCCCTTCCCTCTCCCACTCTCCCGCCCCCCCCCCCCCCCCCCCCCCCCCTTTGTATTGTAAGTTGAATCCACATTGTGTGATATGTCAACTCATGACATGGGCCAAGGCCTGAATTCATTAAAGTATTCATTCATTCATTCATTCATTCATTCATTCATCATCATTCTCTCTCTCCCTCCCTCTCTCTCTCTGTTTTCTGATTCAGTGGCTCATTGGACGAGGCGTTTTTTTCCCTTACACTTGGCAATACAGATAATCAATGAATCAATAAATGTGCGGGCTTTTGGACCCCACGTTCTATTTATTGTTCATGAATACTCTGGTATGTTTGCGTCCGTGGACGGTCCTTTGTGGTGGACTCTCCACACATAATTAGTTTTTGGGCTATGTGTTTTGGCTGATGAAAAGAATGGATCGACAGAAAGTCTTAGATCTTTAACTGATTAGTGAATGTGAAGTCTGCAGTGTGCTGGCTTCCACAAAAAAGGACCCAGTCAGACCACATGTGCTGATTCTATCAACAATATAAACGATCAGACCACAGGTGTTGGATCCCTCAAGCAGGATAAACCATCAAATTACTGGTGTCGGCTCCCTCAAACAAGATAAACGATCAGGTCGCAGGTGTTGGCTCCCTCAAACACCATAAACGATTAGGTTAAAGGTGTTGGCTCCCTCAAACAAGATAAACGATCAGATTACACGTGTTGGCTCCCTGAAACGCAATAAGCGATCAGATCACAGGTATTGATTCCCTCAAACAAGATAAACGATAGATTAAGGGTGTTTAAGATAGTTAGATCAGAGATGTTGGTTCTATCGAGCAAGATCTTCTATCAGACCTCAGGTATTGGTTCTATCAAGATCAGCCATCAGACCCCAGGCATTGGTTCTGTCAAACAAGATCAACCATCAGACCCCAGGCATTGGTTCTATCAAACAAGATCAACCATTAGACCAAAAGCTGTTCATTGCATCAGAACAAGATCGACTATTACGCCACACCTGTTGGTTCCATCGAAACCAGATCAACTGCCAGACCACAGGTATTGGCTCTATCAAACTAATTCCACTTCTGTTCACTTCAGGGACTGCTTTTGGACCCATCGTAATGCTGCGAACATAAAACCAGGGCTCCTTAAATTGCCATTACTCGGGGCATAGGTGGAGAAGGGGGTGGGGGTGGGGGGTTGTATGGAGTCTCTGGAGTGTGCATGCTTCCTCAGGGAGACAGAGAGAAGGATGGGATGATGGCGGGGGGTGGGGGTGGGGGGGGGGGTATATTTCCACAGCTAATTTTACTGTGAAAGTGTTGTCCTGTTTTCCATTGTGGATTTTCTTGAAATTGGGTCGCTCACACGAGACCCAATCCCTCCCCCCCCTGTACTCCTCACCCTCTCCACCCTTCGCTCAATTTTCAAACCACGATTCACTTTCTAAACTTCATGGACTTGGAATAGCCTCGGGGGGGTGGGAGGGAGGGGGTGGGGTGGGGGTATCTTGGATACTCAGCATTTTACCAACTCGAAATGACTCCGTCCGTCCGTTTGTCATGAGATTTTGTTCTTTACGCACGAAATCACTTAACGGGATTAAAAGGAAGAGCACAAAGAATGTCCGGTACGTCCATATTGGCGTCATTTCATGACACCCTGGAGCAGTGTTGAGGAAAGTCGAGTTTGTCTCAAGAGAGCGCTGTTCGACTCCGCTCCTACCCTGCTTGTCCCCGCCCGAACCTCGCCACTCTCTCCCTCCCTCCCTCCTCCCTCCATGTCCGACCTTCGCCACACCCCCTATTCTTGCGATGACGGTCTGGCACTGAGCAGGCCAGGCAAAGTGTGTGGAAGTCCAACACGTGGACTGCTCCTGGCTGGAAGAAACACCATGCCTCCCTGTCACCTCATCACTGCTTCCGTGTGTGTTGTCTCCTCCTGCTTCTGTCTTTCTGTCTGTCTGTCTGTCTGTCTGTCTGTCTGTCTCTCTCTCTCTCTCTCTCTCTCTCTCTCTCTCTCTCTCTCTCTCTCTCTCTCTGTCTGTATGTCGTCTGTAACTCTCTCCCTCGCTCTGTGTGTGTGTGTGTGTGTGTGTGTGTGTGTGTGTGAGACAGAGAGAGAGAGAGAGAGAGAGAGAGAGAGAGAGAGAGAGAGAGACCACAGCTGGGTCCAAACTTGTGGAATTACTTTTCTGTTTGTTGAAAACTCCATTGCCCTGTTTTCTCTCGGGAAGTATGTGCTTGTCAAAATGGATACAATGGTAGATGCGCGTGTGAGTGTGTGTGTGTGTGTGTGTGTGTGTGTGTGTATGTGCGCGCGCGCGCGCGCGCGCGTGTGTGTGTGTGTGTTTCTATATTTGCTTCTGTGCGTTTGTTTGCGCGTGAGTGCAAGTGTACGTATGACACAAAGTGACTGCAGAGATGAATTCTAATGAGCGTCCTAATTACTACTATAATACGCATCACCTAGCTGTTGAGAGAAAGAGAACTACTGATTTTTCAAAGCATTCTACAGACCCTTCACCAGATTACTGACGTTATTTCAAAGTGGGGTGATCGTAGGCAGAAACTGAAACAAGAGCAGAAACAGAAGTTCTGTACCGCCAAACGAAAGAACAAATTTCAGAACAGACACGACGAGTTTCCACCTGTAAGGTCTTCTTCAGGAAGGACAAATAGGATTCAACGCAAAGAAAACACAAGAAGAACAGTCAGTCAGTTATCCCTTTCGATCTGGGTGCCGAATTTGGCCGTATGAGAACACAGCGCAGGCTACCAAGGGTGGTGCAGGGTTGCTCCCGGTTTGTTCGGCAGTTGAGGACAGTACTTCTCTGGACCCACCTGCTCCTTCGGGTAGATCTTCTTTTCTGTCTTTCAGCCGACTCTGGGAAAGACCCAGTGACGCTGAGGAATAAGCCACACTGACCGCAGGGAAAAGTCCTGTTGACAGCGGGAAAGGACTGTAGCCCGGGATTTTCTTCAGAGAGCGTGTAAGACCTCGTGGCGAAAGCTTGGCCATGTCTGCAGCTGTCCTGTCCTAACCGGTCAGCGGAACAGCAACGAGTGGCGTTTTTCGCCGGTGGGCTGTGCAGTCATAGAGGCGGGTGCACCTATGGGAACGTCTCTCCGTGGAGGTTCTGTCGTGTCGCATACAATATAGTCACCATACAGTGGCAACCTGCCAGGGAACAGTTATTTTCCCTTGACGTCTTAACGGAACGCCCTGTGCGTGCCTGCAGCCTGTGTGACCATAGCGCAGGCTTCCAAGGGTGGTGCAGGATTGCTCCCGGTTTGTTCGGCAGTTGAGGACACAGTACTTCTCTGGGTCCCACCTGCACCTTCGGGTGTAGCTTTTTCTTGGCCTTGGGTGAATAACTAATCTACGGAGTCGAACTGAAATTGAAGGGGAGTCGATGGTAAGAAGAAGTAGAATGAGATGATGATGATGATGATGTTGATCTAATGACCATAATGATAACAACAAAAGTACTAATAGTATAATCATACAGTGATAATACTAACAAAATAATAACAGTAATTATAGTAACACAATAACGATAATAACAGAAAAAGAGAATGAGGAGGAGAGGGTGATTACAGCAATATGACTATCGTAGCAATAATAATATATTTGATAATAACAACATAATGATGCTAATAGTCACACACACACACACACACACACACACACACACACACACACACACACACACACACACACACGCTAGTCGTGAAGATGCGACAGGACACGTTGCCTCTCTTTACAGGCTTTCTCAAGTCTTCCACTGTGTAACTGTTTCATATTTGTCAGGATGCTTGTTTGACACCAAAAACAAGTCAAAGCAATCAAGGTTGTTTTTTCATATCATCATCACAAACTCTGTATCCTAAAAAGCCATGTCCCTTGACAAACATTTTAGCGAAAAGTGATAAAATGACAATCTGACACACACTGTGCCGCAAATCAGGCAGTACTTCGTTGTCGGCCAGTCCATGGAACAATGGCTGTCAATACTTTGCACACTCAGCCATGAAAACTAGAAGTAGGAAGAATAACGAATCAGTCGATTGTTTGATGAAGGTAAAGAAAGAGTCGTTTGCACACGACTGCTGGGGGACAAGAAAACAGCCAGCCAGGACTGATGTCCATTTTTTCCCCGTTTTGTGTCGACCAAAAATCGACTGATGGCGTCACTGGGAGACGCTAAGGCTCTGTGATCTTGATGCCTGACAAATGATGGCAGAATGCTCGTATCATTAAGTGGAGAGTTGTTCTGGAGAAGTGTTATGCTCTCTGGCAGAAAGGAGGACAGACTGGGGGGGGGGGGGGGGGGGGGGGGGAGAGATAGAGAGAGAGAGAGAGAGAGAACAGCTGGCTTTTTTTTTTTTTTTATAACAGTGTCTGAGGTCTTGGAACGAAAGGAGAGGTAGAATTTTTTATGAAGGAGGAATCTATGATTTCACACAACACGGGGTGTAAAAGAGGGAGAGTACAAAAGGTGACCACGAACATTTAGGATGATCTCTCTCTCTCTCTCTCTCTCTCTCTCTCTCTCTCTCTCTCTCTCTCTCTGTCTGTCTGTCTCTCTCTCTCTCTCTCTCTCTCTCTGTCTGTCTGTCTGTCTGTCTCTCTCTCTCTCTGTGTCTGTCTCTGGCTCGCTCTCTCTCTGGCTCTCTCTGGCTTCTCTGTTCATCTCTGTCTGTCTCTGTCTCACTCGCTCTCTCTCTCTCTCTCTCTCTCTCTCTCTGTCTTTCTATCCCATCTTCTTTTCTTTCTTGCTCACTGTCCCATCTCTCTGTCTCTCACAGACGCACGCATGCGCGCACACACACACACACGCACACACACACACACACACACACACACAATGTGTCTAAATCTCCGCAGACGGCTCAGAAGTTGCACATCTGTCTCAGAGAGCCAGTGAGGGCCGGTTCATCTTGTCACGGTTGAACAGCCAAACTAAAAAGGCGGATCAACAAGGCGTCAGAACTGTCGGAGAAATGAGGGCCCGGGGCGTGGAGGGTGGTAGTGTATCATGTCAAAATGTCTCCTCTGCAGATAGAACTGACTTGATGAACACGCAGAGACAACACACACGTGAAGCCGCATTGTCGCCTTCAGGAGCTTTGGGAACGGGATGCAGACCAGCGTGGCGAAGAACTGGAAAGAGCATGTTTAGCGATCAGATTGGAATTCCTAAAGTGATGGGACACTGAACAGTCAGTCCCTTTGGCTGATGCTGCTAATGTCCCGAGGGAATTTTGCAGACTCTTACATGCTGCCAAATAAGCAGCAGTATTTCTTCCATTACTTCTGTCTGTTTTTTGTTTTTATCCTTTTATTGACGTCACCCAGTCAGACGCTTTCAAACAAAGCTTCGGTTATTTCTGGTTGTTTCTGCATTTCTCTCTTCTGACAGTCTTAAGGAATCATTGGTTTTGGGAAAGGAGGTGGGTGTCTTCCAAAGAGCTAATAGCACTGTGCTGTCAGTGAGGTGTCATACTGGTTTGGGGGAAGGAGGTGGGTGTCTCCCAAAGAGCTAATAGCACTGTGCTATCAGTGAGGTGTCATACTGGTTTGGGGGAAGGAGGTGGGTGTCTCCCAAAGAGCTAATAGCACTGTGCTATCAGTGAGGTGTCATTCGTGGGTGAAAGAACAGGTGGGTCCAAACTTGGGAAATTCCTTTCCACAGTGTGTTTGTTAAGAACCTTATTTTCCCTCTTGTCTTTTGGAAAGTCTGCACTTGTCAAAGTGGGTGTGACAGTGGATGTGCGCCTGCGCTTGTGTGTGTGTGTGTGTGTGTGTGTGTGTGTGTGTGTGTGTGTGTGTGTGTGTGTGTGTAAATACGCGTGCACGCAGGCATGCGTGCATGCATGACGGTATGTGAGTGCAGAGATAAATGTTGATGAAAGACTATATTACAACTGAACATAGGCAACCGCGCTGGCTGTTGAGAAGAAAGAATCAGTTGATGTTTTAATGTGGGTTACAGACCCTTAACCAGATTATTTGACTTTAAGTTGAAGAAAAAACCCAGACTAGTCGTGGAGATAAAAATAGACGTTTTGGCCTTCTATCAAAGGGTGTTTTCAAGTCTTCATCATGTGATTGTATATTTTTGTGTTCGTAGTGGTCGGGATTTTGCTTGCCGCCTAAACAAGTCACCATAATCGTGTCATTTTCATACGATCATCGTAGACAAATTTTACCGTATCTTACAAAGCCACATCCCATAACAACTGTTCTTTTGTGTGAAAGTGATGAAATTACAATCTGCAACATACTGTGCTGCCTAACATGCATTACTTATTGTCAGCCTGTTTATTGAACAACGGCTGGCACTACTTTGCATTCTGAGAGTTAGGATAACGAATCGGTCAATTGATGACGTTGGAGAAATGCACCCACCTGACCATGTTTCTCATGCAGAGCTGGGAGGACAATAAGAAAAATGAACAGCCAGGTTTGATGTCTGTTTTTTTTCCTTTTGCGTTTAACAAAGAAATGGACTGATGGCGGCGCTCTGGGAGGCACTTGGAGGTCTGTGATCTTGACGCCCGACAAACGACGGCAGAACGACAGCTTGATGAAGTGTTGAGTTGCTCTGGAGTGGTGTGATGCTCTCTGATGGAAAGAAGGAAAGAATGGAGAGGGTAAAACAGAGAGTTTTCTTGGCCGCTCAGTGATGTCTTGGAGTGAGAGGGAGCGGTAGCGTTGTAAGACGGAGAATATGTGGTTTGATACAACACTGGAAGCAGGGAAAGCGGTCAGGTCAGGAACATGGCAGTCTCTCCCCCCCCCCCCCCCCCCCCCCCCCTCCCTCTCTCTCTCTCTTTTTCTCTCTCTCTCTCCCTCGCTCCCTCGTCCCTCTCCACCGCTGACTTTCTGCCTATGTTTCTGTCTCTCTGTCTCTGTTTCCCTGTCTGTCTGTCTGTCTGTCTGTCTGTCTGTGGCCTGCCTGTCTGTCTGTCTGCCTGTCTGTGTCTATCTCTGTCTCTTCTATTCTCTATTCTTCCTTGCTGTCTCTCCCCATCTCTCTCTCTCTCTCTCTCTCTCTCTCTCTCTCTCTCACACACGCACACACACACACACGCACACACACACACACGCGCGCGCGCGCGCCCGCACGCACGCACGCACGCACGCGCGCGCACACACACACACACACACACACACACACACACACACACACACACACACACACACACACACGTGTCTAAATCTCCGCAGACGGCGCTGAGAAGGCACATCTTCTCTCAGAACGCCAGTGAGAACCAATTTATTCTGTCATGATTCAACAGCCAAATCAAAGAGCAATACTACCCCGAGGAGATCAGCAAAGTGTCAAAATAATGACAAATGAGGGGGATGGCGTGGGGGAGACAGCGGTGGTGCATCAAATCAGGAGTTTGATCCACAGATATAACTGACGGGATAAACACACAGGAAAAAGAACATACACATGAAGCCGCTTTGACGCTTCCACGATGTTTGGGGATTGGGTGTATAGGCCTGAGAGAAACCAGCGTGATGAACAGTCGGAGAGAAAATGGTGAGCCATCGAATTTGAATGCCTAACGTGACGGGTCACTGAAAGGTCACTTATTCTGATGATGCTGATGTGCTATGGAGTTGCATACTTATACATGCCGCAAAATAAACTGCATTTTTTTTTTTACATTAATTGTGTTTTGTTTTTGCTTATCCTTTTATTCACACTCACATTTTCACACATAGCCACATATCGTTCCGGTCTTTTTTTTGGTTGTTATTTTGTTATTTCTGTATTTATTCTTTCTGACAGTATTAGGGAATCATGGAGTAGGGGAAGGAGAAGGATTCTCCCAAAGAACTAACAGAAGCACTGTACTGTCACAGAGCTGTCATCGTTAGGTACCCTGGGTGGATGATCCACTGGAGAAGAAGTCACAGACTCCAGGCGATGCCACTGAAAGCTTTCTGCCACCTGATCAGCAGCCTCGGTTTTCATTCCACGGCCATTTTGCGTCCAGTTTGATGAAAGAAGTTGTTCGCTCTTGGTTTTTGTTGTCTTGAATGCTGTTTGTCTTGCCGGAAGACGCCCAAATAGGTCGAAACGTGTCTTGTTTGTCTTGTAATTTGCTTGTTTATTTCGGCGCCAACAATTTTTCTTTTAAGTTTGCAAACTAGTAAGTTGGGCTTGACTTCATTTTGAGGATCGTGTTGGGGAAAATGCCACGTGCTGCTATGGCGACAGCAGGTGTGTTTTCACCTATGATTCTGCATGTGGTTGTCGTGTTATCGATTGATACACACGAGAGGAGTTCTCTTGTAAACTGAGGATTCAGTGAGCTGACGATGGCGTGGCTCCATGGTATCCCCATAGGGACTCCAAATGCACTTTTCATGTCAGGGAAACAAAACAAAATAGACCCGGCATCTGTAAATGGGGGTTTGGAAGACCGACTTGTAAGAGCTGACAACAGTGTGAACGCGACCAGCACCCCATGAAACGTGATCATGAAGGTGTGACAGACGACTGGGCAATCAGAGACCTCTACACACCACTGTCGTCTGTCATGTGCAACGGGGCAAGAGGCGTTATCAACAGTGTGGTTCATGACGGTCATGTTAAACACCTATTTCCCTCTGCCACTTTTGCCGTCCTCTCTGCTTCGTGGATGTCTTGTGTGATGCAGTGCTTACTCTTTACATCTCATCCAGCAGAGAGAATGGGACGCCGAAAGCTGAATTTCACTTTCACCAGGGAAATGCAGGTTATTATTGGAAACTGCTGAAAGAAGATCGACAGACAAGTCCTAGGTCTTTTCTTGATTAGTGGGTATCGGCGTTTGCTCCTTCGAACTAAACGCCCCATCCGCTGACAGAGTTTGGTTCTATCAAACAAAATGAACTGTCAGATTGCTGGTGTTAGCTCCTTCAAACAAGATAAACTATTATGCAAGTGTTAATTTTATTAAACCAGATAAAGTATCAGACTACATGTGTAATTCCATCAAACAAGGTAACTGTCAGACCACTGGTGTCGCTTCCATTAGACCACAGGTGTTCATTACATCAAACAAGACAACCTCTCAGACCTCAGGTGTTGGTTCTATCAGACAAGATGAGTCCTCAGACCACAGGTATTTATTCCATCCGATAAGATCAACTATCAGACCCGTTGTGTCAAATCCATTGAACAAAGATAAACTATCAGACCATAGGTGTTGGTTCTATCAAACAAAATCCACGTTTCATTTACCACAGGGACGCTTTTGATCCATTATGACGTTGAGAACACAAAGCCGGTGCTTTTAAAAGCTGCAGACACAGTTTGGATTTTGTGTTCACTGTGGTGCAGAGGAGCTTAGGGGCGTAGGTGGCAGCATGGGGCTATTGCATATGCATGCATCCTCAGTGAAAAGAGGAGAGGAGAAGGGGAGGGGGGGGGGGGGGGGGGGTCAGGTGTTCACAACCAGTTTCACTATAACGTTGCTGCCCTGTTTCCATTGTCAATCAGTTAGCTGTGGAGTTGCCCTCACCACACCCTCAAACCCTTTCCGCTTTCCCTCTCACCCACCCCACCCTTCTTCCTCCCTGTAGCAGTAGCTTCCCCCCCCCCCCCCATCATTTGTGTAGCGTGGGTATATGTACGCCATTTACTCTTTGCTGCAACACATTAAGATTTTATATTAGACACAAAATACCAAGGCACCGTCATTATTGTGCAATTAATTCCTTTGTAAGATTAATGAATGTGGGCAAGCCACAGGGTTCATCTTGGGTAGTTGAGAGTTTCAACAGTGAATTACTTCGTTCGTCATGGAATGCCGTTCTCTGCGAATGAAATAACTTGAATGGACAGAAAGGAACAGTATATAGAATGTCCGCACGCCTGTTCTTGGTGTCGATCATAATCCCTTCGAGCAAGGTAAAGGAAAGTTGAGTTTGCCTTAAACTCGCTGTGCTCCATTCCCCACACCCTGTTTTATCCCTGTCCACACATTGCTCCTCTCCTTCCCTCCACCCCCTCTTCTGTAGCCCCCATTCCTGAAATGATAGTCTGGCACTGAGCGTTTTGGCAGAGAGAGTGGAGCACAGGCTCACGGACTTCTCGTGGCAGGAAGAAAACCCAACGTCCCTGTCTCCTCACCGTTTCCCTATGTTTTGTCTCCTCCGGTCTGTCCGTTGCTCTCTCTCTCTCTCTCTCTCTCTCTCTCTCTCTCTCTCTCTCTCTCCCCCCCCCCCCCCCTTGTGCCTGTAGGGGGATGAGGGCGGGGTAGGAGTGCAGCTGGCTTCGAAATGACCGAATGACTTTTCACAGTGTTTGTTACGTACTCCACTTCACCCGTGTTCTCTTGGGGCTGCCCTTGCCAAAATGGCGGGAGGGTGGGTGCGTGTGAGCGTTTTGTGGGGGAGAGTCTGTGTGCACACGGGACACCATTTAAGTGCGATGATGAATGCTGGGGAGATCTCTCTTAGTGTACGTACACTGTCGGTTAGCTGATGAGAATAAAAAGAAGACATTTTCAAACATGGATTCTGTAGACCGAGTTGTTTTGCATCACTTTACTTAACGCTGCAGAAGAAAAGGGACCCCCCCCTCCCTTCCCTAAGCAAGTCGTGAAGTTGAAATCGGACATTTTGGCCATCTCTTAAAAGTTTTCCTCAATCTCTTAAAAGTTTTCCTCAATTTCTTCCACTGTCATGTTTTCATATAGAATGTTTGTCACTGTGAGTGCTTGTGACACCAGAACAAGTCATGATAGTCATAGTTTCACTTCCTCATCGACAACAATACTCATTGTTTCCTGAAAGGCCACATGCTCGTGAAACTACGCCATCGTAAAGGACGCTCTGGAACATCATTGAAAGCCATTGATTCAATCATCTCACAGTTGATAGCCTGATCATTAACAGAGGCTATCAAAACTATGTATATATTGATTCAATCATCTCATAGTTGACAGCCTGATCATTTAACAATGCTATCAAAACTATGTATATATTGATTCAATCATCTCACAGTTGATAGCCTGATCATTTAACAGAGGCTATCAAAACTATGTATATATTGATTCAATCCCATCTCACAGTTGATAGCCTGATCATTTAACAGAGAGGCTATCAAAACTATGTATATATTGATTCAATCCCATCTCACAGTTGACAGCCTGATCATTTAACAAAGGCTATCAAAACTATGTATATATTGATTCAATCATCTCACAGTTGACAGCCTGATCATTTAACAGAGGCTATCAAAACTATGTATATATTGATTCAATCATCTCTCACAGTTGACAGCCTGATCATTTAACAGAGGCTATCAAAACTATGTATATATTGATTCAATCATCTCACAGTTGACAGCCTGATCATTTAACAGAGGCTATCAAAACTATGTATATATCGATTCAATCCCATCTCACAGTTGACAGCCTGATCATTTAACAAAGGCTATCAAAACTATGTATATTGATTCATCCCATCTCACAGTTGACAGCCTGATCATTTAACAGAGGCTATCAAAACTACGTACATATTGATTCAATCATCTCACAATTGATAGCCTGATCATTTAACCAAGGCTGTCAAAACTATGTATATATCGATTCAATCCCATCTCACAGTTGATAGCCTGATCATTTAACCGAGGCTATCAAAACTATGTATATATTGATTCAATCATCTCACAGTTGATAGCCTGATCATTTAACAGAGGCTATCAAAACTATGTATATATTAATTCAATCCCATCTCACAGTTGATAGCCTGATCATTTAACAAAGGCTATCAAAACTATGTATATATCGATTCAGTCCCATCTCACAGTTGATAGCCTGATCATTTAACCGAGGCTATCAAAACTGTGTATATATTGATTCAATCCCATCTCACAGTTGATAGCCTGATCATTTAACAAAGGCTATCAAAACTATGTATATATTGATTCAATCATCTCACAGTTGATAGCCTGATCATTTAACAGAGGCTATCAAAACTATGTATATATTGATTCAATCCCATCTCACAGTTGATAGCCTGATCATTTAACAAAGGTTATCAAAACTATGTATATATTAATTCAATCCCATCTCACAGTTGATAGCCTGATAATTTAACAAAGGCTATCAAAACTATGCATATATTGATTCAATCCCATCTCACAGTTGATAGGTTGATCATTTAACAAAGGCTGTCAATAGTATGTATTCTGAGCGGAGAAAATAGAGAGAGAGGATAGCGAGTCAGACGAGTGACTGATGATGTTTTAAAAGAAAAGTACCCCCTGAACTGGTTTCACATAATAACGCGTTGGAGGGGAGGGGGGGGGGGGGGGGGGGGGGCGAAGTAAAAGCAATCAGTTAGGATTGAAGCCCTTTTTCTGCATTTGTGTGTTGAAAATCGACTGATGGCGCCACTGAGAGATGCTTGGGTCTTTGGTCTTTGGTCTGACGAACGACTGCAGTGTGGACAGTGTGATAAAGTGGTGCCTTCCTCGGGAGTGGGCGTAGTGTTCCCCGAGGGAAAGAAGGGAACAGTAGATAGAGGGAAATGGCGGCGTTTCTGACCACTCAGTTATGTCTTGGAGTGGGAGGAGTGGTCGCGTTTTGTGACGGAAGAATTACGTAGTTTGGCACAGCATTTGAAATGAGGGGAAAGAGGGAGAGAGTGCAAAACTGATCAAGGATCTTTAAAAAAAAATTGAGCGATGTCTCCCTCCCCTCTCCTGTCTGTTTGTCTGTCTGTCTGTCTGTCTGTCTGTCTCTCTCTCTCTCTCTCTCTCTCTCTCTCTCTCTCTCTCACTGTTTTCTCATTCAGTGGCAAAACTAACGAGACATTTATTTGCTGTTATTTTTGGCAGTGAAATTAATGAATCAATCAATCTGTGGGCTTCAATGAATCAAATCAATCTGTGGGTTTCAGACCCTACGGTCTATTCATTGTGCATAAATACACTGCAACACTGTTTACATTCGTGGGCGTTCTTTTGTGAGGGACCATTCACATCAGTAGTTTTTAAGCTGTGCTGTTTGGCTGACAGAGGGCCGTAGGTATCTAGCTAGGTGGGTATCGGCTTTTGTGTGTGTGTTGACTTCATCAAACAAAACCCCATCAGACCATGGCTGCAGCTTCTATCAAACAGGTAAGCTATCAGGTCATAAGTGTTGGCTCCCTCAGACAAGATAAACTATCAAAATGACAGGTGCTGCATCACAGATACTGGTCCATCAGGTAAGATCGACCATCAGAGCACAGGTGTTCGTTGCATGAAAGAAGATAAACTATAAGACCACAGGTGTTGGTTCTGTCAAACAAATTCCATTTTCATTTACCTCCGGTATTGTTTGGGACCCAGGGTAATTTCACAATACAAAGCCAGGGTTCCTACAAGCTGTGATCATTGTTTACTTTATGTTCTGTGGCATAGGGGCGGCTTCAGGGCATAGTGGGGATGAGGAGGGGGGATGGTATGGGGTCTGTGGAGTACGCATGTATCCCAGTAGCACAGAGAAGAGTGGGCGGTGTATTGCCACAGCTAACTTGACCAGTAACTTGCTGCCCGGTTTCCTTTTTGGTATTTCCTAGCTATGGAGTTGTCGTCGCTCATCGCAACTCCTCTTCCACCTCACCCTCCCCACCCCTTTCTGCGCAGTAATTCAGTTGCATTTCCCCGTCTTTTGTTTATTGCTGGGTGCGTAACCCTCTCACTCTTTCAGTTTGCCCCTGCCAGCAAGAATTCCATACTTCACACAAGGTGACGGTTTACATTTTCCTTGAATTTCTAAAAAAAAAAAAAAAAAAAATTGTGCGATTTAATTTTTTGTAAGGTTCCTGGACTTTTGTGGCAGGGCATGGGATTTCTCTTAGATAGTCTGCATGTTGCCAACACTAAATGACTTTGTTTGTCATGGGATCCGTTCTTGAAGCATGGAATCACTTGGCAGGATGAATAGGAGGAGTGCAAAGGACGTGGGGTCGGTTCATGGTGGTGGTGGGTGTGGCACCCTGGAGCAACGAGAACGAAAGTCGACTTTGTCCTGAAGTAGCGCCGCTCGATTCTCCACATACCCTTCTAAGCCCCCGTCTCAACCTCTCCACTCCCCCCCCCCCCCCCCCCACTCCTCCTGTCTCATCCACATCGATTCTTTCCTCCTTTCCCCCCTCCTTTTCTCCGCCACATCCCCCATTCTTGCTCTGACAGTCTGGCACCAAGCAAGGTCAGGCAAAGTGTGTGGAAGTCAAACACATGGACTGCTCCTGGCTGGACGAAACGTCACGTCTCCATGTCACCTTTTCACACCGCTTCCACGTGTGTTGTCTCCTCCTCTCTCTGTCTGTCTGTCTGTCTGTCTCTCTGTCTGTCTGTCTGTCTGTCTGTCTCTCTGTCTCTCTCCCCCTCCCTGCCTCCCTTCTTTCCTTACTTTCGATCCCTCCACCAACCTCTGTCTAACTTGTCTGTTCGTCTGTCTGTCTGTCTGTGCCACTGTGCTGTGCCACTGTGTGAGTGTGTGTGTGTGTGTGTGTGTGTGTGTGTGTGTGTGTGTGTGTGTGTGTGTGTGTGTGTGTGTGTGTGTGCACGCGCGTGCGCGCCAAATTTGTGGATTTTTTTTTTTTCACAGTGTGTTTACTGAGAACTCCATTTGGCCTGGTTTTTTGATTTTTTTTCTCAGGGAGTCTACACTTGTCCCAACGATGTGGCGGTGCGCGCGCGCGCGCGTGTGTGTGTGTATGTGTGTGTGTGTGTGTGCGTGTGTGTGTGTGTGCGTGTGCGTGTGTGTGTGTGTGTGTGTGTGCGTGCGTGCGTGCATGCATGACAGTGTGTGAGTGCAGAGATTGAATGCTGCTGCGAGTCTTTATTACTACTGTACATATGCATCAGCTACATGTTGAAAACAAAAAAAGAACATTGGTGTTTAACGCATGATACAGACCATTCACACGAGATTATTTAAGCTGGTGAAGAAGAAAACCAAAGACTAATCTTGAAGATGAAAACGAATATTTGACCCCATATTAAAAGGCCCCCCTTTTTTTTAGTCTTACTTCATGTGATTATATTCCCATGTTTCATATTTGTCAGGATGCTTGATTTGATACCAGAACGAGTCATGATACTCGTGCAATTTTCTGATGATCATTACTAACAGCCGTTCCCTGTATTCTTAGCAGCCGCGTCTCTTAACAAGCATTTGGGTGAAAATGGTAAAGCGGCAGTCTCCAACATATTGCGCCACGAATCAAGGAGTTCTCCCCTGGCAGTCAGTTCACTGAGTGATGGCTGTCAGTATTCGGCGCGTTGAGCCGAGAACACTACAGATAAGATAACAAGACAGTCGACTGACTGATGACGATGAGAAACGCACCTCCTGACCTCGTTTCACGTGAAAGCGGGGGCGTGGGGGAGGGGGGGGACTACAAAAGACAACAAGCCAGGATTGATGTGTCCTTTCCTGCCATTTTGTGTTGTAAAAAGATCGACTGATGGCGCTACTGGGAGACACTTAGGGTCTGTGATCTTGACGGCCGATAAAAGACGGCCAAATGAACGGTTCAGTGAAGTGTTGGGTTGCTCTGGAGTGCTGTGATGCTCTCTGGTGGGTAGATGAAAAGAGCGGAGGGCAGAAAACAGCGGGGGCTTTTTTTTTTTTTTTTTTTTTTTTTTTTTTTTTTTTTTAACCGTTCTGTGATGTCTTGGAGTGAGAGAAGCAGCGGCGTTTTGAGACTCCAGAAGACTGTGTGGTTTGACACAGCGCTAGAGGTGAAGGGCTGGAGTGGGAAAGGTGGCCGGGAATATTCAAATCCAAATCTCTCTCTCTCTCTCTCTCTCTCTCTCTCTCTCTCTCTCTCTCTCTCTCTCTCTCTCTCTCTCTCTTGCTGATACTCTCTTCCGTCTATCCCTCATAAACACAAACACACACTCTGAGGACGGTGCTGAAGATGCACATCTTGTCCCAGAACACCAGTGAGAGTTCCTCCATTGTGTCACCGTTTGAACAGCCAAACTCCACAGGAAGACTTCCGCTGCCCTGCCCCCTGGAGGGATCAACATGTCGTCCAAACTGTCGCAGAAACTAAAGGGGGGGGTGGGGATGGATGCAACGGTGTATCGCGCGTCAAAATGTTTTATCTGCTGATAGACCTGACTGGATAAACATTTAAAAAAAAAAAAAAAAAAAAAAAACATACACACACATGAAGCCGCATTGACGCTTCGACGATCTTTGGGGATTGGATGTTTAGACCTGAGGCAGACCAGCGTGATGTGATGAACAGTCGGAAAGAAAATGGTGAGCAATCAAATAATTTGAATTCCTAAAGTGACGGGACACTGAATCGTCCCTTTGGCTGATGATGCTAATGCCCTGAGGGAACTGCAGATTCTTACATGCTGGAAAATAAACCGCAATATTTTTTACCCTGATTCTGTCTGTGTTTTTTTATCCTTTTATTCACGTCTCTCAATCAGACGCTTTTTCTTTTCATTTTATTCACGTCACTCAACTGGACGCTTTCGCACACAGCCACATATTGCTTTGGTGAATTTTGTTGTTTCTACATTTGACTTCTTTTGGCAGAATGGGGGAAAATGATCTATGGAAAGGAGGAGGGCGTCTCCCAAAGAGCTAACAGCAGCGCTGCACTGTCAGTGAGGTGCCAGTCTTAGACGCCCTGCTTGGACGATCTGTTGTAGAAGTAATCACTCCAAATGCTGCCCATGAAAGGTTTCCTCCATATGACCCAGGGACAGCCAACCTCTCTGCCGTTTTAGGATTTTTTAGAATTTGCTCATACATGTATTGGAAGGATGTGTGATTTGATGAAAATTTTTACTGGAGAGAGAACAAGAACAAGAAGGAGAACAATTTGTTTTCATTCTTCAGGCCGTAGGCCCCTAGAATGGGGTCAAACAAATCAAATATATCAGCGATCACGGGAAAAAAAAAAAACTACAAAACTATGAAGTTGATCTAACTTGCGTCTTATATAATGCATGGTCGCATTCTTATTGATTTTCTCTTAAACTTTCCATGAAATCCTGTCTTATCTTCAAAACATTAAAAAGGAACATGCACAGCCTACGGATTTTCCAAACAGAGTCATTTTGTAATTATTAACGAATGGCTGATCATTAAGCAAAATATTTCTGCCTTAATCTTGTGTACAACACGGGTTGCACCTGCGCATCAAATATTCGAGAAAAAAAAAAAAACCCCACAGTTCTTTGACATGTCATTCAGTTTCGTTATATATCTGATGCAGTCAAGACATGCCCCTCTGACCTTTCACTGCAAGCTAATTTTTTTTTTCACTGAAGAGAGAGAGAGAGAGAGAGAGAGAGAGAGAGAGAGAGAGAGAGAGAGAGAGAGAGAGAGAGAGAGAGAGACAAAACGTTACACACAATGACACCACGAACAATCAATGTAACAGATGTTGACGTGGATTCTTACCCCGTGCTCTTTCTTGTCATACAATCTTTCTCACTTTTTTTTTTCTCCCTGCTTTGTTTGTTCTTTTTTCCCATCAAGGGAGGTAAACATGGACAACCACCATCCCGAAGCCCTGTTTATCAGAAAAAAAAAAAAACACCCAGTAAATCAACTTTGCCCTCGCTTCGTCTCTCTGTTATTCATTTGGTTTTCCCTGGCTGTTTGTAGTCCTGGCATCAGTCTTTTCGTTTCAGCACCTGATGAAGTGTTGGATCTGGGTTTCTCTGTCGTTTTGCCTTGTTCACAGTCCCGTTTGTAATTTGCTTGCAGTTCTGCCGTGCACCTTGTAGTCAGCTGGGCTATAAACATGGTGACGTGATCAGGCGTTAACTTGCTTTCCCCACGGTGATGAAACACGTCTGTCACAGACTTATCAGGGAAGCCAGTCCTAAAAATTTAAGGGGATGAAATTGTCGGCAAGCGCAAACCATTGCGCTGTTTTGGGTTTAGTGGTGACGTCATTGCATTCTCTGTGCCGTCAAAATGGGATGAAATTGTCGGCAAGCGTAGACCATCGCGCTGTCTTTGGTTTGGTGGTGACGTCATTGCATTCTCTGCGCCGTCAAAATGGGATGAAATTGTCGGCAGTCGTAGACCATCGCGCTGTCTTTGGTTTGGTGGTGACGTCATTGCATTCTCTGTGCCGTCAAAATGGGATGTAATGTCGGCAAACGTAGACCATAGCGCTGTCTTTGTGGTGACGTCATTGCATTCTCTGTGCCGTCAAAATGAGATGAAATGTCGGCAAGCGTAGACCATAGCGCTGTCTTTGTGGTGACGTCATTGCATTCTCTATGCCATCACAATGGGATGAAATTGTCGGCAAGCGTAGACCATAGCGCTGTCTTTGGTTTTTGGTGGTGACGTCATTGCATTCTATGCCATCAAAATGGGATGAAATTGTCGGCAGTCGTAGACCATCGCACTGTCTTTGGTTTGGTGGTGACGTCATTGCATTCTCTATGCCATCAAAATGGGGATGAAATTGTCGGCAGTCGTAGACCATCGCGCTGTCTTTGGTTTGGTGGTGACGTCATTGCATTTTCTATGCCATCAAAATGAGATGAAATTGTCGGCAGTCATAGACCATCGCACTGTCTTTGGTTTGGGTGGTGACGTCATTGCATTCTCTATGCCATCAAAATGGGATGAAATTGTCGGCAGTCGTAGACCATCGCGCTGTCTTTGGTTTGGTGGTGACGTCATTGCATTCTCTATGCCATCAAAACGAGTTGGATGCGTTAAGGCGGTGGGTACAGTGAAAATGACGTGACACATGCCAGGGTCAGAGAGGTGCATGACGGAAGCTAACAGGTGGATGAGTGGACACTGAAACCTCCATCTTACGTCATAGCTGGCTCAGCACACGGGGAGGGGGGAGTGGGGGGAGGGGGGCGGAGGTCCCGTGAACAGGATCCATACTGTCGGAAAGAAGAGCCCCCGAGAGACGTGGGTGCTGCTGATTGGTGTCGGTGATCAAAGCCGTCCAATCGGTGCCGCTGTTGTTACAGATGCGAATGTCAATCAGGTTCACAGCGTGTCGGTCCGGGCGGCAGCAAGCCCCGGGCTGTTTCTGTCGTTTGGTCAGCTTTCCTCAGCTTGTCTGTTTTTACATTTCGGTGGCGTGCCTGGCAGTTCTCCGTGGTACCTTTGTCTGTTGTTGTTCCCTCCTTGCTCTACTCCATGTCATGTGCCACTCACAATGAAACATATTCTTTTGGAGTGTTGGACTTGCACGATGTGAAACACAAACATTTTACAGCAGATTCCATGAAAATCCTGTTCAGAGATGTCCCACCTGACGTGATCTTTGGGTTTTTTGAGAGAGATTAACATTTTTCATCTGATTTAAGATTTTACGGAAGAAAGATTTTTAACGAAGTTTCTGGTGCGTTTCTAGAAGATATCATTTAAAGAGATGTGTGAAAGTTTTTTTTTTTTTTTTTTTTTTTTTTTTTTTTTTTTTTGACTGGTGAGTTGATTTTAACGTGGTGACAGCCCTGATGTGGCCCTTTGCGGTCGGCTGGGCTATAAGCAACATTATCTTATCTTATCTCCTTGCTCTCCTATTTGTTTTATCTCTCTGTCTCTATCTGTCTCTGTCTGTCTGTCTGTCTGTTGTTGTCTGTCTGTCTCTCTCTCTCTCTCTCTCTCTCTCTCTCTCTCTCTCTCTCTCTCTCTCTCACCACATAATCCATTTGAACTGATGCATTTAAAATCCGTAATCTTGCTATTTCGTCTTCAGGTCAGTATGGATGCTAATCATGTTCATTTTCAATGTAGTATCCTGACATGATTTCCCTTTGTACCCCCTCCCCTTGACATGGGCAGAAGGCCTGGCTCATGAAACATTTTGTCGTTGTCATTTGTCATTCATTCTCTCTCTCTCTCTCTCTCTCTCTCTCTCTCTCTCTCTCTCTCTCTCTCTCTCTCTCTCTCTCTCTCTCTCTCTGTGTCCATTTTTCCTTCCCTCCATCCCTTCCTTTCTCTGTCTGTCTCTGTCTCTCTCTCTCTCTCAGATTTGTTTTTTCTTACTATTTTTAAATGTAAAAAAAACTGATAACGATCAATGTTTGCCCTCACTCCCGACGTATACAATTGAATTACTTGTTTGTTTGTTTGTTTTTTTAATCTAAAATCAAACAAAATCGGAATCAAATTGGAGACAAACTGGTGTTAACATAAATCCTTTGCTCATTAAAATCATGGTCTGCACACACACACACACACACACACACACACACACACACACACACACACACAGTCAGTGTAAGTATGAGTGTTATGTATGGATGTGCACAGCATGTGTATAAATACATTATCAGAAACATTTGATGCGGTGGTGGATTCACTGTCTCTTGCTTTATTCAACTATCGTACTATTCCCACTCCCTCTTCATGGTCCTCCACCCATCGCGGTCTCCCATTCCCTGGGTAGTGGTTTTCGGTTTTGCTGTGAGCGTGGGTATGGGCAAAGGTTGAGGGGAGGTGGGGGAGGGATGCGGGGGTGGGGGGTGGGGGGGAGCTTCCATAAAACTTCAGTTTGGTAGTGAGTGTGTGTGGGCAGGGAGGGGAGAGGTACAAATAGAGGAGGGAGGGGACGGGTGAATGGAAGGCATGTGTCTCTACCTTCCAGCTAGAAGCTGTTTGATAACTGTGCGTCTGGCTGTGTTCCATCTACGAACATGTTACAATCGTGAACATATGTGCATGTGTGACCAAAAGAATGTGAAAATTATATGTAGACTGGTAAAGATCGACTGAAAGAGAGACTCGTACGCAAAACGTTTGCAAATCCGTACTATTCCATATTACTGTATCTGCAAAGCCTTACAAATTTGTATTATTTCACACCACTGTATACACAAAGCTTTAGCAAATTCTTACTATTATACTTCATTTCATAAAGCAAAGAGTTTTTTTTCAGATTCGTACTCTTGCACTTCAGTTTTGTCTGGAGTTTAAGAAGTATTTTTATTTCTAAAGCTGGGTTCATTTTGCACACAAAATGCGACAATGCTTCCACATGGATAGGTTAGAATAGACTGTCAAAGTGTCTCCCACCACCATCACGGGATACAGTGCAATGATGTGACGATGCACAGAAGGTTATGGATGTGGACCAGTTTCTCTCAATACTGCTTTGTTTTATGGGTGGAGAGCACTATCAGTAAATCTTGTTTCTGTCATCATCATCATCATCATCATCATCATCTCATCTCACGTCACAAAAAAAAATGTATATGCACTATCTGACGCTATTATTATTGCTTCCTGTTTTACAAGACTGGTGATTCACTTG
Organism: Conus betulinus; assembly: GCA_016801955.1. Lineage (NCBI taxonomy): Eukaryota > Metazoa > Mollusca > Gastropoda > Neogastropoda > Conidae > Conus > Conus betulinus. The sequence goes on along the minus strand of JADBJO010000006.1, from coordinate 1,915,698 downwards.
CATTCGTCAAGACTTGTTCAATTTTTGTGTTTTGTCTTTTTTGTCGTCACCTTTAGTTTCTGTACAAATAAATCGCTTTTGTGTGTTTTTTTCAAATCTCATACAAAGCAATGGGTGTTTTGTAAGATTATATCCAAACTACAGTTGATGTGACTTGCCTTTTTACCCCCTTTGTTTCCCTCAGAACCTGTCTAGGAGAGTCAGATGTTGAAAAAAAAATGTCAGTCACTAGACCAGCTCCAATCAGCGGAACAAGCAAACAAGCCAATGAACCAATCTACAACGTGTTATCTCCGCTCTTCTTTTATACAGATAGACTGTTACGTCTTCGCAAGGTACAATGTCGGGCGTAATTGACCCGAATCATTGGTTGATTGGTAGTACGGCAGATCAAGTAGGTCCGTGTTATAGCCAGCGCGTTGCACATGCTTCCCTTTCTAAGCAATCAGCTTGCTTCCAGAGACCAAAGATCGCATGTGGAATGACATTCATACCGTGTCTGTATTTCACAAGTCAATCACCAGCCCGCTGATGAATTGTTGGAAAAAATGCTGGAACCTAGCGAGATGATTTGTTTCATTTCTGGAACCTTCTAAACCATCAGAATAAGGAAAAAAAAAAAAACAAACAAAAAAAAAAACACAACAAAAAAAACCATAGCGCCGTGAAATATAATCATATACGTACCTTAAAGAGCGCGTACTTTTCCCCATGCAGTCACTCTCTTGCTTTTCAATTGACTGAGTCAAAGGCGTCTTCAAAGTGTATAGTTTTCATTTCATCAAGGGGATGTCAGTGGGTGCGCCAGTCCATACACGCTACACCCCATTATCTAAGCTCTAAGACCACCGTGGGCCGGGCAGGATGTACAGCTGGATAGATAAATAGATTAATGACTAAGATGACCAGATTTAAGACGAGGATCTCGTGGATACCACTTAGCAGATATCTGACCTGCGCATTAGCCCGACGTGCCGTCATATCTCGGGTACCTTCCTTCATTGTCTACACTATTAATATAGGTGTGTGTGTTGGGGGTGGGGAGGACCTGTGTGCGCGTGCTAGTGTGCGCGGTATGTGCATGCGTGCGTGTGTGCTGGCGTGTCCGTATGTATGCGTGTGTCAAGTAAAATGTGATCTGTGGGCGTCTGTGAGAATGCTCCTGTATTCATTCATGTTTATTTATGCCTGTGTGTATGGAACTACAGGCATATTTATGTATGTGTGTGTGTGTTTTGGGGGGGGGGGGGTGCGTGCGTGCGTGCGCGCGTGCATATACTTACTTACTTGTGGAGAATGGCTGTTTACAAGATGGCATGTTTAATGTTGATGCATGTGATATGTGGTGGATGAAATGTATGATGGCAAGAATGATGGCATGAATGGCAAGAAAGTCATGATGACAGTGATGATATGTACAGGGGGATAAGATACCTTACAAGACTAGTAATGTTAGAAATGGAAAAAAGAAATGAACGGCATAAAAACAACACGTATGTTGCATACAAATAATTTGTGAAATAGAACACAAATTGGATGATGAAATATAAAGAAGCAAAGGAACATACCTATAAGTCAGTTGACGAGCAGACTTACCACCACCTTTAACCCCTCCTGCCCCCCCTCTCCCCCCTCCCCCTCCCTCTCTCTCTCTCTTTCTTTTATCATAACACGTGAAACTCGTGACCCGCGCAGAACCCCCCCCCCCCCCCCCCCCCCCCCCCCGGCCCTTTTTCCACAAGAACAGGCGTGCATGTGGATCGTGCAGAATACCACCCCCTCACTCTCTACATCCGTCCACACCAACACGCACACAGTCATCAAAACTCCACGGTTACCAGGCTGGGCTCCCCATGAACCTGCGATAAATCCTAACATAGTGTTTACTTGGTGATAAATCACCGACACATCACCCGATAAAACATAAATGAATGAACAGACAAATCAGTCAAATCAAGCGATCGGTGAATAAATCAAATTAAAAGCTCATGCACACAGCACGCACAGAAAATGTGTGTTATCTCTCTGTCACTGTCTTTCTCTCTCTGTCCCTCTCATTCTCCCCTCCCTCCCTCCCCCCCCCCCTCTCTCTCTCTCTCTCCCCCTCACACACACACACACACACACACACACACACACACACACACACACACACACACGTGCGCGCGCGCACGCACGCGCTCACGAACGCCCGTACGCCGCGCGCACGTGTGCGCGCACACACACATACACACATGCGCGCGCGCGCGCGCGCATGCACATACACCTGTGGATGCTCCACATTTCATACTTGCTTCACTTCATTGGTGTACACTCTGCAGTACGCGTATGTTTGCAATAAACAACACAATGGGAGATTTTAAGTCGGTTATCACATCTTGGAGTCTTCGCTGTGTTGGTCTTGGGATTTTTCCAAGTGTTGGTTTTGTTGGTATTGTTTCTTGCTTTTAGTCTTTAATGTGTGCCCACTTCTTCTTCTGAGTTGAGTTTTGCAAGGTGGCCTATGGTTTCTGTCTCGTTTGCTGAGGAGATTCCTCGGGTTTCTTAGATCGGCTGAGCCGTTGTCCAGTTGTTATTGTTGCCTGGCCTGTCCGTCTGGCTCCCTCATTTCCTCGGACTCTGACACCTCCATATACTACTGCGCAATATATCCATTTAAGGGTTTTGTTTTTTTCGACAGAGAGCTGCACATGATTTCATGCCACTCAGGGCTTGCCGTACTGCTTTCCACTCTCTCCTGCATTACCGCCTTTGTCTTTGATTTTCTTTTTTGTCGTTGAACCGCCATTTCGTTTCTGTTGATCCAAGCCCCTGCCTGTTGGTTTGTATGTGTTCTGTTATTTCATCATCTTTGGGTTTGTTTTTTTTCTTTGTCTTGTCCACTGCCTCCAGAACTTTCCGTTTTCTTTATTTTTTCTTTTAAGTCTGTAGTTTGGGGTGGATTGATCTCACAGCCTTGTCACCCGAGTCTTCAGGCATGGTGAGTGACCTTGCTTTGCCCCTTTGCTACTCCTCGAGGACAGATGTCAGGACAGCTTCAGCTGTGCTTGGCAACAGTGGAGCGCAACGTCAGGTGGGGTGCCATTTCCTTGTGTATTTGTTGATTGGGGCCTCCGCTGAACCCTCTGTGCCAGTGCTGATGTCGTGTATCAGTGGAAGCCAGAGAAGCCTTGGGATCAGCATGGAATGCTGCCACCAGCCCTTGTCTTCACCAGGGAGGTCACAGGGGTTTATCATCTGCAGGCTTTCTTCTGCCGTGTGTTTGGTCGCTTTTCCCCTCGTTGTGTCTTTCAAGGAGTCATCGTACCGCATTCTGAGGCTCTTGATTGTAACATTCTGTTACAGTTGGAATGGCTTGGCTGGCTACAGTGCGTTCCCTTTCCGCGGGGAAAGGCTTCGGGATTCCTTTGGTTTAAAACTCATCTGTGTTGAAGCATAGTTGCTTCAGTATTTTTGTGTATTTCATCGTCATTGGTGGAAAGGACTGTAGCATCATCCGTGGAGGCTTTAGAGGGGACATTTGGTATTCTTTCCCGAGGTCTGCTGAACCTGTGTGGCTCATGGCTGCTTTTGAGAAGACTTCCGTGCCGACACAAACATTATTGGAGAAATTTCAAAGCCAAGGTCATTAGTTAGATTGGTGTCTTTTCTTTTACTTATTCTGTGTTTTCTCTCTCTATTTCTGGTCGATTATTGCAGAAGTTGCATATTTGACAAGCCTGTTTCTTGTACTGTCTGTACGATTTCTGGTCGCGTGTTTCATTACTTATGTTACACAATAGTGTGGTCTAGTCCAGTACTTCTGTTCTGTTTATACCCTTGTCTTGTAGACGTTGTATGTTAAACAATATCATGGTGTTCTCCATTACTTGTTCTTTGATTTCTGTTTATTTTGGTCGTGTATTACAGACGTTATAAGCTAAACAATGTTATGGGCTTGCCTGTTTCTTGTTCACGTCATTTCTGATCTGTTTCTTGTCGAGTATTAACGTGGTGACAGCCCTGATATGGCCCTTTGCGGTCGGCTGGGCTATAAGCAACATTATCTTATCTTGTCGAGTATTGCAAAACTTTGTCAAATAACATTAGTCAGATTGGTGTCTTTTCTTTTTACTTGTTCCGTGGTTTTTATCTTATTTCTGGTCGTGTATTGCAGAAGTTGCATATTGGACAATGGTGTCATATGTGTGCTGGTGGCGGTATTGATTCTTTGGAACTTCCGGTGGAATACAAATGCAAACTAATAAGTTAGGCTGGACTTGATTTTGAGGATCGTGTTTTGGAAAATGCCACGTGCTGCTATGGCGACACCGCGTGTTTTTTCACCAGTCATTCCGCTCGTGGTTGTTGTGTTATCGACTGGGACATTCACACCAGAGATTTCTCTTGTAAACTAAGGGCTCTGTGAGCTGCCGATGGCGTAAGTCCACGGCGTTGACCCGGGGATTCTAAATGCAATTTTCATGTCAGGGAAACAAAAACAACATAGACGCGGCAAATCAAAACGGGATTTGGACGTGTAAGGGCTGACAACAGTTTGATCATGGCCGTCAGCCCATGACACATCGCCATACAGATGTGACAGACGACTGGGCAATCACAGACCTCCACACCTGTCTGTCGTCAGTCCTGGGCAACAGTGTAGTGGTTTTGTCATTCGTGTGGTTCATGTTGGTCATCTCCTATCCCTGTCTCCCTCTGCCATCTTTCGCTGTATTCGCACGATGTCTTTTTGCCGCATCAAAATGAAAATCAGTCTCTTCCAGTTCTCAAATAGATGCGTATTTCTCGATACAGTTTTTCTGGCCGAGGGCTTGGTTGGCTCAACCTATTGTCGAAAATCGAAAGTATATATACTTATACATGTTATGATGTATATATGTATTATTCCACATTCCATCTTGAACATAAAGTGCTGCATGTTTGTTGTAAAAGTGTGCGTGCGTGCGTGCGTGCGCGTGTGTGCGTGCGCGCGCGAGTGCGCGTGTATGTGTGTGTGTGTGTGTGTGTGTGTGTGTAATCCCACAGAAAACTGTGACGTTTATATAAGCACGAAATGTTGTGAATGTGTCACATTCAGTTACATTAAAACACATACTACACCCTCTTAGGTCCAAATCCGTTGACACGCAAGCCTGACAGAACTGGTAATCCAACGCTTACACCCCCCTCCAGAGCACTTAACAGACATAGAAGAACCAACACTGGCTCGCTGGCATTCTGTTGGCATCGATTTGTTCTCCCGCATGCAACACAACCAACCGCATCCGGTGGCAGTGACAGTGCTCTCTCATGATGTCAGTGTGTTTTCTGGTTGGTCAGCTCTGTTCTCTTTAAAGCACAGAGTGTGGTCACCGTTGGTCTGACAGGGACTGACTAAAGAGGTCTGGGCGAAGGTGTCTAGCGATTTGCGGAAAGGTGCAAAACGCGGCATAGTTCATTTTCAGGCCGTTTATTTCAGTATGCTACTTGACTGGGGTGAACCTCCCGACTAGTCTCTTGTCCTCTCTATCCACCCCCACCCCCGCAACGTCACACAGACACATACGAGAGAGAGAGAGAGAGAGAGAGAGAGAGAGAGAGATGCTTTGATTCATATGCTCAATTCATACTTAGAACTTGCACCCCTTGTGACGGTTTGTTTGAAGGCAGTTCAACGCCCGCTGAAATATGTTACAACATACATACAGACAGAAATGTTTGGATTCGTGTGCTTCATTTATGTTTAGGACTTGGCCCCTTCAGACGGTTTGTATTAACTCAGTACATCATCTTTAAAAATGAACAATAGTGAGAAAGAGAGAGAGAGAGAGAGAGAGAGAGGGGGGGGGGGGGATTTCACAACGATGAATGCCCACTCTGTGGCATGTTCCAGATCATGATCAGGCTGCCATTTGTCTTGTCAGCTGCAGTGCTGTTTTGATATCTTTTTCTGTATTTTTTTTTTGTTTGGTGTCAAGTCAAAACAACTAACGAACTCCAAATTGTGTTGCATTGAACTTGTATGCAATATGGAGCCTTGCCAAGTATGCTTTCAGTCGCTGATTACGGTAGTTTTTTGTTTGTTTTTGTTTATTTTTCTTTTTTTTCTTCAGGAAAAGAATGGATAGGGGAAGTGAAAAATGGTGGACAGGGAACCAGCTTAAAGTGACTGTTTATGATCCGGCTGTTCATGAGCGGAGGAGACAGTCTGCATTATCATCCTACTTTCTGGGGCCTTCCAAGGCGATGTCCACCGCTTTTAAAGCAGGCTTGCCATGGCCAGTTCCTTCGATTCCTCTTCAGCGTCTGTGGGTGTGTGATTGATGGAATTGTCACCGATTTAATTTCAGATTCAAAGGCATGCTCTCTCATCGCCACATCGGTTACACCAGCAGCGGATTTTTTTTTTTTTTTGCTGTCCCAACCTCTGCGCCACCTCAGAGGCATTGCACCCACGCCGCTCATTTCGACACACCGTCCACAGCCACATCCCGGTCGGCCCCGAAGCAGCCCCGGCACCGGCAATCCACAGGGAGCAGTCAACGTCCAGTCGTCAAGAGGCAACCCACCGGAGGAGACACTGCACTGCCGCCGAGTCACTTCGGTGGTGTTCAGTGGCGCCTGTTCTGATCTAACATACGCAGGACACCACCTACTAAGCCCCCTACTTACGACAATAATTGCTAAGTTGCGGAGCCGGCGTGAGTGAGCAGTCCCTCGGAATGCGCCACTACGTCCGTCCAACGACAGCCCCCATGGACCCGCCGATACCGGTGACCCCGACGGAACCAAAACCAAGGCCACAGACGTGGAGAGGACATCGAAATTGAGGTCACCACGAGAGCAGGGCATGAAGGGCCACAGAATTTGAGACATTTTTTTTTTTGTTTTTTTAAGCTGATCGATGAGAATGAGGATGATTAAGATGATGGTACGGATTTCCATTTTGGTCTGAGACTACATGACAGGGCTGTACTCTACGCTTCCTTTCATAATATGTCCCGGTGTCAAAGCAGGCCTGAGAGAGACAGGCACCTGCAGTGTTGGTCAGGAAATTTGAGCAACACTCTCAGAAATGCATCCATTAAGTGGATGAAAACTCGACTGTGTGGTCCCAGTCTTCCCAACTGAGTACGCAGCAAACACAACTCTGGGTAGGAGCCGGTCGGGGCAGAAAAAAACCCACATGACTCTGATGGGATTCGAACCCACGACCTCCCAGCCGGAAGTCCGCAACGCTAACCACTTCGCCACGGCGGCTGGTCAGCAGCGGAGTTACCGGTAATTCGGCAGGACCCACAAACTAACAAAAATGTATTGTTTCTGTCAAAAATAATGGCACTACATTTATCACTGAGTGCGCAAATAAACAAGATTCGTCATTTAATTCCCGCTGCCTCTTATTTTCAAAAGGGTGAAAAAAGGGCTCCGTGATGCATTCCATGTCATGTACCACTCCCAGTGAAACGTTCTTTTAGGGTGTTGGGACCTGCATGACGTGAGACATAAACACTTCACAGCAGACTCCATGAGGACATAGGACGATCCAGGAAGGGCAATGGTCAGTCCTCGCCATCAGTGTAAATGGATCAGCTAATCGGTGTCCCCGAAGATTCATCTGGCTATCTTAATGGCGGAATGAAAACTTCCACGTACAGAACAATCTCGCCAATAGTCAACGCGGGAGCTGTGGCGGACGACTGATGGAGAAGAGGTTGATCCCCGCACTGGAGATGTCGACGACATTCACAGTCTCAGAGGTCTTGGCTCTCGGACTTTGTTCAGTATAGTGTGCCAGTATCTTCGAATGCCAGCATGGCTTAGTTCCAAAGGGAGCTCTTCAGGAGACTTTTAAAAACCAACGGCCATCCTCCATTATCATGAAAAGTCTGGGTGTGCACAGTCTCTGCTTCCATCACTTTGACATGCATTCGCTGCCCACTCCCTCCCCCCCCCTCCCTCATACACACACGCACGCACGCACGCACACACGCACGCACACACACACACGCACGCACACGCATGCATACATACATACATATATACATACATACATACATGCATACACACAAATACTGAGAGAGAGAGAGAGAGAGAGAGAGAGAGAGAGAGAGAGAGAGAGAGAGAGAGAGAGAGAGAGATGGGCGGGGGATGAAAAGTGAAAAAAGTCAGTTATCTTCTAAAACAAGAACCACAAAATGACATGAGGCTATCGTTTTGTCACTGCTTTTCAGCATTTTGTGTTACTGTTACCGACAAAAAAGCTAAGTCAAAACAGAATAATACGCAACTTCTTGGAAAAGAGCCACTTAAATGACCTGTGACTAGAACCTATACTCAAACAAAGTAAGACAAAAGAGCCGAATTTTTCAAAGTTCATATTGGCCACAATGAAACCCACGAGTGCATGGGTAGAGAAAATAAACTGAAACATTCATTTGTCTAAAGATTACAGTCATATATGTCTGAAAATAGCAGACCTAACGATGATAGAACACTTCAAATGCAAATCTTTTAGACTGAAAAAGCACTTTACTGCCTTTCTTACTTATCAATCTGACTAAAAACAAAAACAAGAAGTTTTCCAGTGAAAGTTTTTTTTTCCTACAAAAAAAAAATTTCAACTATAAGCAAAGTAGTCGGAACATGTTTTTGCCATGTTATTTCATACAAAATTACATTCATTTTCCATCACTTGCATGGAAAGTGGTATAACGTTTATTGCACAGAGTGAGAATTTGAAAAAGACACTGGTCTATAGATCTTACAGTACAAGATAGCTTAAACATCAAAAGTAACAGCGATTGGTCTCTTCATGCGGAATCTTTCAGATTGAAATAGTGCTGCGCTTTCTGTCTTAATTTTAAACTCCTCCTCCTCCTCCTCCTCCTCCTCCTTTTTCTTCTTCTCTTCCTCCTCCTGCTCCTCCTCCCCCCCATTAACTCCGTGGTGAGTCACTGGGGCGCCACTGTGAAGAACTGTTCATCAGTTACCTCTAGCCGTGCGATGGCTTGCATCTCTGCCGATGTTTCCCGCGTCAGTTCTACGGTGTTGTCAGTCCATCGTTCATTGTTGTTGGTTTGATGGTTTGGTTGTTGTTGTTGTTTGTTTGTTTGTTTTTGGGGTCTCTTTCCCTCTTCCCTCCTTTTACAGTTCTATAGTTTCCTTGGAAATTGTTTTAGTAAGGCCATCGGACCTTGCTACATGGCCATACGACGTAGTTGTCTTTTCCTGATGTCAGCGGATCTTTGCACCGTCCTGTGTGCTGCCTGATGGTTTGAGGCATTTGTGGATCTGTGATGCAGTCAGTATGGCTGATGGTTAGTATCTTCAGCTAACTCTCATCGCCATGGCCTGGATTCCTTTTCGCAGCTGCAGTATGAGAGTCCATGTCTGCTTGGCAAACGAGGTAGACAGAATGTACCAGTGAAAAGATGTGATTGATTTACAAAGAAAAACAAACACCGAAAGTGTTCCATGAACACATTTTATCCTTAAAGAAAATAAAGCTTCAATTAAAGTTTATGTGATTGATTTACAAAGAAAAACAAACACCGAAAGTGTTCCATGAATACATTTTATCCTTAAAGAAAATAAAGCTTCAATTAAAGTTTATGTGATTAATTTACAAAGAAAAACAAACATCGAAAGTGTTCCATGAATACGTTTTATCCTTAAAGAAAATAAAGCTTCAATTAAAGTTTATGTGATTGATTTACAAAGAAAAACAAACACCGAAACTGTTCCATGAGTACATTTATCCTCAAAGAAAATAAAGCTTCAATTAAAGTTTATGTGATTGATTTACAAAGAAAAACAAACACCGAAACTGTTCCATGAATACATTTTATCCTCAAAGAAAATAAAGCTTCAATTAAGTTTATGTGATTAATTTACAAAGAAAAACAAACATCGAAAGTGTTCCATGAATACATTTTATCCTTAAAGGAAAAAAAGCTTCAGTTAAAGTTTATGTGATTAATTTACAAAGAAAAACAAACATCGAAAGTGTTCCAAGAATACATTTTATCCTTAAAGAAAATAAAGCTTCAATTAAAGTTTATGTGATTCATTTACAAAGAAAAACAAACATCGAAAGTGTTCCATGATGAATACATTTTATCCTTAAAGAAAATAAAGCTTCAATTAAAGTTAGTCGGATCGGGCATGTTCACTGCTATTGCACAGTTACAAAAAAAAAAAAAACGGCGCTATTTCTTATGCAGTCTGCTTGTCACAAGGGAAAAAAGTCAGAATTTGACAAACAGCACTTGAAGACTTGACTCGTTGTGAGGTGGGCACACGGCGTGCGTGACTCATGCCTTTCTAGTGTGGGTCACGATTTCTGGCACCCTTCCCATGCTGATCCCTTAAGCGGCCGATGTCGGCCTCCAGCATCCGCCATTTCCTGCAGCAGGTCTGAGGTGCCCCCTGATTAGCAGACTCCGAGCTGGATACAGTGTCTTCCTTCCAGGCTGTCCTCATTCCAGACATGTTCTACAGGCTGGCATGGCATGTGCCTGTCGAGAGATTGGGTGGTCTGTGGTTATCTTAACAACGAAGTTACTTAAAGATGATTTTTACTAACAGTTTTTGGGATTAAAATGATAATCGTAGAAATAAACATCATCCTGTCTGTTATGCTTCATCGTTAAAAAAAAACAAAAAAAAAACATCATAATCATCCCCATCATCAACATCTGTGTTTTCTTTTCAGTTTTCTTCTTGTTACCTACATCGTTGTGTTAGCCGCCGCCCCCCTTCCCCCCCCCTCTCTCTCTCTCTCTCTCTCTCTCTCTCTCTCTCTCTCTCTCTCTCTCTGGCTGGTATGCTTCAGTCTCTCCCACATTTAATCTCGATGACCATTCTGAACTTGTTTCTTAATTATCCTGTACTGCTGATTTCCATTCTTCCTCGCTCCCCCCCCCCCCCCCCCCCCCTCTCTCTCTCTCTCTCTCTCTCTCTCTCTCTCTCTCTCTCTCTCTCTCTCTCTCTCTCTGGGGCTTTCTGACTTTTCTTGTATTAAACTATCAGATGCCGTTTTTGTTTTCACCTGCATCCTTGTGTTAGCTCTCCCGCTACCCCCTCTGTCTCTCTGTCTCTGTCTCTGTCTGTCTCTCTCTCTCTCTCTCTCTCTCTCTCTCTCTCTCTCTCTCTCTCTCTCTCTCTCTCTCTCTCTCTCTTGGTTGGTTTGGTTTTGGTCTTTCCTGCGTTTAATCTCGATGACAATTCTGAACTTATTTCTTAATTATCCTGAACAGCTGATCTCTTCCTCTCTCTCTCCCTCCCTCCCTCTCTGGGGCTTTCTTACGTTCTTGTGCCAAACTGTCGGATGCCCTTTTTGTTTGCATTTCTGAATTATCTACACAATAATTTTGTTTAAAAAAATTCTAAAGCACAATGTTGGAACGACTTTGAAACTATGTTTTTTACAATGATCTTGAAAATCATGTGGACACACATGACACAGAGTTGGCACAAAGAAACGGCAGCACAGAGATAGGCATTTATAGAGGACATTTGGACACAAAAAAAGACCTTGGTATAATGCTACGTAACCATGAGAAAATTAGCAACATCAAGTTGGCCTCTCTGGGTGTGGTGTTGATGATTCGGAGATTCATGGAATCAGGGTTTTATGTTTGTTTTGAATGGTAGATGAGGATAAAACTGGAACACTAGGAAAATCCCTCTATGCTTTGAATCGCATTTTCATACTGCTTCTGAAATTATTAAAGACATACAAGGGCATACATGATTATTACCATTATCATTGTTGCTGTCGTCGTAGTCGTCGTCGTTGTCGTCGCTGTCGTCATTATTGTTGCTGCTGCTGTTGCTGTGCTGCTGTTGATGTGAAAGTTGTCACCATGTAATTGATCTTAAGAGAAATGTTACATTTGGTGGACAGAGCGGCGGGGGAAGCATCATAACTCAAAAATACTCAGTTGCGCACATTCATACCGACATCTACCTTGCCACCCCCCCCCATCCTATCTCCTGCCCTCCCCCCCCCCCCCTTCCGTCTTCTCTTCTCCCACCCCCAGTCCCCCGCCCCCCTCCCCCCAGCAGCAGCAGCTAGCACCCAGCGACAATGGGGCGGACAGAAGGATCCCCACCCTCATTCCCGGAAGACTCCGCGCAGCATCTGGCAGTGACCTAACTGCTGTGTCTGCTGCTTGGAGCGGAGCGGCCTGCCAGCCAGGCAGGAAATGACGTCAGTGAAATGGCGACCTGAACTCAAACAAAAAGCCATTTATAGGGGTTGGGGCTGCAGTGGAAATGGAAACAGAACAAATGAGCTGATAGATCGGACTCTGGCTGTTACAGCGACGAAAACAAGAGCAGGGGCGGATACGAGAAGGGAATGGGGGGGGGGGGGGGCGGAGAGTTAAAAGTGTCTAGGCTCCTGTCTTTGAAGGATGTCGGTGTGGTACGGACTAATTCCCAGCGTGTGCTGAGGTCCCAGACCCCCCCCCCCCCCCCCCCCTCCCCCCAAACCCTGTCCGTGTCCGTTGGGGGAAGAAGGGTCAGAACTTGGTCATTATCCCCGGGTGTGAGGATTGTATTTGGTTAGCCAGAGTCCGCTCCCCCTGGTTGGGATTGTCAGGTTGTGCCCCTCTGCTGTGGCCAGTACGGTTATGGCCCCTTACGGCGGTAGCCAGGTTGTAACTTTCTGTGTCGAGTCTTGTTAAAGAAAGGACTGAAGCTAGCCCACCGCCTCCCTCGTTCCTCTTACTCCCCTCCCCTCCTCTCTCTCTCTTTCTCTGTCTCTGTCTCTCTCTCTCTAATTCAATAGCTCTATATCACTCTCTGGGTCTCTCTGTCTCTCTTTCTATTTCCCTCTCTCTCTAACTCTCAACTCCTCTCTCTCTCTCTCTCTCTCTCTCTCTCTCTCTCTCTCTCTCTCTCTGCTCTGCTCTGCTCTGCTCTGCTCTGCTCTGCTCTCTCTCTCCTCTCCTCCCCCCTCCTCCTCAGTGTGAAGAGCCAATACAGGAAGTGCCCTCAAATGGAGTTCAGACAAAAACAGATCAGGGGACTTAAATTCGCGCAGCAAAGCTGGAAGCGTCATTTCCGCTCAACACCTCACGCAGGTTGTCCCCCTTTCCTCTCCTTTTTTCTTCTTTTTTTTTCTTTGCTTATTTGTTTTTGTCGTGGTGGTTGTGTCGGTGTTGTCAACGCCATCTTTCTTTCCATTTTCCCTCTGCCAGTCTGACTTGCCTTACCTGCCATCAGTTGAAGTCAGCTCTGTGCCCCATTTGTCTGTGTCTGTCCTCACTACCCCCACCTCCCTGACCTGCTGTCTGTGCGGTCTGTGGATCTGTTGGGGTTAGCTCTGTCAGCTCTGTGGTTCCCCTCAACACACCGGATGGGTCAAGTTCTGACCGTTTCATCAGTGGCAGGAACACAGAGTGGTTGACTGTGTGAACATGTCTTGTACAGGACGTCGATGTGAGGATTGCCAGGAACTCTGTCAGAACAAACAGATCCCTTGTCTTCTGGAACGTCGGTGCTAGTAAGTTCCCCAAGTACCACGTTGTTCTTGTTACTACCATCATCATCATCATTATCATCACCACCATCATCATCATCATCATCATCATCATCATCAGTGACGGTGGTTGTGGTGGCATTTTGCTGTTCTTGTAAACATTTTCTTTTCACCTGATTGACCTGAAACAGCGTTTTACATTTGGGGTGATCAGGAAAGAGGGGTGTCATCATAGATAAAAATGCCCGATTACACACCTTACCCACTGTGACCTTCACCACCACCACCCCCAACCTCCCTCTTTTCTCCCTCTTGTCACCCCTTCCCCCTTTCCCCCAACTCGTCCATACTCCCAGGTCGCAGCCAGCACCCTTCAAAAGCAGGGCGGACAAGGAGGGGTGGGCTCCCTCCTTCACAGAAAACTGTTCGGTGTCTGGCGGCGACCTCACTGCTGTGACTGCTCCATGGAGACTGTTCGGTGTCTGGCGGCGACCTCACTGCTGTGACTGCTCCATGGAGACTGTACGGTGTCTGGCGGCGACCTCACTGCTGTGACTGCTCCATGGAGACTGTACGGTGTCTGGCGGCGACCTCACTGCTGTGACTGCTCCATGGAGACTGTACGGTGTCTGGCGGTGACTGCTGTGACTGCTCCATGGAGACTGTACGGTGTGTGGCGGTGACCTCACTGCTGTGACTGCTCCATGGAGACTGTACGGTGTGTGGCGGTGACCTCACTGTCGTGACTGCTCCATGGAGACTGTACGGTGTACGGTGTGTGGCGGTGACCTCACTGTCGTGACTGCTCCATGGAGACTGTACGGTGTGTGGCGGTGACCTCACTGCTGTGACTGCTCCATGGAGACTGTACGGTGTGTGGCGGTGACCTCACTGTCGTGACTGCTCCATGGAGACTGTACGGTGTACGGTGTGTGGCGGTGACCTCACTGTCGTGACTGCTCCATGGAGACTGTACGGTGTGTGGCGGTGACCTCACTGTCGTGACTGCTCCATGGAGACTGTACGGTGTGTGGCGGTGACCTCACTGTCGTGACTGCTCCATGGAGACTGTACGGTGTGTGGCGGTGACCTCACTGTCGTGACTGCTCCATGGAGACTGTATGGTGTGTGGCGGTGACCTCACTGCCGTGACTGCTCCATGGAGCGTAGTAGTGGCCGTCAGCCAGGCAGGAAATGTCCGTGTGAAATAGATGGCGACCTGAACCGCAAGAAGCCGATCTCGGGGGAGTGGGGGGTGGGGGTGGGGTTGAAGCTGCATTGGAAATGCTAACAGAATAGTGGAGCTGATGACAGCAGCTTGCGGCTGTCAGAGGGAAGTAACCAAGAGCAGGGCAGGATGCAGGGAGGGTGTCGGTGTGGTGTGCCTTCCCACCTTGTACTGGAGTTCTGGACCCCCCCCCCTCTCCCCCCGACCCTGTCCCCGTCCGTTAGGGAGGGTAGGGCTGGAACGAGATCATTATTCCAGGGTGTGAGGATTGTATTGGTTAGCCGGAACCTGTCCGCCACCCCCACCCCCTCCCTCTTCCTCCCCCATTCACAGTGAGGATAGTCGCTTTGTATCTTCAGCTGCGGCTAATCGGGAGTATCCCTTGGTGTGCTAGTCAGGTTGAAGTTTTTCTAGGTCTTGCTGGTGAAATAGATAAGCACCCCTCCTCCTCCTCCTCTGCTTCTCATTCTCCCTCTTGCTCCTTTCTCACTTTCCCCCTCCTCTGTCTGTCTGTCTGTCTGTCTGTCTGTCTGTCTGTCTCTCTCTCTCTCTCTCTCTCTCTCTCTCTCTCTCTCTCTCTCTCTCTCTCTCTCTCTCTCTCTCACCGTACTTAACGTTACACCTCTGTCTCTTCATCTCTGTCTCTGGCTCTGCCTTTCTGTCTGTCCGTTTCTCTCACACTCTCCCTCCCTCCCCCCCCTCTCTCTCTCTCTCTCTCTCTCTCTCTCTCTGATTTGAAGTATCGATACAGCAAGCGCCATGAAAAAACATCAGTGGTGGTTCCCTGGATTTGAGCCTCAAGAAGCCGGCTGCACACGTCATATCATCTGATCATGACAAGAGGCTTGTCTCCCTTTACTTTGTTGTCGCTGTGTTGGTTTCTGAGCGCCTTCTTTCCTCCCACTTTTCCCTGGCAGTCTAATCTGCCTGACCTTCAGTCTGTTGATCTGTTGGAGTCTGCTCTGTAGTCTTGTCAACATATGGGAAGGGATCAGGTTCTGACAGTTTTGAAGAGAAGAAAAGAAGTGCAGACCTCTGTTATATGTGCCAGCATGTTTTGTGAAGGACTGCTATACATTTGTGCACACTGTGGATGTCGTGTTGTTTAAACTTCTAACAGGAGGCAAGTAATGGACAAATAGATAGGACTAATCACTTCTCTCAAACTGAAATAGTAACTTGTTTCAAACTTACAATATAACTTACGTTTAGTTGGTCAGCATTCTTCTCAAACGGTTCTCCAATCACACGTGTCGATTTAAAGGTGGGATTTTTTTTTTTATTCCTGTCGGATAGTCGCCCTGTATCGGAGAGCCGTTCATTGGTTGTGTTTAGTGTCCTCTCTGTGTCCTGAACCAGGGTCAAGTTGCCTGAGGAGTTCAGCCTGGATGACGTATACCTGTCGCTTGGTTTGTTTGTTTGTTTGTTTGTGCCATCACACACAGTAATCCCTTTAAAAGGACCTAACATGAACAGACCGGCTACAGATTGAGTGTCACTGATTGGGACACATCCCGATCAGTTGAGGCTTTTTTCTTCCTCACGTCATTGACTGACCAACATGCAAATCCATTCTGCTTTTCTTTTCTACTTCATGTCATTGACTGAACAACATCCAAATCCATTCTGCTTTTCTTTTCTACTTCACGTCATTGACTGGACAATGTCCAAATCCATTCTGCTTTTCTTTTCTACTTCATGTCATTGACTGGACAATGTCCAAATCCATTCTTCTGCTTTTCTTTTCTACTTCATGTCATTGACTGGACAATGTCCAAATCCATTCTGCTTTTCTTTTTTACTTCACGTCATTGGCTGAACAACATGCAAATCCATTTTGCTTTTCTTTTCTACTTCATGTCATTGACTGGACAACATCCAAATCCCTAGTGCTTTTTTTCTACGTCATTGATAGGGCAACATGCAAATCTGTTGTGGTATTCTTTACTATGTCATTGACTGAACAACATGCAAATCCATGTGGTTTTCTTTTCCACTCCATTTCATTGACTGGACAACATCCAAAATCCATTGTGCTTTTTTACGTCATTGACAGGACAAACATCCAAATCCATTGTGCTTTTTTGTTTACGTCATTGACTGGACAACATGCAGATCCATTGTGGATTTTTTCTACGTCATTGATTGGACAACATCCAAATCCGTTGTGCTTTTCTTTGCTTCCTCACGTCACGGACTGGACAACACCCGAATCCGTTACTTTCTTCCGCCCTGATTCACCTCAACATCAGCTGGTTACCAAGACTGTAAAGCGGAGATGACGGCTGCTACACCGTGCAAAGCTACTTCATCCGATACAGCTGTAAAGTCACAGTGTTTCCACCCATAATTTCCGGATTGTTGTCTTCATCGGTTGAATGCATGGGGGCCGCGTCTCATGCCCCGCCACACCCAAAGTACACCTTAGCCGTGCTCGAGTGTTGACTCGTACCGTTTGCTCACAGTGTTTGGCGTATTGCTGTGTGTTCGTCATGACTTGCGGCAACCTCTTGCTGCCTCTGGCTGTGTGGGGGATATGGTCTGGCCACGTCCTGGTTTTATCGTGCAGTTAGAATGATCCCACTTGGATTAAACAAACACGTACATCATTGCAAGTTGCACCTGTGGGCATCTGAATTCCTTGTCCGCTTGAATCTTCACGCCTTGATCTCTCGGAATCTGGAACCCTTGATCTCTTGAAATCTCCACGCCTTTATGTCTTGGAATCTGGACCTTTATCTCTTGGCATGTGTACACCTGTATCAGCTGGAATCTGCACACCTTTATCTGCTGGAAGCTGTACTCCTTTATATTCTGGAATCTGCACTCCTTTACACACTGGAATCTGCACACCTTTATCTGCAGGAATCTGCACACCTTTATCTGCTGGAATCTGCACTCCTTTACATACTGGAAACTGCACATCTTTATCTGCTGGAATCTGCACACCTTTATCTGCTGGAATCTGCACTTCTTTACATACTGGAATCTGCACACCTTTACCTGCTGGAATCTGCACACCTTTATCTGCTGGAATCTGCACACCTTTATCTGCTAGAATCTGCACTTCTTCATATCTTAGAATCTGCACACCCGTATATCTGTTTCAATCTGCACGCCTTTTTCTGGTGGAATCTGCTCTCCCTTTATATCTGAGAATCTGCACTCCCTTTTCTGTTGGAATCTGTACTCCTCTATGTGGTGGAATCTGCGCTCTTTTGTCTGTGGGATATGCATTTTTTGATCTCTTGTAACCTTCACTTCTTTATATCTTGGAATCTGGACTCTTTTATGATCTGTTAATCGATCTCATGGAATTTGAACTTTATTTCATAGACGTTAGTGAGGACAAGTTGTCGCAAAGTAAGCCCACGCAGAACAAGCTGCCGCTGTTCCTTGTTCAGTGAGGGATTTTTTCCCATAGATTAGAATGAGCGGATAAACGATATCTCTTTTAAACTCCACGGCGACCTTAAAGGTTCAGCTCCTGTTGAAGGTGAAAACTGTCAGAGTGTGGGTTTCACGTGTGACATGCTGGTTCTTTTTGTCCTATCCACTGTTGCCATTGGGTGGGCGAAGGATCCCCATCAATGTAGAGATGTGATAAGAACCCCAGGAATCTAATCCTCTTCGCCTGTAGCAGTGTTGCGATGCAACACATTGCATGAAGTCTTTGGGTTTTTTTCCCCCTCCGATCCCCTTCCCTCACCCCTAGGTTGCTTTCGTTTTAATGTAATATGTTCTATCACTGTGATGATGTGGGTTTTTTTTTCTTACCAGGGAATAGTCTGTGCGTTGTTTTTAGTGTCGCCACGCGTGCGGTGTGTGTCACTGATTTCATCTTGCTGTCCTGTGCTGTTGTTGTAATACGACAGAAATGACAGGCCCTTAGATGTTCCTTTTAACTCGGTGTGCTTATTGATGTTTATAGCTGAACCCGATGTGTTTATCGTTGTTCATGGCTGTTTATTTTCCCGGCCCACCGCGCAAGGCTGTAACAGGGGGTGGCGAGAGGGGTGGGAGGGGGAGGTGAAGGTACGGAGGGGGGAAAGTAGGAGCACCTATCGCATGGCTGTAAACAAAATTTGCGTGGCGTCGGGAATAGAAATGATACGTAGGAAGTGAAATGGAACGACACGGATGTGTGGCCGGTACGCGGCAGCCAGTTGATATCCATTCTGACCACTCTGGCTCTGGCTACAGCGGACAAAGCTAGCTAAGGTCCACTTTTTTCCCATGTGTCAGAGCAAAGATAGTTCGCCCTACGGTAGGGCGTACAGTCTTTGGTCAGAGCAAGGCTGGAAACGTTCAGTCGCGCGGTCGCTCGAAGCGAACGCCAGTGCGGGTGGACGACATGATTCAGAACTGCCCACTCCGTCAGGCCACCCGGAAGTTGCTGTGAACCGAGAGTTTTTTGGGTTTTTTTTAACTGAGAGGTCTGATTTTGATCTGAACTGGCTGTCAGCTTCATCATTCTTCGGTGCCCTGAAACTGACCCAGCATGATTCTACTGGCACCACAGACACAGCTGTTTGTACTTCACAGTAGGTTAGTATAATCCTGCTGGCACCGCAGACTCAGTTATTCATAGATTACAGTATAGTTAGTATAATCCTGCTGGCGCCACAGACTCAGTCATTTGTAGATTACAGCATAGACAGTATGATATGCTGGCGCCACAGACACAGTCATATGTACATATACAGTTAGTACAATCCTGCTGGCACCAAAGACACAGAAGTTTGTAGATGTGCAGTTGCTAAGTGGGTGCCGTCATGCCAAGATATTGTTGTACGTGTTGTCATGAATGCATTGAATATAAAACGTAAGTGAATCATGTGTATCACTTTGCCACTGAAATGTTCACTCTAGTAAGAGAACATGAAAACATTAGTATAATTGTTTAACAAACAAACAAAAAAAAGTTTCGAAACAATATCAGACGTGGGAAGAGGAGGGGGAAGGGAGGCGACGTAAATGACTCTGCATGACGTAGAAGAATAGGGACACGTCATTCTGGCCATAGCACCACTTAGTGCGAAGATGAAATGTACAGCCATGATTTCCTACTGAGCTGCTGAACTCGACTTGGTGATTTTATGCTTCCCATCCGTTGAAAAAAAAAATACGGCACTACCTTTCAAATATCGGACTAGTGAACACATAAGAAGGCTTGTGAACTTTTTTTTTCTTTTTTGGGAGGGAGGGGGGGGGGGGGGGGGGGGGGGGGATCCGGGCTACTGTTGAAATGATTGCACAGGGTGTGATCGGGAAGGGCGTTTTGTTCAGTGCTGAATTTGCCTGAAGCCGTCATCCTGAGACCGGAGTATAGCATGTGCTTCTCGGAAAGGGGGAGAGAGGATGTGGATGAGAGACAGAGAGAGGGGTGAAGAGGGAAAAGAGGGGTGAACAAGAAAGAAACATATAAAGGGTATCGGAAAAAGCGATCATGTTCAAACGTAAGCTCCTCTCTCTCTCTCTCTCTCTCTCTCTCTCTCTCTCTCTCTCTCTCTCTGTACGAGTTCATGCGTGTGTGTTTGTCTCTTTTTTGCGTAAACATGCGAGAGTTTGCGTGTACTTTAATATGTGTGTGACATCATGTGTTCACGTGTGTGTGTGTGCGTGCCAGCACCTTCCGGCATATTTGCATACGTGTCCTTTTCTTACTCCGGTGTAGCAAAGCGTCAAAATGACAGGGAGACGGAAACGCGGTCTCTAATTAGGTTGTTAGCGACCCATAGTCGCCAGTCTCCGCTAACGATCATCGCCCATAGACCACTCTGGGTCTGAGGTCAGTTCGTGCGCTGAGCTGTATGACAACCCGAGCCCTGTTTGTGAGCCCCCTCCTCCTCTCCCTCGTAGTCGGCTCTTCGTTGTCATGCATAGATCTGCCACTCCTTCAGCCTCGCTAGCTCCAGACCTTGACTTCTACCGGGTAGTTTACGCACCTTCCACTCGTATCCTTCGGGCAGCAGGTAAAGGCGCCGTCACACAGT
>JADBJO010000006.1:1882500-1890000 GCA_016801955.1 Conus betulinus | reverse complement strand
ATGCGTGAGCAATAGACCGGAACCTGACCTGTCACGTGGGACCAAGAAGAGCAAAATGGATACAGGCATGAATGTTCAGGTCACTGCGTGCCAGTGTCTTGTAACCGTCCCGTGGATCCATCTCTGTCGGTTCCGGAATGCATGTGCATATAAAGCACAAGTCGTGCATATATACCACAAATCGTGCATTTGTACCACAAACCGTGCATATGTACCACAAATTGTGCATATGTACCACAAATTGTGCATATGTACCACAAACCCGTGCATATGTACCACAAATCGTGCATATGTACCACAAATCGTGCATGTGTACCACAAATCGTGCATATGTACCACAGATCGTGCATGTGTACCACAAGTCGTGCAGGGCACCAGCAAGGCTATCCGGGCACTTGAACACAGAGAACGGAAACCAAGGAGAGGATCATGAAGAGACAGACCGACAGACAGACAAACAGACAGAGACGCAGGCAGAGAGACAGATAGATAGACAGATAGACTGACAGACCGACAGATAGAGACATTGTTGAGTTTTCAGGTGTTAATACGAATGATTTGTACGGGCTGGAATCACGACACACTATACTGTACTGTTGAAAAAAGTGATATAAATATCCATCATGTTGAAAGTGATGTTCATTAATAATTTGACTGCGTGTGTAAAGACACAGGTACATGTGTCAGGTTGAGAGTTAATGCCCTGTGGCTTCAAAGCCATAGATCAGCAGACTGTTAAAGGTTCACCGTGTCAGGGGGACACGGCAGTATAGATGGCGGAGCCCATCCCTGTCTTTTTTTGTCGCTTCAGCTTTCCCTCATCTGAATCAGACCCCTAATTGCTGTTTCGGGGTGCGAGAGTGTCTTCAGGCCATAAACATCCGACAGCTTGCTAGGTTCGAACTCTCGACCGTCACCTCCTTAGGTAAATAATGTGTTCTTTGCACTAATATGTGTGTGCGCCCGCGTGCGTGCGTAATACTGTGTGTGTGTGTGTGTGTGTGTGTGTGTGTGTGTGTGTGTGTGTGTGTGTTTCTGTGCGACTCTGTGTTGCGAATTCACGATAGTTCAGTTTATGTCTTGGACTGTTGTATTTTCTGTTTATCCTCCATATCCCTGAAGGAATTAAACCAATTAACTCGAAGGAGCTACCTTTGACAGGCGCACACAGTGGGAACGAAGACCGTCAAAAAAAAAACTGTATCATCACAGCAGACAAATAACATTTGTGCTCCACCCCCGTTCCCCACCCCCATGCTCATCTACCATTCCTCCCCTAGCCCCGTTCCCATATCCCTGCCCCCCGTCCCTTCCCTCACCACTTAATCACCCCAGTCGCCGACTTCCCTGTCTCTGCCTGGCGAAGAATTGTCAGTCAGTTGTAGCTGAAGTCATAGATGACCGTTGGTATATAGCGGAGAGGCCAGTTAGCAGCGGCCAGTGTGGTGTGATATGAAAAAAAAAAGACATCCTGTGGGCTGTGTCTGGGGTAGGGTTGAGTTCCCCCGTGGAATAGAGGGACGACTGTACGCAGACATTTGGACATGAATGTCCGATGTTTTATGCTGCCCTCTCTCTCTCTCTCTCTCTCTCTCTCTCTCTCTCTCTCCTCTCTCTCTCTCTCTCTCTCTCTCTCCGTTCTGTTGCAATGTTTATTTATTATGCTTTAAAAAAAAAAAGAGAAGAAAAAAATGCGAAATTTATTTCAACTGTGTATTTTTTTTTGTTTTGTAGATTCTTTTTAGTTTGGTCTGTGTGAGTTTTCTCATTTTGTGTCTTTACATGATACATGTACCTCCTTTGCATACAGGCCGGTGGCCTTGCAGTAAACTTTTTCAGAGATGTTTTTGTCCCCACAGAATTGAGCCAGTCATCCGTCTGTGGTGGCCTGGCAGCACCGGTTTTGAAAGGCGATTGTTGTAAACATCATCACACAGTTATGAGATCTGGTCTGTTGAAATTTGTTGTTAACTTTTTGAGACTAGAGTGCAGCCAGTGCTTCTATGTGGGTCTGGACGAAAGTATAACATTCATGGAGAAAGTGCATTTGTGTGTATTTGAACGCTTTCTAAGACTATAAATGCACTGATCTATGGTGATGCTGGTAGCGTTCCGTTGTATGCAAATGCATATACTGACAAACACTGGATCAAACTTAATGATAATAATGTTAATTTTTACAGCGCCTATTCTCTAAAAATTAGGGCTCTAAGCGCTTTGCATTACCAACAACACAGACACACACACACATACACGCGCGCGCGCGCAGGATCGCGCGCGTACACGTGCTCGCGCATAACCACACACCCACGCTGTCAGACACCCGCACGCACGCACGCACGCACTCACATCAACACGGCCTGCACGTACAAGCAGCACAACCACCAGGCACTCGCGCGTGCACACGAAAACCCACTCAGACACTCGGAAGGTGGATTGGGAAGTTGGGGGGAGGAGGTGTGTGTGTGTGTGTGTGGGGGGGGGGGGGGGGGGGTTACGACTGATGAAAGAAATTTGTTTTTACAAGTATGAATGAAAGTCACCTCCGTTACGAAGCTTATCTGATGTTACTAAATTTGGAAAGGAGAGGTCAAAAGAACTGGGTAACAGAGATTCGGTTAGCTTTGTTTAGATTTGGACATGTGTGAAAAAATCAATGTGTTGAATCTGTCGACCAATTCATGAATTATTTTAGACCAGAATGATAGATTGTTACTGGTAGTAGTGGGACAATTCTATAATTATGTTCAAGAGAAAGATTTACGATGTATAGATCATTCATCACGAATCACACCCAGGAATGTATTTTGCAACTGACAAACAGACATGTAAAGCGAGTGCTTGTCAAATTCAGGCTTATAGTTAGTATTAAATCGCTTTCATTTCAACACAAAATTGTAGAGATGTAGAATTAAACTTCCTTTTAGTTTGTGCTGTCCCTTCCTTACTGATCTTCGACGTGATCTCGTACCACTCAAATATTTTTGAATATCCATTTTTGATGTCCTCAAAGAATCCAAAAATAGTAAAACAGTTTGCGATATGTCTTTACCTAGCATTTAAATGAAGGGATGTAACTGTGAATGAGTAGACCTGCCAGAATGGAGACAACTGATTAAATGATGGTAGGTTATCCACAGTATGATTTATAACTTTGTGTCTCTTCTTTTCCGATGTGGTCTGTGTCGCTTGCCTCTTTTGTAATTTTTAACGTTGTTTCCTTGTTTTGTTTTTCATGTCTCTTTTTTAAAAATGTATTTGACAACTCATTTTCAATCGTTCAGCCATTTGTTAAAGCTTAGATGCTAAATGAATAACCTCTCGCGCTCTCTCTCTCTCTCTCTCTCTCTCTCTCTCTCTCTCTCTCTCTCTCTCTCATTCTTTATCTTCTCTGTCTCGACCTCTTTTTCTTCATTTCCCCCCAGGTAATTTCAGTTAATAATGATGAATATATTTGTCTTGATTTTCAGCATGGTACAGTTGTCTTTCTAGTGTCTTTGAAGGGGAAAGGGCTGGAGGCAGAGGGCGGAGGTACATTAACTAGGGAGGTTACTCCTGTGGACAGGAAGCGGAAGGGGATTTGGGGCTGTAGAGGTCGTCTGTTGAGGCTCTGGAATGCTATCAGAGCCGTGGCCGTTACTTGGATCAGATCACCAGCTCCTTGTACTGAGGCAGAAAACTCCAGCCAATCTTTTAGTGTTCAGATTATTGTCGTTTAATAAAACATTTCGGAATCCTGAGAACATGTGAGATTTTCACACTGCTATCAAAAAAAAATAGGAATTTGCGGAGGAACCTTTTTTGCGATGGGTTGTACCTCAGTTTGCTTGCATCATAGCTGGGACAATAGAGGAGATTAAAAGCATCAAATTTTCCAGAATTTTTATGTTGGAATTGCATTTTGATTGCTGTTCGATTCGTCACGGATGATTGACTTGTTACTGTAGTTACTGGCTTCAGTTTGTGCTTATTTCCTGTTTTACAGAAAAGTTTTCCCATTATTATTTATTATCACCCAGGTTTTAGTGACAGCATCACCTTGATGTTACTGGCTTGATGATGATGATCTATGTATTTTGTGGAGAAAACAGCGGACTGAACGTGTACAAACATGCTCTAATAATCGCGCCATAGTAATAATGATAATGTTGATGATGGCGTTAATGATGCTGTTGATGATTTTACAAAATTAAGGGAGATTTAATGTAAAATGTTTACTTAGAACTGGAAGAACAAAACATTTACAACCTACAACCGTGCGGACTGTCGTCAGACAAGGTTGCCTGCTTTCACCATTTCTATTTCTACTGGCAGTCGACTGGATCATGAAGACCTCAACAGATCAGAGAAGACATGGGATCCAGTGGACACCCTGGACACAGCTCAACGATTTGGACTTCGCCGACGACCTGAAACTACTCACGCACACTCAACAGCAGATGCAGGAGAAGATAAGCAACGCAGCAGCCACATCAGCACAAGTAGAGCTCAACATCCATAAAGGCAAGAGCAAGATTCTCAATGCCAACACTGTCAGCACCAACTCAATCATGCTGGACAGTGAGACGCTAGAGGAAGTAGAAGCCTTTATCTACCTGGGCAGTGTCATCGACAAGCAGGGGGCACAGATTCCGACGTCAGAGAAAGGATTGGAAAGGCCAGGGCAGCGTTCGTACAGCTACGGAACATCTTGAGCTCCGAGGAACTGTCAATCAACACCAAAGTCAGGCTCTTCAACACCAACATCAAGGCAGTTCTACTGTACGGAGAGGACCTGGAGAACCACAGTCGCCACCACCAAGAAAGTGCAGGTGTTCATCAACAACTGCCCGCGCAGTATTCTTCGCAACCGGTGGCCAGACACCATCAACAACAACAACGAGCTCTGGGAGAGAGACAACAAACTAGCTGCCCGCAGAACAGGAAATCAAGAAACGACGTTGGGGCTGGATTGGACATACACTGCTGAAGCCTGCAAGCAACATCACCAGACAAGCCCTTACATGGAACCCCCAAGGAAAGCGAAAAGGAGGTCGGCCAAGGAATACCTGGCGCAGGGACCTGGAAACAGACATCAGGAACATGGGGATGACTTGGACCAGCTGGAAAGAAGAGCCCAGGACAGAGACGCCTGGAGGTCCTTGGTTGGCGGCCTGTGCCCCAGGAGGAGTAACAGGCGATGATGATGATGACAATCGTCAAAAACCATCCAGAAGAAATCTAGAATGTTTGAAAAATGAACAGGTGATCTCACCCAGAACACAACTGAATGACCTTAAAATTCGTTTCCGCTTAGTTTGAGGACATAAGTGATTCGTTCTTCATTTTCATTGTCTCGAATGTTGTTTTGTCTTGCCTGAAGAAGACTAAAGAGAGCGAAACGTGTCGTGTTTTGTCGTGTAATTTGTTTGTCTCATTCGTTCGGAGGAACAGTAAATCATATCTTTTAAGTTCGTTGATTTTAGAATGATAAATGAATAAAGAGACCGATGAAAAGAAATAGATTTCAAATTGTTCAGTTCTGTTGTTGGATTGTTGTGTTTCAAAATCAGTCCTGCTTATCTCTGAAAAGATCAATGATCAGACCTAAGGAATTCGAATTTGGCATGTGGACAGACAGACAGCAACACATTTGAGTATGACATGTGAACAGGTAGAGAGCCTAGAATTTGAATATGGCATATGGACAGATGGAGAGCGAAGACAAGGATGAATTTCAGAGAAAACCCGTATGTGCCACAGCAGCCAATTAACCTCTTCCCCATGCCATTTTCTCTCCCAATCTCCCCAACCGGCTTTCCTACTTCTCTGCCCTCCCTGGCCACAGTTATTGTTAGGTGGCTCTAACTGAAGCTCTTGATGCTGCCGCCAGAGATGACCGGCCAGTTGGCGGTAATCATAGAGTGTACTGTAACATGAGGGCGCAGAAATCCTGCGGCTCTTTGCTTGGGGTTGGGTGGAGTTGGTTTTGTGGATGAAGTATGTATGCGGAAATTGCAGGTCTAGGCGTTTATGCTCCAGTGCGTTGTGACACAATATGCTTTTCTCTCCCTCTCCTCTCTCTCTCTCTCTCTCTCTCTCTCTCTCTCTCTCTCTCTCTCTCTCTCTCACACACGCATGCACGCACGCACGCACACACACACACACACACACACACACACACACACACACACACACACTCTCTCTCTCTCTCTCTCTCTCTCTCTCTCTCTCTCTCTCTCTCTCTCTCTCTCTCTCTCTCTATTGAATGTGATCGAATGTTGAGACCACTGGCGCATGTAGCTGTGTTGTGTAAGAGAATAGGGTAAGCAAGGACAATGGGGGGGGGGGGGGGGGGGGGGGGGGGGGGGGTGTGGAGGGGGAGGGGTGTTTGCAAACGTGTCCGTGTGTGTGTGTGTGTGTGTGTGTGTGTGTGTGTGTGCGCGCGCGCGCGCGCGCGAAAGCCGCAAGCAGAGAGTCAGATGGATGAAAGATGTAAGAGAATGGAAGAGTTGGCAAGGGCAGGGAAGGGGAGGGGGGGGGGGGGGGGGGGGCTTAATTCAATCACTGCAGAATGAAATGTCCAGCATTGCGCAGGTTCGCCAGAGACTTTACTGAGGACATCCGCAAACAAAAATGGTCAAGATAACCTCATCCACGAGTGTGTTCTTTCTTGTCCGTTTGATTTTCCTTCACATACTGTTAGCGAGTGTTTGAAAGAAAAATGAACAGAATGAGTCAAAGGCAGTCCCGTTTGCAGCTGTAAACGTAAAGGCCTGAGCGGCACAAAGCACGGTTCCTGAGGAGTTTCAAAACATTCCTGCCACTGACGTGCTGGGAAAAAAAACTCGTTCCTTTCATGTGATGATTTGACCCACCTATGTCTGCTCGGCTGGCAAAGGTCAGACACATTTTCACTCCCATTTCCTTTCCTTGCCTCATTGTTCCCCCCCCTCCCTGCCTCCCTCCTCCCCCCCCCCTGCCCCTCTCACTTCACCCTCACCCGCCCCCTGTTTCAACGAAGACTCAAACTCTTGTAGACTGCTTACTGAGGTGAATGGCGGGCTGTTTTCTCATCTCTATCTGATTTAAAGCGGACAGCGGCAAAGGGCGACGTTGATCACAAGTTCAAGGTATGTGCTTCCAGCGGGAGATCAGAACTGGACCTCCAGGTGACCAGTACGATGGTCCAGAACACAGACGTTTCTTCAAACCTTGCTCTCTCTCTCTCTCTCTCTCTCTCTCTCTCTCTCTCTCTCCTCTCTCTCTCTCTCTCTCTCATTCCTTGTCTCTTTTCCCTGTCCTCTTTGGCATTATGTTTTCCAGATAATTTCAGCTCGTAATTATAAACATTTTGTTTCTCGTTTCTCTGCGTGACACAATTGTCTCTCCTTTCTCTCTTTGGGTGGAAAAGGGTGGAGGGTGAGGGTGGGGGGTTACACGTAATTGGGGAGATTACTCCTGTGAACAGGAAGCGGAAGGGAATTTGGACTGTGGAGGTCGCCAGTTGTGGCTCTTTGA
>JADBJO010000006.1:1867500-1877500 GCA_016801955.1 Conus betulinus | reverse complement strand
TTTTCCTACTGTGAAAGTTAGGGAGCTACAGAGAGACAGAGAGAAAGCCAGTGAACGGTAGGATATTCTCTCGGACACCCTCCTCTAAACATATCATCGCTCCGATCTACCAGTAAATGTTTTCTAAGTACAAGTTTGGACTTCGACCACCAGCATCGTTGCCTCAAACTGTTTAACTGCTTAAACGCTGTGTCGTTCTGTGGTTGTACATATACGGACGTTTGCTTTAATGTAGTCTGCTTTTGAAAGAAGTGCGGGGAAGCTTAAGGAAATCCTGCTTTCAACTCATCCCGTGGCTGTACATAAACGGATGGTTGCTGTCGGGTAGTCTGCTCTTGAGAGAAGTGGGGAAAAGCGAAAGGAAATCCTGCTTTCAACTTATTCCGCAGCTGTACATAAACGGATGGTTATTGTAAAGTAGTCTGCTTTTGAAGGAAGTGGGGGAAAGCGAAAGGAAATCCTGTTTTCAACTCAGTAAGTTGACCATCTCCTTTGTCCTACCCCACCACCCACCTACCTTCCTTTCTTTATCCCCCGTTTCTCTCTTCAAATTTCAAGATCAGTGTGCATATTATTCTACACCATGCCTAACACGGCACTTGACCACAGGACTGTGACAGGAGTTTTTTTTTATCCTGTGGCAGTGGACATGTTCAGAAAGAAACTGGAGAAGAAAAGAGACAGTCGTAATGACCACAGGCGCATGAAACAGTGTATAAAAAGAGAGCTGTTCTCATGGTTCATGTGCATAAGTCTCGCTGCTCTCTACTGTCTATTCGTTGTTGTGCTGAAGCAGTGCAACGACGTTGAACTCAACCCTGGGCCTGTGGATGATGAAACTCTAGTTCGAGCAGCGACATCAAATCTTGAACAACGGCTGTCACAGATCCTACATAGTGTACACATGCAAGAAACCAGTCTTAGTAGACAAATGTTAGATCACTTCAACAGTCTTGACAGTTCTTTGAGAAAAATAGAAAATGATATGAAACAGATGAAGGTGGACATTCGAGACAACAGATCAGACATCAGTAAACTCCAACAAGACAGCGTTTTTGTTCATGAACGCATTGACAAGCTAGAACGAAGTATGGATCAACTGGATAATAACACGAGGGGGGAAAAAAACCTTAAATTTTTTGGGGTCTATGAGGCAGATCCAGACGAAGGTTTTAGCGACATCGACGAAATTACTGCGACCCTGAATACTCATTCCACGAGACAGGTCTGGAAAAACAGCGACTTTGAGCACGCACACACAGGATCGGTCAGAAGGCAAGGAATAAGTCATCGCAGAGACCTTTGATCGTGACCTTCCGGAACGCCAACGACAGACTAAGCATCCTTAGAGACCAAGAATTAAGAAATAACCTACGGCAGTCGGACATCAGAGTGTCAGCTGACTTGTCACCGCGCCAACGCGAGAGGCTCCATCAACTACGCAGTGAAGGCAAAATAGCGTACTATTTTAATGGCAGGCTTCACGTAGAAGATGGAGGGCATGGAAAAGGCACAAGCCAGTCTCACAGCAGTTGGAATTCTGCAGCAAACCACCAAACGGATTCACAAGTCAAACCGTCAAGAAGATGATCCACATTCTTCCAACTCCGCAAGCGAGTCTTACAGGGACCGAGTTTTATACGGAATCAACGTACCTAAATCGGGTTCTAATATACATCCAGAGCTTTTCCAAGCATCTCACACTGCAGGGGGACGGAGACAGTTGAACGCAGTACCGCAACATTGCACAGCTGATTCAAACCAGTCAGGTGTTGCTCTTGAAACAAGAGGAGCAGCTCTGTATGAAAATCTCCATCAGAACCAGGGACCATATCAACATCATGACTACTACTTCTGGAACCAGGGAGGGTATCCAGTCCACAATACCACCCCCTCCCAGCTATAGGCGACTGTAATCAGTGGCCGACACTGTTAAACAGACACAACACAGGGATCTGCGTGCCTTCTCTAGTCGGAGCAACCACAGAGTACACAACTCACTGGGGAACTGAGCCATCTCCTCGCTGCCGTCCTGTCCCAGAAGACCATGAAGCACAGGTAACCAGGAACGACACCTTCAGTGAATCAGCACGGTCCGAACCACAGCCAGCAACCACGCAGGCCAGCATGACGCAGAAAGGGCCCGCACAGGCAGCTCTTGTGCCAACGCCTGTCGTTCAGATATCTTCTGGTCAAGCAGATACTTCTCTAACAGCATCTACACAGACGGCCGGTGTGCAGACTGCCTCCGTGCAAGTTACAGACGCAGCCACTCCACAGCTGGACCCTCCAACTGCAGCATCTACACAAACGGAAACCATACAGACACCCACCATGACTGTAGTCTCCACTCAGCCTGTGATAACCCAGACCACCTCTATACAGGCCGTCACATCGCAGACAGAGATGGCACCAGACACAACGCCTGCCTGTTCTGGTCAGGCACTTGCTACTCAGACACTCACCGATCAAGCGACCACTATGTCTGCAACGCCCATGGCTTCTCCACATCCAGTTTCCTCCCAGAGTGTCACCACCACCGTGACCGGCACAGAGGCAGTGACTTCACTGCCAGGGTCTGTGCGGCCACTGGTGACGTTCGTCACTTCCTCACAACCTGTCAACAGCCAGGCCACATCCATTCAGGCAGAGACTGGACACTTGAATGTGTCCGATGAAACATCTTTGGTGGATGAGGCGCACCCAGATCTAACTGCTGGCATTACAATTGACTCTCACGACCACAATGGACCCAAGACACGAAGTAAGTCACGCCAAACCAGCCTGCTGGATCAGTTTCAGCATGTGCCCCGTGTCAACGAAAAAGAGAAAGAATAGGACATTGGCCGACGCCCATACACACATTTAGATAGTTCTGAAAATAACATAACTTTCGCCTCATACAATGTTGAAAAATTTAGCAGCTAAATTGGGCGAATCAGATTTTGTAAGTTTTGTGAAGTCCTTTGATGTATTTTGCGCTGTAGAGACATTTGCAACATTTCCTTTTGATGGCAGTATTCATTTTGGGAACTATTGTTGTTTTCAAACTCCTGCTGTTAAAGTGTCCAGGCGGGGCCGACCATCAGGAGGGGTGGTAGTGCTGGTCAAAAAAATCATGTATGCCTTTTGTATCGCAAATAGCCTGTAAACATGATAATATGATCTGCTTGAAATTTTCAAAATCGTTATTTGGATGTGATAAAGATATTCTATGTATTTTCGTATATGTACCTCCATACAAAAGCCCGTATTATGAAATGAAAACTGATGTGAACTGCTCGATATATTTGCTTGAGGAATTCCTTGTTAGTGTTCTACAGAATGGGGTTGACATACACCTCATGATTATGGGAGATTTAAATGCCCGCATTGGGCAGTGGAATCTGGAGTGTGATACTGACGAAGGCGCTAACACCCAAATCTACAGGCAGTCTGAAGACCAGATAATAAATCAGTTTGGAAAGGTTCTGATTGATTCTGCACGACTTTCCGGTGCTTACCATTAAATGGGAATGCCGCCGGTGACGCGAATGGCAAATTTACTTTTGTAGCAGATCAAGGTAATAGCGTCATTGATTATGTTATTATGTCAGCTGACCTTTTCTTTTCATCTCATCCCTTCTTTAAAGTCGACAGCCGGGTTGAATCCAACACCTTCCTGTTTATCTTGTGTTACCTTGCAGATCTATAGTGCCACATAATCAGACAAATAAAGGAACGAAAGATAAAGAAAAAGTGACCAAAATGAAATGGAATAATGAGAAGAAAGGAGATTACTTAGAAAATATAAACAACAATCGTTCTCAAAGTATGTTTCAAGTAGCTCTCAGCCAGATAGAAATAAGCGTTGAATCAGCCCTTGAAATATTCATCCAGAATATTCTCCGTGCAGGGGAATGTATGAGACAAAGGATTAAATCAGGTCCACCAACTCCCCACAAAATAAATGGTATGACAAAGAATGTTTACAAAGGAAGAGAAAGGCACGTAAAGCTCTGGATATATACCGAAATTCTGGACTTGGCCCAGACAAACACAAGTACAGAAAACTAAGGTCATACTATAAAACCCTGACTAGAGAAAAGAAAAAGTTGCACAAAAAGTCAGTCCAAGAAAGTCTTCTGAATAACAAAAAAAAACAGTAGTAAATTTTGGGACACTATCGAAAAGCTCGTTATACCAAAAAGACCCCGCCAAACATAGAACTTGACACATGGAAAAAAAACATTTCGAAACCGTTTTCAGTGAAAATGCAGTGGATGTTCAGCCACAGGGGGACACAATGCACCATCAAAGAGAAGAAACAGTTGTCCCAGAGCTTGACAACCCTATTACCGAAAAAGAAGTTCGAGATGCAATAAGAAATAAAGCTAGGTAAGCAACCGGGCTAGATGATATATGTGGAGAATTTCTCAAATGTGCTGAAGATCACGTTACACCCTTTCTAACAAAGCTGTTCAACAGGCTATACGATGCAAGCTACTTCCCTGTGAGCTGGTGTCAATCAGTTATTGTTCCAATCTTTAAAAAGGGTGACGAAACAAATCCTGATAACTACAGAGGTATAGCACTACTTGTTGTTGTAGGAAAGACATTCACAGCCATTTTAAATAAAAGATTATATAACTGGGCAGAAAAAGAAAACAAAATTAGCATGGAACAAGCAGGTTTCAGAAGAAACTATTCGACCATTGATCATATTTTTACCTTGACAACAATAGTGAGAAATAAACTGTACGGTAAAACAAGAGGTAAAGTATATGCTGCGTTTATAGACTACCGCAAGGCTTTCGACACGATAGACAGAAACAAACTTTGGAAGACACTCGAAAAGGCAAAATCATCTACCAAATTAATCAATATTCTTAAGGCTATGTACAGCTCTGTTAAAGCATGCGTGAGATGGGACGGACGGATGTTTACTGAGTTTTTTAGATGCCCCCTAGGGGTTAGGCAGGGCTGTCTCCTAAGTCCAGTAATCTTTTCTCTTTTGATCTCAGAAGTTGCAGATTTTGTGAGACAATATGGAAAACATGGGATACAGTTACTACCTGGCTCTAGCGAAATTTACTCTCTACTATATTTGCTGATGATATTGTTCTACTTTTATCCACTCAGGTGGTTTACAAAACCAACTTCACAATCTAGAAAAGGTCTCGAAGGCTTTGGATCTTACGGTAAACCTGGACAAAACTAAAATAATGATTTTTTCGAAAAGGAGGATTTGCTTCTGCCAAAGAAAAATGGTCCTATGACGGGAATGTTGTTGAAGTGGTGAATAAGTACAAATACTTGGGATTCACCCTTACCACAAAATTGTCAGAGTCTTGTGCCTGTGAAGAATTCGCTAGCAAAGCGAAAGGTAAAATTCTTGATATCTTGAAGACAATGTGGGCACTTGGCAATCTAAACACAAAAGTATTTTTTCAACTGTTTGACGCACAAGTGAAACCGATGCTCCTCTATGCAGCAGAGATTTGGGGTATGAACAAATTAGATAGTATCGAATCAGCTCATTTATTTGCGTGTAAAAGACTGCTTAATGTGTCAAGCAAAACACCAAATCACATGATCTATGGAGAAACTGGCAGGTACCCTCTGTATATAGAATCCACTATTTCAAGTATCCGCTATTGGCTAAAGATAACTAAGATGGAGTCCACACGCTTCCCGAAGCAAGCCGAGTTATTGATGAAAAAAAGGCTTTGGATAGGAATGACATCGCATCAGATAACTGGCTCTGCAAAATTAAAGCATGTTTGGAACTGTATGCCTTTCATGATGTTTGGGCAAATCAGGGCACTACAAATGAAATAGCTTTCCTAAAGTCTCTTAAACAGAAAATGATAGATACGTTTAAAACAGATTGGTTCGCAAAACATTACAGCAGTGATAGGTATTCTGCCTACCGATCTTTCAAAACAGTTTTTGTCTCCGAACTTTATCTTAATAACATTACAATCAAACGCTTTAGAGATACCTTGATAAGACTACGACTTGGTTTAAACGAGCTTGGCATAAATAAGAGATTTCAAAGTGCTGATACAAATCGTTTCTGTCCATTTTGTCCCGGCATGCTGGAAGATGAACTTCACTTCATCTTATATGCTCAAAATACGTTAACATTCGTCTCAAGTATGTCCCAGAGTTGATAAATTGAACGATATCACTTTGACCCATGTTCTCCAAAACCCATGCTGTAACTTCCAGAGGAGACTGGCAATGTATACATATTACAGTTTAAAACTTAGAGAGGAATCATTGCAATGAGGCCCTTATTGCAGGTACATGTTGTATGACACGTAATGATCAGATCTTGTGTTTGGTATGAGGTTTATTGTTTCCTTTTGCTTTTTTCCTTGTGTGTGTGTATGTGTGTGTGTATATATGTATATGTATATATGTATATATGTATATGTATATATATATATATATATATATATATATATATATATATATATATATATATATGTGTATGTGTATTATGTGTGTATATATATGTATGTATATGCATGCATATATGTATGTATGTATGTATGTATGCGTGAATTAATGTTTGATTCCTTATTCTTTATTTGATAACCCCCACTACATTTGAAAACAACTGACAGGTTAGTTTTTGGTACCTGTCATAATGGGATACTTATAAAGGTATTTTACCTGAAACTCAGACATCCGCTACTTCATTCGAACGTATGTTTGTGAGTTTGCTTCTCGCCAGTCCAAATGAACAAGTCACTCAATGCTGTAGCTACTCAGTTATTTGTACTTTGGTTATTATTCATACCATGCATTGTGATGCTGTTGTATGTGAGAGTTTTTTGACCCTGCACTTATCTTTGCTTATGTTCGTTATTACCCTCTCCTCGCCTCCATGGCTTCCCCCCCCTTCCCCATAATCCATTTTGTGTATGGGCCGGTGGCCTTCACAATTAAACCAGTGTCAGTGTCAGTCTCTCTCTCTCTCTCTCTCTCTCTCTCTCTCTCTCTCTCTCTCTCTCTCTCTCTCTCTCTCTCTCTCTCTCCCCATTTTCTGAATGTATTTCTTATATTTACACACTTGTGTTTTGAGAAAAAAAAATGTTGCTGCACACAAGCCGTTAAGGATGATAAAGTATTTATCTATTCACAGATCTGGTGATCCATCTGATTCCTTTACCAGTAGATTCTTTTCTATACTGTCTGCACTGTCCATGCCGGTCGAAAGGCATGTCAACCATAATCACTACAAGCAGTTTTCCAGGGATCTTAAGTTCTGAAATATTTTCAGTTTAAGTAAATGACCTCCCGCTTCTTTCTGATGTCATCTTTTCAAACTTTTGTAGAGGAGTCCACCCTCTAAAATGATGAAAACTGATGTGCTTTGCTCTTCCTTACAGAATAACATAGATAGACTTGCCTCTGGCACGGAAGGAAGTCGTATGGTGTGATTCATCCCCACAGATCCTAATTATGTGTTACATGAAACAACAGTATTAAGAATGATTTACTGGTATTAAAAGGTTCATGATAAAACGCTCAAACAGGTTTGAACGAATTACTAGGTCTTATCATAGAAAACATTCTATCCCAGAAAGATGAAATGAGGCAGGGAGCAGTACATAGCTGAAGAGTAGGTAACTCTTGCTCCTACGATGAAATGATTACAGGCCATAACTCTATACGAATGCTGCTTAAA
The DNA here is from genome assembly GCA_016801955.1 of Conus betulinus. NCBI lineage: Eukaryota > Metazoa > Mollusca > Gastropoda > Neogastropoda > Conidae > Conus > Conus betulinus. The sequence continues at coordinate 1,869,819 of JADBJO010000006.1, read as the reverse complement.
ACACCACGTGGTTGTTATACAGCCCTGATGGTGATGTCTCCTGGTTTTCTTCTGTGTGCTGCGTGTCGTCGTTTCTGCTGAGCGATTTGGTGTCTGTCGTAAGCAGCGTTCGCTTGGAGTCCTGGGCCTTTGATTATTTCATTGCGGGAGCAGGAGCTACCACGCTATACTTGTTTGTCATTATCATATCCTGGTCCAAACATGTTTCCATACTCTGTGGAAGGCTTTCCAAGAAAGATATGATTATGCATTGACGTGTTGAAGTCTGGCCAGCATCAAAATTAGCTAAAAACCGATTTGACAGATTATTTAGACGCTGTCTGTTCTCCATTTTAGTCTTAAATATCGGTACGACAAATCTGTCTTTTTTTTTTAAACTAAAATCATGAACAATTTAAACACCTGCCTATCTCAACAAAAGTGATGTCTTGTCAGTTATGTTCCTAAAAAAAATGTACCGTCCGCATTCCTCGCTATTTCATGTCATCTCTAGAGAATTATAGAAAGATACACACGACCACATTAAACGCAACCAAAGCTTATGGTCATTCAGTAAGGCATGCTGAATTCATTAATAGAGCTTATAAAATCTGGACTCGCAGAAGACGTTATTGTATAACACACCATAACTTGGTGGGACCACAATAAACTACACGTGTGCATAGCAGCGTAAACTCATCATGTGTGTGTGTTGTGTGTGTGTGCAGTGATACGAGGTGGTCTTCGTGTAAAGCAAACAGGGCTTGTAATGTGAAGATTTGCGCGTTCTGGATTCGCGCAAAAGTCCATCTATCTTTTTGTGTGTGTGTGTGCGCGCGCGCGCGTTTGTGTGTGTGTGTGCGTGTGCGTGTGTGTGTGTGTATGTGTGCGTGCGTGCGTGCTTGCGTATGTGTGTGTGTGTGTCCTTCTGTCTCTCTCTCTGTCTGTCTGTCTGTCTGTCTGTCTGTCTCTCTCTCTCTCTCTCTCTCTCTCTCTCTGGATGACTTCTCTTGTCCGGTTTCCAGACAAAAAGAAAAAAAAAGCGAAATTTACACAGCTCCATAAAATTTTGCACGTTTTGACAGGAAAGTATCTGGAATGCCCAGTTGAAGGTCTTCTGTTGAATTCAGAAAGTGCGCTGATCGCCGCAGTGCGTGATGATGTGACATTGTCACTCGTTTAAAAGCGAAGACAGGAACAATCAGGCTTATTATGCTTCAAGTTGACAACAATTTCCGACCATTCCCCTGCCACGCAACCCCCGGCTCACAGTGCTGTGTTCAGAAGGAAATGTCCATCACGCAGTCAACAGGGACAGCAGAGGGGCTGAAGAAGACGGAAAGCGAAAGGCAAGTGAAGGTGTGTCACCCCCGTCCGGTCTCTTCCTGCCAGTCTCTGCCAGTACAAATACAAAATGCTGACACAGGTGACAACGACAATGGAGTTTCCTGCGCTGACATTTTTTTCAGTATTCAGATCATCCCCTTTCCCCTGTGCCTTGGCCTGCGCCGGGTTTGCTGTTCCGCGATGCAACCGGCCACCAGCATGGCACAATGTGACTCGGACAATGAGGCAGTGACCGTCCTTCCAAAGTTGGACTTACCATCTGACAGATGATAACCGGCTTTGTCTTAACGATGATAACGTTGATAACTCTGGCGCAGTTTGTGAAAAAAATGAGTCATCTGTAACTAGGACACCGTATTCTGCACGACGAGAAAACTGAAACAGTCGTCGCAGCAGCAAGTCCGTGTGATACAGACCGTTGCAGCGATTACACATGTATTCGTAGACAACACCACAGGCACAGACATCGTGACATACTTGGAGGACGTGGCAAGGCAAATGAAAAACCGCTAGTGTGTAATGAAAGAAGAGATGAAAGGCAGCAAAACAAGCAGCGAAGAGGTCGTCAACCGAAATCTTGGCAGCCCGTCGTGACTAATATACTGTTGTAACTATCGATAAACGACTGGCAAATCCGACTGACAGTAACCCGTGTTAAGTGTTTACTATTGTTTTTCTATAGTCCATACTTCCGTGGTCTAAATTCCACGTCGCGATTTTTTTTTTTTTTTTTTGTAATGTATTGGTGATGGTTATTTGTCATTTTTGTGTGTGCACAGTTCCCATCGCCGTCCGTCCTCGTGAATGGGCTTTGTAAAGCTGACCCCAACAGAACATGGAAGGAGATCTGGGATGTTGAGAATTGTGGAGATCGTGTGTTGTTGCTGCGGGATGTTGATCAGAGCCCTGACTGTGATTTGGATCAGACCTTGACCTTGAACCGAGGCAGAAAAGACCATCCATTCTCTAGGCACAGAGCAGTCCACATCCGGT
>JADBJO010000006.1:1860000-1862500 GCA_016801955.1 Conus betulinus | reverse complement strand
GTCTGAAAAACGTTTTTTTCCATGGTCCCAACTAATCGGTGCCAAACACAACGGGAGTTAGAGCTGGAACCTTTTTTTTTATAGGAGGTGACAGCTCGGTTTGCTTGTAGCATTGCTAGGGAAATTTGTAAGGATTAAAAAGCGGACTACTTCTCCTTAACCCGTCATGGATGGCTGTCGGGTGTTATGGTTCCCGTCTGTGCTTCGCCTCTCGGTGTGAAGCCCATTTCATATAGCTGACGTATTCCCTTCAGGTTGAAGTGGCAGCATTACCTTGGTGTCTGTGCCTTGATTACGACGACGACGACGACGACGACGACTGTATGTGAAAGAGATGAAAGGGGACTGGGCATGCACGATCATTTCCTAGTGCTCACTGTTACAGATCACGATAATAATGATGATGATGGTGGTGGTGGGGGGTGGTGGTGGTAATGTATGTATGTGTGTGTATGCACGTACGTATGCATGCATGCATGTGTGTTGTAGAGAAAGCAGTAGATTGAACCTACACCACCGCTGCCTGTTCACATGCTATAAACAAATTGCGCCACAGCGATATCTGTACATACTTTGATACATGACATGTGTAAAAACAGCATTTTAACAACATGAGTAACATCCATGTTACTCACGTTGTTAAACTGCTAGGTTTTTTTTTTTACAAGTAATCATTCGTATCCGTGGAGGATCAAAGAATCCTATTTCAATGTGATAGGCGGACAGACGGAGAGACAGAGAGAAGGAAGCGTTGTCGTCCCCCCACGGACCTTCAAGGAAACCTGCCTGCATCGCAGCAGACAATTAACCTCTGCCCCGGTGCCATTCTCCCCATGCCCTGCCCCTCCCACTCCTCCCCCATCCTCGGCTCTCCCGCTTTCCCTGTGCCACCCTCGCAAACAAATGTTGATCCATTACAGCGAAGCCCTTCAGGTCCGGCGCCAGAAAGTGACAGGCCGCCTGGCAGTGATCACTGTGTGCTGCTGGATGCGGGGACCTAGAAATCATCCTGGCTTTTTGTTTCCGTGTTGGGGTGGTGTTGTCATAGAGGAGGGCGGGGGGCGGGGCGGGGACTCTATATGCGGAAATCGTGCACCAGTGCGGCGGTGTGTGTGTGTGTGTGTGTGTGTGTGTGTGTGTGTGTGTGTGTGTGTGTGTGTGTGTGTGTGTGTGTGTGTGTGTGTGCGTGTGTGTGTGTGTGTGTGTGTGTGTGTGTGTGTGTGTGTGTGTGTGTGTGTGTGTGTCTCTCTCTCTCTGTGTGTGTGTCTCTGTCTCTGTCTGTCTGTCTGTCTCTGTCTGTCTCTGTCTCTCTCTCTCTCTCTCTCTCTCTCTCTCTCTCTCTCTCTCTCTCTCTCTCTCTGTCGTGCAAATATGTTGAAAACTAATATAATCGTGTTCAGAAACAATGAATATTTAGAAGTTAGAGAACAGTGGACTAACGATGGAATCCGGATACCAGCTGTTAACATGATTATATAAAGACCTCGGAATTCATTTTTAACACGGTCAAGTGTTTTTTTTTTTTTTTTTCTTCTGCCGATTGTAAAAATCTTGTAAACAGAACTAAATATGCTTTGTTATGTATTATGCAAAGAATATCTAAGTTAGGAAATGAGTCTTTTCGTGTATTTATCAAACTGTTTGATTTCTAAAGTCCACCCTATTGTATTGTAGGGTGCTGAAGTATGGGGCTTAGGAATATTGCGCTGCACTGCGAAAAAGTTCATTTATTTACCCTGAACACATTTTTAGACTGTCAACGCAGACATTAAACGATTTGATTTATAGCAAAACAAGTAGATGTCCAATACACTTAAATTCTGTCATGAAATGTGTAGGTAATTGGCTAAAGGTCTTTGAGATGGAAGGTACAAGACTACCTAAAAAAAAAAAAACCACAGTAAGATGTTATTTAATTTAGAATAGGGGCAAGATGAACTGGGTGACAAAAGTCAGAGTGAGATTATATGAACTAGGGTTGAGATATGCGTGGGTTAACCACTGTTGGAAACAAGACTGCATTTTTTTTTTTAATACTTCGTGCCAGGCTTATCGATTGTAGATGGCAAGATTGAAATGCTCACGTTCAAGATATAGTATGTTTGATTTGTTTGGACTCTTAAACATATTTCAGCGTATCCCAACTGCTTATCCATGAAAATGCACAGTCATTTGAAGTATATATAATGACAAAGATTCAGATTTGGATTGTTCATCAATATCTTGTCATAAAAGAGTGCGTAGAGATTGAACTTGTTTGTGCATTGGGTAAAGAGGCTCGTGAAAACGAGGCTCACTTTGTGTTTTGCTGTCCGGCCCTGGATACACTTAGAAACCAGTTTTTGCCCATCAAAGTGTCACAGACACCTTTCTGCATTAAGACTTATTTTGACCTATGACTTCTGCTCGCGACGATGTTGTATATTGATTTGCCATCTATTCATATAAGGCGTTCCAAATCCGCTCCGTTCGCTGTACCTGACTGATACCGTTCTCCTTT
>JADBJO010000006.1:1840000-1852500 GCA_016801955.1 Conus betulinus | reverse complement strand
ACGCACGCAGAGAGAGAGAGAGAGAGAGAGAGAGAGAGAGAGAAACTCTGGAAGTGTTCGATTTACTAACTCTGCAGCCGTGGTAGGATGGGGTATCGGTCCCGACAATAGCAGAGCCAGCAACGACGGCACCGAACCAGACCCAGAAGTAGAGATGAGACAGACAGACAGACTGACGGGCACAGAGACCAGACGAACAGACATACTGAAATTGTTAACTTTAACTTAAAAAAATAAAAATAAGAAATAAATTTAAAAAAAAAAACTTTAACTTTACAGCTGTAGTTATGCAAGGATCCCATCTATACAGTCAGAAGGATAACAAGGAAGCCAACACATGTTCTGTGTAGTTAAATAGAAACCTTGCAATTCAAAACAGACTACCACTCGGCCATCCACCTGCCGCCGGAAGAAAATGGAAACATTTCGAAATAGCCTTTAGGTTTCCTGTGTCATGTAAATTATCAGTCAGTGTTATTTTTTTTTCTATGCTAAATGTTCAATCCTGCGATAAATTTTGCAGGTGATATTTACCGAGTCTTTGTCGTGATTAGCGTTAAACTCTTCATCAATATCTTTCATTCTTTGGGGCATTTCGTTAGTTTGAGAGAGAGAGAGAGAGAGAGAGAGAGAGAGAGAGAGAGAGAGAGAGAGAGAGAGAGAGTACATTTTCCCCCTAGCGTTTCGCTGAAACAAAGCCACACGTACTCCCATGAGAGAACCATTCTGGAGAAAGGGGGCCGTGTGTGGATGTAAGATGTGTAAACAGCTTTTCATGCGTTCGAATCCGGGAGTTCTCAATCCCATGGGTATTCTAAATCCGATTGGGTATTCTGTGCCATCTGTAGTTTTCGTTTCAAAACATGCTTTTATTGTTATAAACCCCAATCTGTTCTTCGGTGCAATTTAGAATATCTGCTTTGTTTTATAGATGGCTAAGCAGAGTTCTGTTCAGAATTTCAGAATATATCCCCCTCCCCTCCCCCCCCCCCCCCCGTACCCAGCTTCCTTACATACCCACGCGATCCTAAATTCTTTTCCTCTCTCTAACCCCGTGATGAGTTTGGTGCACCACACTGAAGAACAACGCAGATTCCTAAACACAGCTAAACACAGCCATTTTTATGTTCCACTTTCTCGTTCATTCAGCAACACTGCTTGTGCCTGCCGACAGAATCCATACAGAATACATCTTTATTTCAGCAGATATGGATGCGCACGCGCCTACCACGCACGTTGGCTGAGATTGAACAATGCACATCTGGAGGACCCGCGTGGAACTTTGTCCACCCCATTTTTACGAACAGTATTCCTCAGCATATTTCGATTCACCAAACTGAAGGCCTTTCTAAAATCTACAAAGACGAGTTAAAGGTGATATTTGTCACGATGAAGCGTGAAAAAAAAAAATGTCTACCGCTGTAATCTGATGGAAATCCAGCTTGTTAAATATTTCTCATCCTGTTCCGCCCATCTTGTCAGTCTTTCATTCAAGACATGAGAGTAGATTATATTATCATTATTTTGTTTGCGCATTTTTCGCGATAATTAACTGGGATATTGGGGTCTCACCTTTTTATTAATAGGAATCGCAGGGTAGATTCATCAACGCATAATCCGTTGGATGATAATAACACGAGAAACTCGGTGAAAATTTTAGTACGCATGTTTCAAAATTCCCCTCACTATTTTTTTTTTCCGGATCTGCCGTCTTCCTAAAAGTCAATTCATGATGCCATCAATCATCTTTAGTGTACGAATCGGGTCGTGAACTGTAAGTTCTTGCAAAAAAGTGGCATGCTCAGTTCCCAGTCTGATTTTCATCGTCAGTGTTGTGGCTATGGCCCTGACAACAGCAGGAGTGGCACCTCACCATTGCTAGAGAGTTTACAGAGTAACATGCAGCAAGGTCCTGTTTTCTGATGTCGTCGTTGCCCCAAAGACATTTCACTGCTCTGTCGAAGCTGTCACAGGTTTTGTAAGCTTCATTTTTTTTATTTACGCCCCCCCCCCCCCCCCCCCCTTCATTGGGTCATGGTCTTCTGGGTTGACCGGGCTGTAATCAAACTGACGCTGAAAACCTGGACAGAGCTCTTCCAGTGGTGTTTTGAACTGTTTTCATGTGGAAGGCCGGCAGGCAGACAGACAGACAGAGAGAGAGAGAAAGAGAGAGAAAGAGGAAGATAGACCGAAAGGAATGGAGAGAGAGAGAGAGAGAGAGAGAGAGAGAGAGAGAGAGAGGGAAAGGGGGGGAGAGACAGACAGACAGACAGACAGGGCAATCACGGTATTCCAAAACACGGTATCGATGAAAAGACTCGCTAATCCAGGAGTCACCAGACGATCGCAGGGAGAGAGAGGGGCCGTATTCATTTCGCCTGATCCCCTGGATCGGTCACTGATAGCTACACAGAGGAGGGGGGAGGAGAAGGGGAAGGGGAAGGGGGGGGGGGGACTAATACCACGGGCAACAACTGACCAATACAAAACCGTTCAGGCACGTGCAGGCGAGGCAAGGATACGACGGATGTCGTTGTCCGGTGTTGCAAGTCAGTCCTAAGCTGGAACGAGTTGTACAGTCCAGTACAGCTCTATCGTGGGTTCAGTGACTCGTTCACTCTGTCTAAGTTGATAGAAAGACTTGCTTTCCGCTTCAGGCCGCTGGGACAGATAGGGACATGACGGACGAGAGTGATGAGGTATTCATAGTCAGCGCCAGATGATCCGCAACCTGATACCCCCCCCCCCCCCCCCCCCCAGCCCACACAATTCCCATGGATGCTTCCATGGACGGCACCCTACATGGCGGTCATCATAAGGGATCCATTCGCTACAGACGGGGCTTCCAGCCCCATTCGGAGAGGGTACAAAAGACAAATCGACCTTGGTGTCCGCTTCCTTGATCGACTTGGTTTCCGCCACACCCTGAAATAGCTTCTCCAACCGTAGAAAGAATAAGAAAGATAGAAAGGAGGAGTGATATGGGGCGGAGAGAGGTGTGTGGAGGTTGAGGGGGTGGGGTGTCCAGGAATATTATAACAGATGGCAAAAGGTAGACTACTTTTGCGAAACTTATTTGGAGCTTTCATCCACACAGTTTCCGAAACCAGCCCTTCCACCCATCCATGTAAGCAACGCCACCCTCTCACTTTCCCCCATTGTAAAGGAGATCATGCTGCACTGCTTCTGAGGAAAAATGTGCTTTGACTGGATGCTGATTGTGAGGACTTTGTATTTTCTGTTCGAAGTAAAAAAATTTTGTATATACATAGTGATCCGATCAGTCTCTGGGTCATCTGTTCGGACAAGACTTGCTTAATACTTCGACATCTAGACGTAAGATCAATTTCTAACGGCTGTTCTGATGTCTGTGGATCAGTGTTCCACTCTCTATATCGACAAGAATCGATCAACATTCCGACAGTTTTTTTTTTATGAAGAAGACTGGATTAATATCTCATTCTCTGTGTTGACAAAACTGGACCAGTATTCCTATATAACTGTTCCGACAAAACTCTATCAGTATTCTAAAAGCTATTTCGGCAAGACGGACTCACTATTTTGATAACCATTCTGACAAGACTCGATCAATTTTCTGATTGCTATTCCGACAAGATTGGATCAGTTTTCCAACATCTTTTCCAGCAAACCCGTGGGTCAGTGTTCCGACAACCCATCCGACAAACCTGGATTAATAACCCAATCTCTATGCCGACAAGACTGGATCAGTAATCCAATAAGAATCCCGATAAGACTAAATCAATATTTTACCAAATATTCCGACAATACTGTGGAACAATATTCTGACAAATATTCCGATAAGTCTGTGGAATGATATTCTAACAACTATTCCAATACGTCTTGGATCAATCTTGTAATTTAGAAGTAAAAAAACTGTTCCGATGAATCAGTGATCAATATTCAAACAACTGTTCCGACAAGACTGTGGAACAATATTCCAACAGCTATTTCGACAAGTCTGTAGGTCTGCATTTCAACATCTGTACCGGCAAGTGCACAGGTCAGTATTTCAATATCAACTCTGACAACTCCGTAAATGGGTGTTCTCAATACGCCAGGGTCCAGTTCCGTCTCGGCCCTAAGCTCCTTTCATGTCCAGCAGGCTGCGTCAGACTGCTTGACATGTGTTCAGTGTATCACATCGTCAATGAAAAACCCGCTATTAATAGCTCATCAAGTCTTCGTCTGGGCAGACCGTGGTTTGGCTTTACGTGGGAGGTTTCCTTCCGTACATTCTGAAGACTGCTGAGGTTATGATGTGTTCCCCGAAGGCGTGTTGTCATGATGTATTTGACGTCCGAACCTCACGTGGAGACGGACTCCAGACGTTCCGGAACAAACAGGGGCTTTGGGCCGGGCCAGAGAGAAATGGTTCGGCCAAAGAAAAAAGCGATTCCGATGGTTTCCACTCGGAAAGTTTGGGAAGGGTGTTGTCTGGTTGGCTGGCGTGTATTGGTGGCGAACTGTGTCAGCGATTCAGATTTCTGCTCCTGGGATGCTAGGCAGTCTTTTCACCGTAAATCATATCCCCGGCATTCCAGTAATTGTGTGCGAGCAATTGCCTCTTTCCTGTCACGCCTTTTGCTCTTTAAATTCGTCTTCCTTTAACCCCCAGCCAATAGTTTTATTTCTCCCTCGGTAGCGCTTTCAGCTGTTTGTGTGTGACAGAGTGCTTGCCCTTTGTTGTTGTATACCAGTATACACCAGCTATTTTTGTTGGGATCGTGCGATCGGTTTAACTCCGATCGTCCGTTCCGCAGTCGTTTGCAAATACGGCTTTTCTGCGTATCTTTCCCATCATTTTTTCGTTGTTCTAGAATTTGGGGTACGTTAAATCAAGTGGAACGATTGACGTTCCTAGAATGGCCCAGTATTATTTGCCTGAGGAAAGTCGGTAGTTTTCCCTATAATAAAATGATGCACAGAATTGTGTTATTTGTTGGTGGTTTTTTTTTTTTCTCCCTTTGGCATAGCTTTTCATTTCAACATAATGACAAACCAAGAAAGACCCTGAATAGTCGCCTAGCCTCTGCATAAGCTCAGACTGATCTCTCTGACTGGTTGGTGAGGTTCTATCGGGTCATTACACATTGTCTCGTGACAGACGAAAGAAGAGAGGGACAGAGAGGACCGGAAATGAGAGAGAGCCAGTTTACACGCATCATGTCAGTGTGCTAGATATAGAAAATGCCTGTACATGTCAACGGACTGGGTACGTTGGAATGTTTGTCTAAGTCCTTCATGTCTGTCCTCAGTCGATGTTTGTTGTTGTTGTTGTTGTTGTTGTTGTTCTCCCTTCATTCGAGCTGTTTGCGAAGTTATGTATGTACACAGTTTGAATGACATCATTCGAGGGTGCGACGTCAGTGTTAGTGTCATACCGATGAATGTGTAGACAGTTCAGTAGACCTGTTTCTGTAGTTGTAGTCAAAAATGGACACTCTATAAAATGAAGAACGGGAACAACACACTTTCTCATGGCAAACACACATAGGCCTAACGTGTGTGTGTGTGTGTGTGTGTGTGTGTGTGTGTGTGTGTGTGTGTATAGATAAATAGATAGATATGTGTTGTGTGTGTGCACATAGTGTGCGTGCGCGAGCGCGCGCGCGCGCGTGTGTGTGTGTATGTATGTGTGTATGTGTGTGTGTGTGTGTGTGTGTGTGTGTGTGTGTGTGCGTGTGCGTGCGTGCGTGCGTGCATGCATGCGCGTGCGTGTGTGTATGTAGTGTGCGTTCTTGCGCGCACGCGTGTGTGTGTAAATACGCGTTGTTCTTCATCATCCTTTGGTTTCCATTTGATGATCTGCTGTGGTATATATCAGACGTCGATCAAACCACCGCGGGGGGCAATGAAAGGTCCATTCAGCTGTCTGAGTGGCTGGGATGGCACTGGAAGGTCAGTGAAGAGGTGTGCTGCTGCAGACTGCAGTCTGCTGATGGTGATCCATCATGTCTGCTGGATGCTCTGAGCAGCGCAGCCTGGAATGTGTCTGCCGCCCATCATGTCAGCCCTACCCCCACAACCAGCTTGTCGACAGTGTTCTTCAAAGCAGTTATGAGCCTCTGAGGTGGCGTGCAAAGAGGCCGAAAAAGAATCTGCATTGGCGGTTCACCTCTATCCGGGTGAGTAAGGGAGGAAAAAAAAAAAAAAACCCGTGTGCAGGACACTCCGGATTGGCTTTCCGGCTCGACAGCGTCCGAATACGTTTATCCGACCCGTCAGGGTCGAATGGGCTGTTTTATCCGCGTGTAGTCTGAATATGGCAGTGCTCTAGTTGAGAGAAATTCGGCAATTCAGAGGAAATGTTTCGCAAGACAATACATCCGTTGAAATGTTTTGATGATCAAAGAGCAGTTTCGGATATTCTGATTTAGGCATCTGTGATATTGATAACAAACGTGCTGTTCTAGAGGGATAAAGGTGATACTATTTTTTTTTTCGCATACTGGAATCATGGAGCATACAGCTGCGCTACATTGTGGGTCAATATCTGGACAGTATTCTGGACGGTCCGTGTACCAGTACAGTAGTATCATACAGCCGGGGGTCCCCAGGTTACATAGCAGCTAACGACGCGTGTCACCGTTTGTTGATGAAGCGAAGGGGGGGGGGGGGGGGGGGGTCTTGGGAGGGGGGGGGAGAGGGGGCAGTAATCTGATGGGGACAGAGGCCAGCTCCACTGCCCACTACAATCATACCACCCTGTCATTTGCTGACCGCCAGTGGACCTTGGAAAGGGGCAGGAAGGGAGGGGAGTTACGGTTCGTTTGTGGTCGTGTGGGGTAAAGTGAGAAATGAGGCTCTCCGTAACGTAGTATGATTGTCTGATTGATGCGCAGACAGGAAGGCCTAGGGATGGGAGGAGGGGGAGAGAGAGAGAGAGTGGGAAAAGGGAGAGGGGAGAGACGATGAGGGGCATAGGTGGGGGGGGGGGGGGGGGGGGGGGGACAGGAAACAGATAGTGGTGTCAGCGACGACAATTGGAGGCTTCATAGTTGTTTTTTTTACTTGTGGCTGTTCTGGGTTTCGAGGTTTCCATGGAAAATGGCACGATGATTATATACGGGGTAGTTCTCCTGCTCTCTCTCTCTCTCTCTCTCTCTCTCTCTCTCTCTCTCTCTCTCTCTCTCTCTCTCTCTCTCTCTCTCTCTCTCTCTCTGTGCCCTCCGGGGTTGCAACCTTGCCGTGGTCGGAGGGCTTGCGTGGTCCTGTGATCCCTTAGGATTTGCTGGCGGGGGGCATCAATACTTGAAGATAGGCTAGTTTTTTTTTCAACATGCTTCTAGGCCTGAAAAGTTGAAGATGCTATCTGGCCTAAGCGCAACGTGGTAAGGAGTTGATGCCCCTGTAGGGCTTCCCATGTCAGACAGGCTAAGGGTGAGGATCCTGACTAATAGTAACCCGCCTTTCTCCTTTTCTTGTTTTCTGCCTTTCTTATTTGGCTCTTTTTCTATCTTCGTCTCCCCATCAAGTCTTCTTTCCCACACTCCTTTTCTCTCTGTGTGGTCTTCTTAAGATCCGCCGCGTTTGCCGTGCGGCGGCGACCTGTGACGGAGGGGGATGAGATCCTGGTGATTGAGAGGGCCAGCGCCCTCAACACATCACTTTGGCTCGGACCTCTCCTAGACAGGAGGCACACATGGGCCTGTGTGTGTCAACCGGCTTCCCCTGCATGGGGTTAGGTCAAAACGGGCAGCCCCCCAGCTGGCCAAGGTAACCCCTGCAGTGCTCAGTTCTCTGTTCCCGGGAGCTGGGCATAATCGGGGGGGATAGGGTAAGTTGGCGCTGCTTTGTTGTATATCCCTCCTGAAACCTGGAAGGGGTCCAAGACAAGAGTTTCTTGGCCCTGGCCCCCAAGTTGGACTCGATGGTGGGTGGGTAGGGGAGGGACGAATTCCTAAATCATATACCATGGCTTCAATATCTAAACTCCCTTCCAAAAGGAGAAAGAGAGACAAAGTGAGATCTGATGGTGATCATGATTCTGACTCGGACTCAGAAATCCGAACAGAGTCTGGATCTTGGCTTCGTGGTTGGTGGTGGAGGGCGCTGATGAAGACAAACCTTGTCTGCACTCAGCCCCTTTGCAATCCAGAAAGGTTTCAGTTGTCTGTCAGGAAACCTAAAATCAATCAAACGTCTGAGAAATGGGTCATTTCTGGTGGAATGTGGTACAAAATGTCAATCAGATCGGCTCCTGAAATCTACAACTCTTGTTGACCGAAAAATCAAAGTGTCGCCTCACAAGAACCTAAATTCTTCAAAGGGAGTCATTCGCTGCCCAGACTTGAAAGGAGTATCGGAGGATGAGATAAGGTTCGAACTGAAATCCCAGGGAGTCATGGATGTGCGACGAGAGTCAATTCGCAAGGGGTTCTGAAAGAGTGCCAACAAATACCCTCTTTCTGACCTTCTGCACCCCTTCGCTGCCACAGTCTATCAAGGTGGGCTATTTGAACGTCAAGGTTAGCCTGTATGTTCCATCCCCGATGCGTTGTTTCCGGTGCCAGAAGTTTGGCCATGTGCGGGATCGATGCTCTGGGGAGGGAGATTTGTGGCGTCTGCTGCCAACCGAGCCACGAGATGCCGTGCGTTCATCCGGCGCGTTGTGCAAACTGCGGAGAGGCGGCCACCCATCCTCCTCTCGAGAGAGTGTCCGGTTTGGCGCCAGGAAAGTAGTATCCAAAGGGTGAAGACGGAAAGAAAGATTCCATTCCACGAGGCAAAAAGGTTGGTTCTGGGCAGTCCGCAGCATCCGAACAAGTCCTACTCTCAGGTGTGTGAAACAACTTTCTACAGTATCTGTCTCCTGTCAGACAGACACCTTTGTTTTTCCAAGACTCTGCAATCGAAACCATCTGCCCCCAGCGGAGGCAAGAAATCCGCTACCCTGTGATGAACTCCCATGGTGGTGCGTAAAACCTGCTGCCTCCCATTCTGCCCAGCAGACACAGGTTGGGAGACTCTCTGCTTCGACAGCTCCCCTTCCCCCCAAAAAAAAACCCCCTGTTCCTCCCAAGGGCACTCGCGGCCCCCAAGCGGTGCCTCAAGGCACGATCCCAGGGAAGCCCTCTGGTGTAGAGGTCATTGAGGTGGATTGCCCATCATCTGCCTCCGGAGCTTCCAAGAAAACAAAAAAAAGTCCAGAGAAAAGACATTCAAGTTTGGAAACACGAAATCCATATTCTCCTTTGCAGTCGGATGATGATGAGACAGTAATGGACTGAGAAGTCTGTTGCCATCTCTCCATCCTCATGGATTCAATATCTCACTGGAACATTCGAGGTTTGAATTCTAATTTTGAAGAGCTGCAGCTCCTCTGTCAACATTTAAAACCTGCTGTCTTAGCTCTTCAAGAGACTCTGATACGCTCTGACAAATCTTTCTCTTTATCGGGTTTTAATGTTCTTTCTAAACCAGCACAGCCTTCTGCAGTTGGAGTGACGGGTGGTGTGTCGTTGCTTATCCACAAATCTCTTCTGTTTAGCCCTGTCTACCTCAGTTCTCCCCTCCAAGCTTTAGCTGCCAGAGTCTTCTGCATAAAACGGTCACTATTTGTTGTCTATATCTGCCTCCTTCTGTATCCATCAGTCGACAAGAACTGGTCAGCCTGATTGAGGAGCTTCCACGACCTTTTTTGCTGTTGGGGCGATTTCAATGGGCACAATCCTCTTTGGGGTAGCGTTGATACTTCGTCTAGAGGTCTCCTTCTGGAAAACGTCTTCTCAGAGCTTGACCTGTGTTGTCTTAATGATGGATCTCCAACCTTCCTCCACTCTGCTACTGGTGCTCTCTCATGTTTGGATCTGTCAGTGTGCGACCCCTCGCTGGTCCTGGACTATGAGTGGTCGGCACTTGACGATCTGCATGGGAGTGACCATTTTCCAATTGTTCTAAAATCCAAAATAACTGAAAGTCGCACTGTTCCAGAACATCTAAATTTCAACAAGGCGAACTGGGATCTTTTGCAGGAACTGTCCGTGGGGAACTCACAGAGGAAGTTCTACAAAGTCCGGATCCCGCAGAAAAACGGTTTTCCAAATATCCTCATAAAATGCGCCAAGGCCTCCATCCCAACTTCCTCAAACAAACCCCAAATGCCAAAGACACCGTGGTTTAATTTTGACTGCCAACAAATCTCAAAAGTACGTAAACGGGCTCAGCGTCAGGTATACCAACGACCCTCTGGTCCTAACGCCCGAGCCCATCAGAAACTCCGTGCTAAATCGAGACATACCTTCAAAATCAGTAAACGTCGGTCTTGGAGAAACTTCTGCTCCGGACTGACATCTAAAACTTCAAAGAAAAAAGTTTGGAACATCATCAGAAAAATCAAAGGGAAGAACACCAACCCCTCCATTCATCACCTGAAACTTGCCGATGCTTTGATCACTGACAAACACAAGCTGTTGCCAATCTGTTGGCCTCCACCATCCAGCAGAACTCCTCTTCTTTAAATAAATCTGCAGCCTTTTTAAGAAATAAGCAAATTAGAGAGAAATCTTCATACAATTTCACATCAGACAACTCTGAAGCTTACAATCTGCCTTTCTCGATTAGCGAACTAAAATCAGCTTTGCAAACCTGCAATGACTCTGCCCCTGGTCTGGATGACATTCATTATCAGGTTTTGAAAAACACCTTCCAGAAAGCTGTCTCCAGACCCTTCTCAAAGTCTATACCCATATCTGGACCACAGGGTGCTTCCCGCCCTCCTGGCGGAAAGCCCTGATCATTCCAGTCCCCAAACCTGGAAAGGACCCTACCAACCATCAAACTATCGCCCAATAGCTCTGACCAGCTGCCTGTGTAAGCTGATGGAAAAGATGGTCAACTCCCGTCTGATGTGGAAGCTGGAAACCGACGGCCTTTTGGCCAGTGAACAGTGCGGGTTCCGCAAGTACCACTCGACAGTTGACCATTTAATCCGTCTAGAAACCACCATACGCAACGCCTTTGTCAATAAGCAGCATGTGGTCGCTATCTTTTTCGACCTAGAAAAAGCATATGACACCACGTGGAAATCAGGGATCCTTATGGATTTGCATAACTTGGTTTTCGTGGCTATCTGCCTATGTGTTATATCGAAAACTTTCTGGCTGATCGACAGTTCCAGGTGCGTGTTGGCACCACACTCTCGGACATCCATGGGCAGGAGTTGGGTGTACCTCAGGGGAACATCCTTTCTCCTGCCCTTTTCAGCATTAAGATCAATGACATTTGTGAAATCGGTAAGCCAGGGCTCTGAGTCTTCTTTGTTCGTTGACGACTTCGCGCTGTACGCAGTTGGAGCTTCTTACGCCAGCGTACAGCGGCGACTCCAACTTTGTGTCAACAGGATTCAACAGTGGGCCGAGGACAACGGGTTTACCTTTTCACGTACAAAAACCCAGTCAATCCATTTTTCACAATTTTCGTCAATTTTTTGCTGATCCTGAAATTCTTCTGGATAAGACCACCATTCCAGCTGTTAAGGAAGCGAAATTTCTGGGGGTTATTTTTGATCAAAAACTGAACTTTCTCAGCCATATTAAAAAACCTCAAAACTTCTTGCCAGAAAGCTCTGAATATTCTGCGGGTCGTAGCACACACTGACTGGGGCGCTGATAAGAAAACTTTGCTGCACCTCTACAGAGCCCTGGTCCCGTTCCAAACTGGACTATGGTTGTGCTGTGTATGGCTCTGCAAGACCGTCCTACCTCAAACTCTTAGACCCTATCCACCATCAAGGGCTTCGTCTATGTCTTGGAGCATTCCGCACCACCCCTGTGTACAGCCTGTACGCAGAGGCAGGTGAACCCTCACTGTCCAACCGCAGGTTGAAACTATCTTTGAACTACTATATCAGACTGTTCTCTGAACCAGAAAACCCTGCCTATGACTGTGTCTTTGACCCTCAGTTCCAAAACAAATTCGAAAACAACCCTACCTGTATTCCGTCGTTTGGCCTTCGTATGCAGCCTCACGCACGGAATGCAGGTCTAGACCTAGGAGTTGTGTCTGATTTTTCCAGTTTCCAGATGAGCCTCCGTGGACCTTTTTCACACCAGACATTCGTTTTGATCTTGCAGCTTTTCGCAAAGAGTCCACCAGCTCTCTGGCATACAAGGCGTTGTATGCTGAGCTGAGTCAAAACTCCCCATCCTATCAGAAAATTTTCACTGACGGTTCCAAGTCTGAAGATGGAGTGGCCTGTGCAGCCTACTGCCCTGGTGCTCCTTCTCAAATACTGTTAGAACATATTCCTTCAGACGCTTCTGCCTACTCTGCTGAACTTACAGCTCTGGTTCTGGCACTAAGAATAATCTCACAGTCTCCAAAGAGGGACTTTCTGGTTTTGTCGGATTCGCTGTCGGCTTTGGAGGCCATATCTGGCCGCAACCTTCAGCACCCCGAACTTTTACACTTTTTTGACCTTTTTACCAAGTTGACAGCGGAGGGTTACAACATTCTTCTGGCTTGGGTTCCCGGTCATG
>JADBJO010000006.1:1827500-1835000 GCA_016801955.1 Conus betulinus | reverse complement strand
AGAACCTCTTGTACTTGCCTCTGGAGCGAGCTCTCCACCAGGGTGGGAGGAATGGCCCCTGTAGCCTGCAGGGCGTGAGGAATGGCGAGGTGCCTGTAGCCTGCAGGGTGGAATAGCGAATGGCGAGGTGCCTGTAGCCTGCAGGGTGGGAGAAATGGCGAGGTCCATGCAGCCTGCAGGGCGTGAGGAATGGCGAGGTCCATGCAGCCTGTAGGGTGCGAGAAATGGCGAGGTGCCTGTAGCCTGCAGGGTGGGAGGAATGGCGAGGTGCCTGTAGCCACCAGGGTGGGAGGAATGGCGAGGTCCATGCAGCCTGCAGGGTGGGAGGAATGGCGAGGTCCCATGCAGCCTGCAGGGTGGGAGGGAAATGGCGAGGTCCATGCAGCCTGCAGGGGCAAGAGGAATGACGAGGTCCGTGCAGCCTGCAGGGTGGGAGGAATGGCGAGGTCCATGCAGCCTGCAGGGCGTGAGGAATGGCGAGGTCCATGCAGCCTGTAGGGTGCGAGAAATGGCGAGGTCCATGCAGCCTGCAGGGCAAGAGGAATGGCGACGAGGGTCCGAGGTCCATGCAGCCTGCAGGGTGGGAGAAATGGCGAGGTCCATGCAGCCTGCAGGGTGGGAGGAATGGCGAGGTCCACGCAGCCTGCAGGGTGGGAGGAATGGCGAGGTCCACGTAGCCTGCAGGGTGGGAGGAATGGAAAGGCGAGGTTCATGCACGAACAGGTCCCAAGTAGCATTCTTCGGAGAAAGCAAGGGAAAGTGTGGCTGCTGAGTACGCCATGGCTGCAGGATTTCTTTAAACGCTGTGCAGTTCCAAAGCTCATTTTTAGGGTCCACTGCCAGCTTTCACGGTCGAGCTGTTCAGCAGCCTGATTTGTGATTGGAACTTTTTGTATCTCCGTCTGGCCGAGCCATTCTCCTGACAGTTTGCCTTCTGGCTTGCGAGAAAAAGCAAAGGCTTCGCAGCAGTGGTACATGACAGAAATCCACAGTTGTAGATTAGGAACAAACCACATTTCCCCATCATACTAAAAATTTTGCAGCTATGGATGACCAAATGAAAAAAGAGAATCCCTACAAACACTAGAGCTTGTTTTGTACACACAGACAGACATCTTGCCCTGTCATGTCTTACATGTCATGTCTTTCCAGCATCTTGATCGCCAAGCACATACATCCGCACTCTGGCCACAGAAACACAAATCGTTCTCGCTGGACTTTCTCAGTGTCGTTTGGCCACCGTTTTCTTGTTAAGCCAGTACAGGGACAGAATCTTGCGATTTATTCCTCTGAAAAAGAGGAAGCAAGTAGATTTCCTTTATTCAAAATTTTCGTGTTTATATGTCGACTGCAAAGACAAGAATCCAGTTACTCAAGAGAAAGCAATTTTTTTTTGCCAGGAAGCGTACGTTTTTTCTTCCGTTTTGACGAATCGGTTGCTATATGACCTCAGAGGTAATTCTGAACACACACACACACACCCACACACCACACGCGCGCGCGCACACACACACACACACACACACACACACACACGCACACGCACACACACACACACACACACACACACACACGCACGGACGAAGTCCATTTTGTTCATCCCACAAAAAACGCTTTAGAAGAAGCTAACGGTTTTTATTTCTGTGCCCTAGAGAACAGTTAATACTTGACCCCCGGATGCGGCCCTGACGTGGGACCTCGTTATCCCGGTGACGTGATCCCGGTTGTCTCCCATTGATCGCCAGGTGGCGTGTGGGTGGAGACAGGGCACGCTGGGAACCAGGACAGGCATGCTGGGGGCGTTTGAAGTGTTCATTAGTGTGTGTGGAAGAGGGGCCCAGCTGTCGTCACAGGTTGAATGGCAGGCTGCATGATGGCTGGCTTGAGTCCTGATGGTGGCTCTTTGATTGATGGCTCTTGTTTTGATGGTGGGTCTTTGTTTTGATGGTGGGTCTTTGTTCTGGTGGTGGGTCTTGTTCTCTGATAGTCGGTCTTTGTCTGGTGATGGGCTTTGTTCTGATGGTGAGCCTTTGTTCCGATGGTGGGCCTTTGTTTTGATGGTGGGCCTTTGTTCTGATGACGGGCCTTTGTTCTGATGACGGGCCTTTGTTCCGATGGTGGTCCTTTGTTCCGATGGTGGGCCTTTGTTTCTGATGGTGGGCCTTTGTTCAGATGGTGGGCCTCTGTTCAGATGGTGGTTCTTTGTTCTGGTGGTGGTTCTTTGTTCTGATGGTGGGTCTTTGTTCTGATGGTGATCCTCTGTTCTGATGGTGGGCCTTTGTTCTCATGGTAGGCCTTTGTTTTGATGGTGAGCCTTTGTTCTAATGGTGGGTCTTTGTTCTAAAGGTGGGCTTTCTCTGATGGTGGGCCTTTCCCTAATAGAGGTCTTTCTCTGATGATGGGTCTTTCTCTGATGGTGGGCCTTTCTCTGATGATGGGCCTTTCACTGATGATGGGCCTTTCTTTGATGGAGGGCCTATCTCTGATGGTGGGCCCTTTCTGTGGTAGTGGGTCTTCTTTGATGGTGGGCCTTTCTCTGGTGATGGGCCTTTCTCTGATGGAGGGCATGGGCCTTTCTCTGACGGTGGGCTTTCTCTGATAGTGGGCCTTTCTCTGACGGTGGGCCTTTCTCTGATGGAGGGCATTTCTCTGATGGTGGGCCTTTCTCAGATGATGGGCCTTTCTCTGACGGTGGGCCTTTCTCTGATGATGGGCCTTTCTCTGATGGTGGGCCTTTCTCTGATGGTGGGCCTTTCTTAGATGGTGGGCTTTCTCTGTAATGGAGGGCCTTTCTCTGATGGTGGGGCTTTTCTGTAATAGAGGGCCTTTCTTCGGTGGTAGGCCTTTTCTGTGATAGAGGGCTTTCTCTGATTTCTCTGGTGGGCCTTTCTCCGGTGGTGGGCCTTTCTCTGATGGTGGGGGCCTTTCTCTGATGGTGGGCCTTTCTCTGATGGAGGGCCTTTCTCTGATGGTGGGCCTTTCTCTCGGTGGTGGGCCTTTCTCTGATGGTGGGCCTTTCTCTGATGGTGGATCTTTCTCTGATTGTGGGCCTTTCTCTGATGGTGGGCCTTTCTCTGATGGGTCTTTCTCTGATGGTGGGCCTTTCTCTGATGGTGGGCCTTTCTCTGATGGAGGGCCGTTCTCTGATGGGTCTTTCTCTGCTGGTGGGCCTTTATCTGATGGTGGGCCTTTCTCTTATGATGGGTCTTTCTCTGGTGGGCATTTCTCTACTGGGCCTTTCTCTGATGGTAGGCCTTTCTCTAATGGAGGGCCTTTCTCTGATGGTGGGTCTTTCTCTGATAGTGGGCCTTTCTCTGATGGCGGGCCTCTCTCTGATAGAGGGCCTTTCTCTGATGGTGGGCCTTTCTCTGATGGTGGCCTCTCTCTGATAAGAGGGCCTTTCTCTGATAGTGGGCCTTTCTCTGATAGTGGGCCTTTCTCTGATAGTGGGTCTTTCTCTGATGGTGGGCTTTCTCTGATGGTGGGCTTTTCTCTGATAGAGGGCCTTTCTCTGATGGGTGGGCCTTTCTCTGATAGGGGCCTCTCTCTGATGGTGGGCCTTTCTTTGATGGAGGGCCTTTCTCTGATGTAGGACCTTCTCTCTGTGGTGGGCCCTCTCTAATGGGTCGTTCTCTGATGGTGGACTTTCTCTGGTGGTGGACCTTTCTCTGATGGGAGGGCACTTTCTGTAGTAGTGAGCCGTTGTTTGCTAGTGGGTCCTTCTCAGATGACGGTCCTTTCTCTAGTAGTAGTGAGCCATTGCTTGCGAGTGGGCCATTCACTGGTCATGGGCCTATCTCTAGTGGGGATTTGTTCTCTGTGTTCCTTTTTTCGCCGGTGGGCCTTTCAATGGTGGGAAAGAGGGAGGGGCTGTCCTTTTTTCTGCTGACGTGTTGGTTTGAGTTTCCGAAATTTTGTCATTCAAAGCGGGGGGAGGGGGAGGTTGGGCGGTGGGGTTGGGGGGAAAGATGGGGTGTTGATATGGGGGAGGGGAGACCAGGGTACGCTGGCCAGTCCACATACAATGCCGGTGTCTGGTCGGTCAACTCCCCCCCCCCCCTCCTCCCCCCACCCGCCACCCCATCCCACCCCGCCTCCCCTCCCTCTCCCTCCCTTCCTTCCCTCCCTCCCTCCTCCCTCGCTCTCTCCGCTTCTCTAAGTTAATTGAGGAGTGGAAGCAGCTATCTTTTTTTTTTTTTGGACGCAGGGCCTGATGATGAAGGGAGGAGTGAAGGGGAGGGAGGGGGCAGGAAGGCAGTGCTCATGCTATGGCATTAAAGTTTCATGGAGTGAAGGGGAAAGGGGTGGGGGGTGGACGGGTAACTTGATATACTGACGTCAAGGCTGGAAATGGGGAGATAGCAACACTGCGTTTGTTATTTGCTTCAGTTTGCACAAATCTCTAGTTTACGACATCTTTTTCTGTCTTTCTGTCTGTCGCAGTCATTGTCTGTCTGTCTGTCTGTCTCTCTCTCTCTCTGTCTCTCTCTCTCTCTCTCTCTCTCTCTCTCTCTCTTTCGCGCACTTATGTATGTACCATTCGAACATGGGACGCAGATCCCGCTGCATCCACCGCGGACAGAGGAGTCTGTTGAGAGATTGGTTATGGACTGTTTGCCATATCCCCTCTACCGCTCCTTGTAATCCCTCCATGGGTGGCCGGGTACTAGTATTTCATCTGTGAATGAGCGGCACTGGACCGTGGCTGCACGTTTTCCCGAAGCGGATAGGGGGCCTCGGAGTTAATGCTGAGAAAGTTCGTCTTGTGACAGGACAGTGATATTGCAAACTTGATTTGGAGAAATTTTCATCTTGTAACAGGACATTGATATTTCAAACCTGATTCGGAGAAATTTCGTCTTGTGACAGGACAGTACTGTTCTAAAGTTAATGTGTGGAATTTCGTTCTTGTGACAGAACGGTAATGTTGCAAAGCTCATATGCAAAATTTCTCTTCGTGACAGTGACATTATCAAATTAATGTGGAGAAATGAGTTCTTGTGATAGGACAGTTATATTGCAAACGTGAATGTAGGGAAATTTGTACTTGTGACAGGACAGTAATATTGTAAAGTTGATGTACAAAAAAATTGTCTTGTGACAGGAAGATAATGTTGTAAATTTCGTATGGAGAAATTTAATTTGTTTCTGTAACAGGGCAGTAGTCTAGTAAATGTGGAGAGATTTCGTCTTGTGACAAGACACTGATATATAACGTTCATGTTCAAAGTGAATGTAGGGAAATTTGTACTTGTGACAAGATAGTAATATTGCAAAGTTGATGTGGGGAAAAATTTGTCTTGTGACTGGAAAATGAAATTGTAAAGCTAATGGGGACATTTTTTTTTCTTTGTGACAGGACTGTAACATTGTGAAGTTAACGGTGAAAAATTCACTTCTTGTGACAGGAATGTAACACTGTAAAGTTAATGCGGAGAAATTTCTTCTCTCAGACAGGAAGGTAGTCTTGTGAATCAATTAGGATAAATTTGTTCTCGTGACAGCACAGTAAAATTGTAAAGTTAATGTAGATAAATTTTATCTTGTGACAGGAAGTGAAATTGAATTAATGTAGAGAAGTTTCGTCTTGTGACAGGACAGCAAAACTGTGAAGC
The DNA here is from genome assembly GCA_016801955.1 of Conus betulinus. Taxonomy (NCBI): domain Eukaryota; kingdom Metazoa; phylum Mollusca; class Gastropoda; order Neogastropoda; family Conidae; genus Conus; species Conus betulinus. The sequence continues at coordinate 1,829,385 of JADBJO010000006.1, read as the reverse complement.
CGACGTGGAGAAACTGGTTCCCTTAAAAGAAATGTTGTAAAATTGATGTGGGGAAACTTGTTTTTGTGACACTGAAACTTATATTGCACTGGGGAGAAGTATTCTCCTTATGACAAGACAGTAAGACTGTAAACTTAGTGCTGAGAAATGTTATGATGAGATGAATATGTAGAGCATTTAATTATAGAGAAAGATGGGTTTACAGTATAGTTGATATGTTGAATATCATAATAGAATGGATTATAATGCAGCACATGTGGAGCAATGCAATGACAACACGGACATATCATGTTACTAATACCGAGAAAGTCTGTGATTAGATAGACACATAGAGCAATTAATGCGGTGAAATGCTCTGCGAAGATGGACAAACAGTACATTAATGAGATAAATTCTATAACATGGGCTTATAGAACATACAGTACATTAATGTAAGACATTCTATGAGAAATGGGCTTATAGTCCACTTAATGTGAGAAGATAGACTATAATCCAGTTTAAGTGAAAAATACGGTGATAAGTTGGACTTATAGTGCGGTTTATGTGGAGAAATGTTATGGTGAGTTGGACTTGTTGTGCAGCTGATGTGGAGAATGTCATAAAATGGACGTACCGTGCAAGCAAAGTGGTCAGTTGTTATAAGATGAACGTATGATGCGGACAGTGCTTTGAAATCTATTACATGGGTATAGTTGATATGGAGAAATGTTACGGTAGGATAGACATGTGGTGCAATTAATGTAGATAAATGTTGAAAGGTAGGTTCTTATATAGTTAAAATGGAGAAATGTTTTAAGATGGACATAAAATGCAGGTACCATCAGATTGTTATAAGTTAACATACAGCAAAGTTAATGAAGAGAACAGTGACAAGATGGACATACAATACAATACAATTCCTATGGAGATCTTTTTAATGTACAAATGATATACTTCATATGGAAAAAATGTTATAATATAAAGTACAATTACTATGTAGAAATGTTATAAAATGAACACATAATCTATTTCATATGGAGAAGCGTTATAAGATGGAGATATAGAGAGATGCTGTAAGGTAGACAAATTGAGCAATTGATACGGAGAAATACTACAAGTCGGAGATATAGTATAATTAATGTGGACAAATATAATTATGGACAAATATTGTAACAAGATAGACGCATAGTACAGTTAATATGAAGAAATGTCCAGATGGAGATGTCGTACAGCTAATATGACAGAATGGGGAAACGTCCCGAGCCCTACTCCAGCTAAGGACCCGGGGTTCTGGCGTTTCCTCGGTGAGTGAGTTAATTCCCCTGGCCCGCCTTTCATGTGAAGCAATGTGCTGTGAACGGAGAGTGATCTACTGCAGGCTTCATCTCCCGTCCATCTTCCAAGAGTGCCTCTCTCCCTCTCATCCACCCCAGCCCCCCCCCCCCCACCCCCCACACACACACACACACACACACACACCCTTTCCCTCTCTATCATATTGAAACGGGGAGGGGAAGGGTGGTGAGGGGAGGGTGATCATACTGGACCATCAACCCCAGACCTCTGTCCCTTTCCTTTCTCTCCCCCACCCGACCACCCTTACTCCCTGCCCACGGTGATAAAAGCTGGAAATGATCACAGCGGACGTTGACCCCAGTCTCTCGCCTCCTCCCCTTCCTCCTTCCTTCCCTTCTCCCTCCCCCCCATCCCCACCCTCTCCCCGCCGCCCCCTCCCCCTCGCTACCTCTTCCGCTGGGTAATAAAAGATAAAGGAGGGAAATTATGACAGTAGACCATTTGTCGTGCGGCGTATTTACAACGCCATCGTCAGGCTGTGTGTGTGTGTGTGTGTGTGTGTGTGTGTGTGTGTGTGTGTGTGTGTGTGTGTGTGTGTGTGTGTGCGTGC
>JADBJO010000006.1:1735000-1822500 GCA_016801955.1 Conus betulinus | reverse complement strand
ACATCGACATTGAGACAACCTTGCACACAAACAAACCGACTGTGTTCTACCATTAAAGAGTAATCACAGTTTTGAGCGTCTTAATATGTGGTGAAATACATCTCTAAGTTACTGAGATTCAGAGACTACAGAGAGAGAGAGAGAGAGAGAGAGAGAGAGAGAGAGAGAGAGAGAGAGAGAGAGTCTGTTTTAAAGAAAGGTTGGGGAAAAACTCAAGTTTCTTAAATAGGTCGGATCAGTTACAGGGAGATTTACACGTTTTTCTACCAGTGTGCGGCTCAGGAAGGTGGTAAGGATGCCAATTCTGTGATTATTCTTCATAATTCCTTTTCCATCGAAAACCAGATTTTTCAACTGTGTAATAACTTCCTAAATCCAAGTTTGTGTTTTTTTTTTTAAAGTAGGGTGACTGCAGGCTGAACCTTAAACAAGAGCAGAGACAGAAGTACTGCGCCGCCACACCACAGAGATAATAAAATAAAAAACCCAACGCGTTTCGACCTGTTTGGTCTTCTTCAGACAAAAGAAATGGCATTCTAAGAGAATGAAAACGAAGGACAAACAACAGTCACTTCAAGTCGCGCTAGGGCTGTGTCCAATAAAACCTGTCTGATCCTCATTTATGAGCCGAGGAAGGACTGAAGTATTCGGTTCTCAATGCAAGATGATCCTACCTTTGTCTGTTTCATCTTCCGGGGCATTATAGTGGCATTGACCCCACACCGATTATTCCGGCCCCCCGCCCAGTGCCGTACCCCGGCTTCTCCCGTCGCAGCCCGGCACCGGCAATCCATAGGGAGCAGTCAGTGTCAAGTTGTCATGAGACGGTCCACCAGAGAGGACACTACGCTGCTGAAATACTTCAGCAGTGTTCAGTAAAGATGATCTAACTTTGTAAGAAACGTTTAGAAAAGACACAGGTCTCTGAATTTGTAAAAAAAAAAAAAAAAAAAAAAAAAAAAAGATCATTTGGCTTTTTCACCTATTGGTAAGCAAGTGTCCCTTCTCTTTGAGTATAGCTCTGCTGTCATTAAACAGTCATTCAACGGTTGAATGAAAAGCTTTCCAGCATTTTTTTTTCAGGAGAAGAATAACTGTCACGCAGTCAGTACAGGGTTCTTGTCTTTTTTTTTTTTTTCCCTGTTTTCTTTTCAAGGCCTCTAATGTTTGTTGAAATCGTTCCAGTTGAGCCTTTCAAGTTTTTGGTGAGTTTTTAGTGCTGTCTTCACGTGCATATTTCGCTTTCTTTGTGTACATCTTCATAATACACCTTTGTTGCATCTGATATTCGTCTGTTTCTGCTTCCCAAGACTGCTGAAGTACCCCCCAGCTCCTGTCTCTTTTTCTCTTGTTGTAGTAATGATAGTTAATAAGATTATAATAATCGTGATAATAATAATAATTGTGATAATGATAATAACAACAGCAGTAGTGGTAGTAGTGATAATGATGTTACGTAATAGTAGAAGTAGTAGTAATAGCGGTGGTAATAGTAGTGGTAGTGATGATGATGTTATGATGTTAAAAAAAAGATGAGCAAAGCATCATCGTCGTAGACTAGTTCACAAGGCGCGTGCGGTCATCAAGACCCCCCCCCCCCCCCCCCCCCCCATCCACGCCTTCTTTCTCTCTTAAAGGAACACGGACAATATCATGTCAACACTGGCCTTGAAGTTGCCGAGGTCCAGTCAGAGTATCCCAGACAGGACACAAGTGGATGACGTCAGAAAACGGCCAGGCCAGGTTCAGCCACCACAGACCACCCACTAGCGGAGTGTGGCTTTGTTGTCTGATGGTCAGTGACCTCATGACCACCACATGGCCGCCTGGCTGTCCAGGCTGTCCTTTGCAGCGACATGGGCTCCACCCCTCTGTGCCGTGCTGTCGGTAGCTGTCAGGTGGGCCGCTCGTCCATCTCCCCGATAATGACCCGAGTTGCCGCTATGGACAGTTCCCTTTCAGAGTTGATGAGAAAATGAGAGATCATGCGTGAGTGTTTCTTCACTCAAACTTTCTGTCCTGTCTTCCGTGCTGCTTCAGTAGCATTGCATCTATGCCGCCATTTCCGCACCACCCCCCTCACCTCCCACCTCCCCGCCCCCGTTCACTGCCACAGCCTAGCCTGTTCTGCCACAGCCCCGGCACGGGCAATCCCCTTGGAGACAGTGTCACGTCGTCATAGGGCACCCACCAGAGGAGACACCGCACTGCTGCCGAGTCACTTTGGTGGTGTTTGGTGGCGTCTGTTCTGACCCAACATACGCAGGACTCCACCTAGTAAGCCCCCTACTGACGACAATGACTGCATAGTCGCGCGGGTGTCAGCGTGTAGTGAGCTCTTCCTCTGAAGGGCGCCACCACGGTCGTCCGACAACAGTCCTCTTGAACTTGGCAATACTGGTGACACCGACAGAACCAAACCAAGGCCATGGACGTGGTCAGGTGATTGAAACTGAGGTCACCCATCAGGGCATGGCATAAAGGGCCCTAGAACCGCTGATCGATGAGGATGGAGATAATGAAGATGATGCTACGAATTTCCACTCAGGTCTGAGGCTGCATGACCGGGCTGTGTCCTACGCTTACTTGTCGTGTGATATCCCAGCGTCAACTAGACCCGGGAAATACAGACACCTGCACTGTTGGCGAATGAATTTGAACAACACTCTCAGAGACGCATCCATTAAGGGGATGAAACTCAATTGTGCGGTTCCAGTCTCCCCAGCTGAGCCCGCAGTAAACTCAGCTGTGAGTAAGGGCGGCCAGGGCTGAAAATCCCACAAATGAATGGATCTTGCGGGAATCGAACCCACGACCTCCCAGGCGAGAGTAGGCTAAAATCCAGTAGTCAATGTCGTGGCTGTACTGTGTTGAGAACGGACTAACCAAGCAAAATTAATGATGCACAGCGACAATCGGGAGGATTGGCACTGGATTATAGCGAGACGTTCAATAAAAAAAAAAAAAGTTTCGTTTCCCATGGGAAATGTCCCCAAACAGCCCATTAAACCCAAGTGATATGCTTTCACACATAACGATAGATAAAAAGGATTTTCAAGGTAACTTTTTGTTTTCTCGGTGCGCTGTAAGTCAGGTGGTCTTTTTCACGTAGTCCACATCTGATGTGGAACTGAGTGTGGCGGCGTCAGTGCCCGTAAAGCGCCTTCTGGACTAATGGAAGGCGGGGAAAGCAAAAGGCAGATTGATGAGTCTTTCATTCCTCCCTCCCGGCAGGTGGGTGTTCGAAAGCTTTTGGCTCGGTCCGGGTCAGTATAACACGGTCTGTTCCACAGGACAGTTGGTGTGTACATGTGTGCGTGTGGGTATTGTCGGGGCGGAAAATGAATAGTTAATGTGCGTGACTTTGACAGCAGGCTCACTCCGGAGGAAAGTGTATAGAGTACGTGCGTGCAGGAAGGGACAGGGTTGGTTATGTTCCCGGCTAGGGAATATGTAATGTGAATTGAAATGTCAGTTATGTTTGAGAGTACGTGATGTAGATAATTATTTGCTGTGGTCTTACATGGTTGTATATCCGAGATTCAGAGAGATGTGTGTGTGTGTGTGTGTGTGTGTGTGTGTGTGTGTGTGTGTGTGTGAGAGAGAGAGAGAGAGAGAGAGAGAGAGAGAGAGAGAGCAGTCCCACGGTAGAAGTAAAAATCCCAATTGCCATTACGATGAATGCAAGTGGTAACCACGCAAGAGTCATTTAGATCGGCGAGGCGATGGTTTCGAGTGGCACGCGATCCTGACCTACCTTCCATGGTTGCTATGGCTTTTCCTGTGGCTGTCAGGCTGATGCTATACAGCTGGTTGTCATGGTGAGGAGAGCATGCAGGGCTGGTTAACGGAGGAGGTGGGAACGACGGCTAGGAATGGAATGGTTGGGACAGACGTTTGGTGATTGGGGTCAGAATGAGGATTCGTCAGGCTGAGAAGCTGGAGCTCATGCTAAGAGTTCGGGGTGAGGAGTCAAGGTCATGTCGCGTATTCACGGCTAAGATTCGTGGTAAAATGTTAATGGTGACTGTTGGTGGTCCGGGTTTGGGGGGGGGGGGGGGGATCACACCCGGGATTCGTGGTGAGGGCTCACAACCACGTCAGTGGTAGGTTCAGGTCTGGTGGATGTAGTAGAACAGACTGGTTTTGGGCAGGAGGTCCAGATAATGGGATGTCCATGGTATGTTTGAGGTCTGGTGACGAACTTTGGGTGGGGAGTCCTTCGGGCAGAACTTTTTAATTTCAGTTTCAGTGAGGACTAGTCCCCCTATACGCTACACTATATCCGCTAAGTTTCGACATTGCGCATGATTTAAAGGAAATGGATAAATCAGTTCATGACTAAGATCAGAGAATTTAAGAAGAGGGTCATGTGGCTACGACTTGGCAGATGTCTGGCCTACGCTTTAGCCCCAACGCGCTGGTCAGAGACCCTGGGTACCTACCTAATTTTGGCTGTGTAGCAGGTCCACCTTAACGATGATGCCCATGGTTTATCAAGGTCTGGTGGAGTCAATTGATCCACCTAACGGTTATATCCATGGTGTGTCAAGGTCAGGTGGAGTCAATAGATCCCACCTAACGATGATGTCCATGGTGTGTCAAGGTCTGGTGGAGGCCGTTGGGCGGGAGCTGTTCGGGCAGAAGGTTCAGCTGACGGTGGTGTCCAGGACCCAGGAGAGAGACGGCGGCGCACATCATCCAGCACCACACCGTCTTCAGGGTAACTTCACTCTCCTGTCTCCCTGCCTCTGTCTGTCTGTCTGTCTGTCTGTCTGTCTCTCTCTCTCTCTCTCTCTCTCTCTCTCTCTCTCTCTCTCTCTCTCTCTCTCTCTCTCTCTCTGCCTGTGTCTGTGTCGGTCGGTCTGATCGTCTTTTGTCTGTCGTGTCAGTCTCTCGTTCTGTCTGTATGGTAGGAACTCAAGGCTGGGGGAGCTGGAGGAACACGTGGGCAGCTCACAAATCGAAATAATATTTTTATTTAATCCACTGCTACATTCTAGCGTGAGATAAAGGACGGGAGAAGCTTGTGAGTGGATATTCTCTCTCTCTCTCTCTCTCTCTCTCTCTCTCTCTCTCTCTCTCTCTCTCTCTCTCTCTCTCTCTCTCTCTCTCTCTCTCTCTCTCTCTCTCTCTCTCTCTCTTGGGTACACACCTTTTCTCTCTCTATTTAATGATCAGGCGATGGAAGATTTTTTTTGTTTTTGGTATAAAAAAAAACAAAAAAAAAACAACAAAACTTTCTATCACCTCTCATGGCATGCGAACATGCAGTCGGCCATGTAACGCGCGCTCACGGTAACAGAACGGAAGAGGGTGACAGGGTGGCCATTTGTTTGGCATTTGCAGACATGTTCCTAGAGAACGTCACAACGTCGTTTTTAATACATGCATTGTTGTTGGAATCGGGCAAACTTGAGATCAGGTTTTTATTTTTATATTCAGACGCTGTTGATTTCCTCATTCCCGGCATCGACCCACCGCCATGTCCTGCTGCTCCCAGACTTCGATTAGGATTTTGTTTCACCACTGGCTGTGGTGGGTTATTTTAGAAATTGTCAGTCTCTGCCCAAAGTACAAGACCAAGCACCACGATTCTTTTTTTTTTCTCCATTTTTTTTTTTCATTTGAAATAAAAAGTATCACCATCGTCATGGTTTCCCCGCTCAATTCAACCCCTGCCTTTAGCTCCGAGTTCAACTCAGGGGGCTGTGTGGTCGTGATTGTTTGGCTGTTTCCAGACCAGGGAAGAGACGTAGACTGAGTTCTGCCCTCAGAGTGTGATTCTGCGCAGACTGCTCCGATCCAACACACATGACCAGGTCACTGTCGACGTTCCCGAACAAATCCTTGGTTCCTGATATTGCTTGGCTGATTGACCAGGACGATTCCACCACCACAGGCCTCGGCAGTAAGGAAAGGGACACATTTCTTTTTGTACCCCCTCCAGCAGTAGAAGAGTGCTTTACGACATACTGAAGTTAATTATGGAAATGTTACGACATTCATATGTTTCCATGGTATTTTCAAGCATTGTGAGTATTTTTTTTTATGAAAGGGATTTGTGAAAGGAAATCTTTGCACAAAAATTCTGTCAACACTTAAGACTATACAAAGTAGATTTCTCAGGATCTGAAACCAAACTCCTTTTTTTTCTGTACCAAAGTTCCAACATGTCATATGAATTGCAGTGTTGATGACTGGAAAGAACGCAGGAAGCTTGATGATTTGAAATGCTGTCCGATGTTGAACATTCTTCCTCTTTGACTCTGGATAGCTACACAGTCAGTTCCGGAACCACCGACTGCAGGACAGCTATACACACACTACCACTTCCCACATTCACTACTGCTGGGTCGGCATCAGCTAACCCTAAAAAGGCCCGAAGGGTACTTAACAGGTGCAAATATTTATATCGCGGACTGGAGGAGCAAGCTGGGTGGCGGGATGAGTGGAGGTGCATTACGGAAATGACGCTAGCTCTTCCTGGCGACTCGAAGAGGGGCTGGTGATATCAAGGAAACGGATGGAACTCCTTGAAGACTTGATCCTACTGACAGCACAGCGTGGCCAGCCAGCACCGCTTCATGACAACTCTCTGTGTTCGGCAGACTGCAAATGCCAGCGGTCCTGCCAGGTTTGGAGGGTCCCCGAAACGGGGATGGACAGCCAGACTGAAGACTACCAACCACACCAGTTCTGACAGTTCCACAGCGAGTTTTTGACTCGGCTCTTACAAATTCTCAAAAATCGAACGGTTGCAGTGTTAATAGAACTTTACGTATGTAGACAAAGATGTGTACCATAAATTGTATAGATCTTTTGTCAGGCCTCTTTTGGAATCATGCAATATAATATGGTAGCCCTTTTTGGAGCAATGGTCGGTACAATTTAGAGTCTATATGCGCGACTAGACTGTCGAAGGGGTGTAAAAATGGTTCACATTCAGAAAGATTAGGATGCTTGCACCTCCACTCTTTTAAAGAAAGGGAGGGGCAGAGGAGAGCTCATCCAGACCTGTCAGATTTGTAATGGTATCGATGACATTCATTTACACAGATTCTTTTTGTTTTCACCTATTAATACCACATGAAATTCAGGAGGCAAAGTTTACATTAAATACTGTCAGTCTCACAAAAAGAAATTGTTTTCTTTTTATCACAGAGATGCTTGTAAGTGGAAGAACACCAGATTTTCACAAGATGTTAACAAGGCCAAGAGTCTTCTCAGCAAATTTTCAGAATATGAAGAACTTTTTTTGTGATTTTGACTAAATGATTGAGTAATGATATCAATGTGACCAAACCCCAATTCATAGTTTATGAAGAAGACGTTATAAGCCGTGAGGCCTAGGTTAAAAGAAAACAGTTCCTACTACTGCTACTCGTACTACTGCTGCTGCTGCCACTGCTGCTGCCGCCGCCGCTGCTGCTGCTGCTACTGCTTAAAATCTGACAGGCGAATCAGCGACTACGTCATGAATTTGAGGCCTCTTAAGGGATGTATGTAAAATGTGCGCAGTGGCATGGTGCAGTTGAATACAACAGGGCCATGTTTGCAATTGTACCGTGACCGTGTGCAGGTGTGCTGCCCCGCAACCCCTCTGGTCAACCGCTTGTCCATCCGCGTTGCTCTGCAGGTGTGTGACCAGAGGGACAGGCCGTTTTGTCCGTTGTGATAATAACGTGGGCCCTTTGATGGAGTTCAGTCACACCACCGGGGTCATTAACCCCGCTGCCCCCCCACCACAGCTCATTGAAATCTGCCGTGACTCGCCGACATTACCACGGAGATTTGAACGGTGGCACTTGTTGTCACGAAGACGCCTTAATTGTCAGTGCTTTTCTTAGGCCTTTCAGAGGGCGGAGGAGAGGGAGGGAGGGAGTTTAGTTGATAAACGTACCAGAAAATCGCCAGAGTGCTTGTCCAGTGCGCTGCATGATTCATGGCTAGTTCCGTCCTCTCCCTATGGGAGTGCCAACAGTTCTCGCCGGCAGCAAAACGTGGTCTGTCTCCCCGCGGCTGACATGGTCAGAGAGATGTCTTCTCACACGACCCTCATATTCCTGGGGCTGTCAGCAGCCATTCTGTGTTGATTCATTACAAAATACGGGAATAATGATGAGCGTTTGCTGCAATGTCAATTGCAGTTCAATGGCACGCAAGACATGGTTTTTTTTGGTTTTTTATAGGTTTAACAAGCAAGCAAAAAAGATAGGGGCAGCAGGAGGAAGTATTCAGTGCAGTGGGAGGCTGGAGACGAATGTTTAGACCATTCCCGTCTCCACCACATTCTCGATTGGGGGTTCCAGTCTCTGATCGTAAAGTCTCAGTTCTTGATCTTGACAAGGCTGTTGTCGGTTGATGAGGCGACCTGTCACTGTGGCTGATGAGGCTGCCTGTCGGCTGATGATGAGCTGTTGGCTAATAAAGTTGTTGTCCGCTGATGAAGCTGTTGTCGGATGAGTTGATGTTGGCTGAGGCTGTTGGCGGTGATGAGCCGCCTGTTGGCTGATGAGGCTGTTGTCGGTTGATGAGCTGCCTGTCGGTTGATGAGGCTGCCTGTTGGTGATGAGCCGCCTGTTGGCTGGTGAGGCTGTTGTCGGTTGATGAGGCTGGCTGTCGGTTGATGAGGCTGTTGTCGGTTGATGAGGCTGCGTGTTGGTTGATGAGGATACTGTCGGTTGATAAGACTGGCTGTCGGTTGGTGAGGCTTCCTGTCGGCTGATGAGGCTGTTATTGGCTGACAAGGCTGACAGCAGGCAACGCCGTGGGCGATGAGGTGCTGGCCCAGTATCTTCCTTGAGAGGCTGGAGCATTCAGCAAGCAAACCATGACAGATTTTCACCAGCAGACCCACCCCACACCCCCTCCCTCACCCAGTGGGTCAGATACTGAAATTGTTGTACTGAAATGTATGATGTTTTTGGTGTCATCACCACCTTAATGTCCATGGGTTTCTCTGGCCCCCAGTGTGGGTCACACTAAAAAAAAACAACTCCAGTCTGTATGTAGTTTACCGTTAGCTGTGTGATGGAAGGGGAGTTCAGCCAGCTGCGTGAGATGAGACCTGCTGGCCTGTTGTTTCAGGTGGACCTGGAGACGGGCAGCGTGCCCTTTCACCGGGCAGGGGCATTGTCGGCGTGCCCTGGGAAGAGGGGCACGCCGGATGGCAGAGAGGCTCACAACACTGTGCTCAAGTCAGTACCCCCTCCTCCTGTCCTCCTGTGTTGATTGTCCCGCAGAGACGTACCCTCCTGTCCTGTGCTGTTCTCCTGCATCAACGCATCCGCCTGTCCTGCCCCTGTTGTCTCATAGAAACATACCCTCCACTGTTGTCCCTCTATAGACATACCCTCCACTGTTGTCCTTGTATAGACATACCCTCCACTGTTGTCCTGTATAGACATACCTCCTGTCCCTATCCTGTTCTCCAACATAAACGTATCCGCCTGCCCTGTGTTGTTGTCCCATATAGACAATACCCTCCACTGTTTTCCTGTATAGACATACCCTCCTGTCCTGTCCTGTTGTCCCATATAGACAAACCCCCCCACTGTTGTCCTCTATAGACATACCCTCCTGTCCTGTCCTGTTGTCCCATAGAGACATGCCCTCCACTGTTGTCCTGTATAGACATACCCTCCACTGTTGTCCTGTATAGACATACCCTCCTGTCCTGTACTGTTCTACCTATAAAGGACCCCGCCTGTCCCGGCCTGTTGTCCCCATATAGACATACCCTCCACTGTTGTCCTGTATAGACATACCCTCCACTGTTGTCCTGTATAGACATACCCTCCTGTCCTGTACCTGTTCTACCTTAAAGGACCCCGCCTGTTCCGTCCTGTTGTCCCATAGAGACATACCCTCCACTGTTGTCCTGTATAGACATACCCTCCACTGTTGTCCTGTATAGACATACCTTCCTGTTCTCCTGTTCTACCTTAAAGGACCCCGCCTGTTCCGTCCTGTTGTCCCATAGAGACATACCCTCCACTGTTGACCCATATAGACATACCCTCCACTGTTGTCCTCTATAGACATACCCTCCTGTCCTGTACTGTTCTACCTTAAAGGACCCCGCCTGTTCCGTCCTGTTGTCCCATATAGACATACCCTCCACTGTTGTCCCATATAGACATACCCTCCACTGTTGTCCTGTATAGACATACCTTCCCTGTCCTGTACTGTCGTCCAACGCACATATACATCTTCTCTGCCCTGTTCTCTTGTCCTATGTAGACATTTCCGTCTATTCTGTTCTGTTGTCATACATGAGCATGCCCTCCTGTCCCCCACTGTTGTCATACATAGACATACCCATCTTTCCCGTACTGTTATCCTGTATAGGCAAATTCCTGTCGTGCGTTGTCCTACATAGACATACTCTCTTGTCCTCTGCTGTAGTTGTCACACATAGACAAACCCTCCTGTCCATACTGTTATCCTACATAGACATATCCTCATGTCCTGTACATTGTTGTCCTAGTTAAACACACCCCTCTTCTCCTATACTACCGCCCGACTTAAACATACCTTCCTGCCCTATGCTGCTGTTTTTGCATAGACACATCCTTCTGTCCTGTCCTGTTGTTTTACATAGACACACCCTCCTGTCCTATACTGTTATTTTGCATAGACACATCCTCCTGTCATGTCCTGTTGCTTTGCATAGACGAACCATTCTGTCCTGTACTGTTGTCCTACATAGACATACCTCCTGTTCTGTACTCTTGTCCTACATAGACATACCTCCTGTTCTGTACTGTTGTCCTACATAGACGTACCCTCCTGTCCTGTACTGTTGTCATGTATAGATATACGTTCCTGTCCTGAACTTGTGTCTTGCATAGACATACCCTCCTGTGTACTGTACTGTTTTCCTACATAGACATACGTTCCTGTCCTGTGTTGTTGTCCTACATAGACATACCCTGCTGTCCTGTACTGTTGTTCTACATAGACTTACCCTCCTGTCCTGTACTGTTGTCCTACATAGACATACGTTCCTGTCCTGTACTGTTGTCCTACATAGACATACGGTCCTGTGCTGTATTGTTGTCCTACATAGACATACCCTCCTGTCCTGTACTGTGTGTCCTACATAGACATACCCTCCTGTCCTGTACTGTTGTCCTACATAGACATACCCTCCTGGCCTGTACTGTTGTCCTATATAGACATACCCTCCTGGCCTGCACTGTTGTCCTACATAGACATACCCTCCTGTCCTGTACTGTTGTCCTATATAGACATACGTTCCTGTCCTGTCCTGTATGTAGTCCTACATAGACATACCCTCCTGTCGTGTACTGTAGTCCTACATAGACATACCCTCCTGTCCTGTACTGTTGTCCTACATAGACATACCCTCCTGTCCTGTCCTGTTGTCCCTATATAGACATACGTTCCTGTCCTGTCCTGTACTTGTGTCTTGCATAGACATACCCTCCTGTCCTGTACTGTTTTTCTACATAGACATACATTCCTGACCTGTACTGTTGTCCTACATAGACATACCCTGCTGTTCTGTACTGTTGTCCTACATAGACTTACTCTCCTGTCCTGTACTGTTGTCCTACATAGACATACGTTCCTGTCCTGTACTGTGTCCTACATAGACATACGTTCCTGTCCTGTACTGTTGTCCTACATAGACATACGGTCCTGTGCTGTATTGTCCTACATAGACATACCCTCCTGTCCTGTACTGTTGTCCTACATATACATACGTTCCTGTCCTGTACTATTGTCCTACATAGACATACCCTCCTGTCCTGCACTGTTGTCCTATATAGACATACCCTCCTGTCCTGTACTGTTGTCCTACATAGACAAATCCTCCTGTCCTGTACTGTTGTCCTATATAGACATACGTTCCTGTCCTGTACTATAGTCCTACACAGACATACCCTCCTGTCCTGTACTGTAGTCCTACATAGACATACCCTGCTGTCCTGTGCTGTAGTCCTACATAGACATACCCTGCTGTCCTGTACTGTAGTCCTACATAGACATACCCTGCATCCTGTACTGTTGTCCTACATAGACATACCCTCCTGTCCTGTACTGTAGTCCTACATAGACATACCCTGCTGTCCTGTACTGTAGTCCTACATAGACATACCCTGCTGTCCTGTACTGTAGTCCTACATAGACATACCCTGCTGTCCTGTACTGTTGTCCTACATAGACATACCCTGCTGTCCTGTACTGTTGTCCTAAATAGACATACCCTGCTGTCCTGTACTGTAGTCCTACATAGACATACCCTGCTGTCCTGTACTGTAGTCCTACATAGACATACCCTGCTGTCTTGTACTGTAGTCCTACATAGACATACCCTCCTGTCCTGTACTGTTGTCCTAAATAGACATACCCTCCTGGCCTGTACTGTTGTCCTACATAGATATACCCTCCTGTCCTGTGCTGTTGTCCTATATAGACATACCCTGCTGTCCTGTACTGTTGTCCTACGTAGACATACCCTCCTGTTCGCCGGTGTTGTCCTACGTGGACATGTTTTGCTGGATTTATGTTGTGTACTGCCTGTGGTGTCCTGTGCTGTTGATGTCTGTTCACACTGCTCTTTGCTGTCACCAGTATTGGTTTGGCCCACTGGCCTTTTGTTGTTCTTGCTCGTCTGTTTTTTCCTACAGTTTTTCCCAATTCCTATATTTGTCCCACGACAGCTTTTTCCCGATTCCTATACATATCCCACGACAGAGTCAGATAAAGTATTTTCCCCGAGCAGGGGCCGGATAGTGTGTATACTCTGTCCGTTATACATGATGCACACAGATCGTGCAGCTGAAAGTCAAGATTAGTCAGTGAAAGTAACGAAGGAAACTGTTTTGGTTTGGGCCTGTTTCATACACACACATAGCAAACACGTGGAGAGAGACAAGAAAGAATCAATTTGCAGCCTCCATACATGACATAAGGGTGCAAAGAGGGCAAAATCAAGAACATGTGTGTGAACAGACATTAAACAGACACGTTAACGAGACTCGCACGCACGCACGCGCGAACGCACGCACGCGCGCGCACACACACACACACACACACACACACACGTACGCACGCACGCACGCACGCTCGCAGTTATGCTGAATGACGGCCACAGTACACATTACAGCATAACACGTGTTGAAGGGCACTTTAGAAGGGCACAGACAACAGAAGTTTGAACTTTCTGCGCTGACTGCAGCATAACGACCTTGAGCTGGGAGGAATGGCCATCAATATCGCGTGTCTGTCGTCGTCATGACATGTAGCCAACAAGTCACTATGATGATCATGCCTCCATAAGCCATGACGTCACTATCACCATGACGTCACAAGGCTATTGGGTCACTCTTCCTGCTGGCCAGTCCGAACTTTATTGCCGGTTCGTTTCATAGTAAGTTTTTTTTTTTCATTCCGAGGCCATTGATGTGTATGTGTTGAAAACAAGTCAAAATAAACACCTTCTCGGGCATACATAAAAACCCAGTCCTGCATGCCAGTGTCAGCGTAGTGCATTTCCATGCCACACCACTGACCCGAGAATCTAGAGCATCAGATCGTCATGATGGGTCACCCAGGTGTCCATGAGCTGCGGGAAGGACTTCGGGTGGCATTTCAAACCAGAGCAAAAACAGAAAAAAAAAAACTGGCCCGCCCACAAAGGAACAAACATGGTACAACACAAACACAACGTCTTTCTACCTGTAAGGTATGTTTAAGCCAGGACATATAACGTCCAAACTAATGAAAACAGGACGTACACAGACAGTCGCTTTATCTCTTCGATCTGCTGCAGAATGGGATCTTGGGTGTTTTCATTCTAAGTTGATGTAGTGTAAGCGTATGTTATGTTATGGAATGGTCCGCAAGCAGCTGACTCCTTGATGACACTGAAATTGAAAAATGAAACATTGTTTTCAGCGTTGTTTGTCCTATCTGAAGAAAACCTTAAGGTGAAAAACGCATGGCGTTTGTATTGTAATTTGCTTGTTCCTTCGTCGGTGGCCAGTAATTCTGCTTTTTTTTTTTTTTTTTTTTTTTTTACTCCTCTCTGTCCTCTAAAACAGGTGAGAGATGTCATAACATCCCTCGGTGTTAAATGAGTACAAGAGCCGAATGAGCCTAAGAGCGGGATAACAGATCGCTTTATTTTCGAAAAGAAAAAAAACAAATCAGTATCTGAAGTGACTTCAAAGCAGCGCAGTGTCTCCTCTGGTGAGTTGCCACATAGTTTTCGTTCCCTGTGGACTGCTGATGCTGAGTCTGCGTTAGCACAGCCTGAATGCGGTTGTGTTCGGATGAGCCGGGGCGAGTGGCGCGGGAGGTAAGGCCATTCAGAGGGCTTGGTGAAGATGAAAAAAAAAAAAAAGCACAGGCAGTGTAAGCTGAGGCAATAGCCCCCGGGTTGAAGTCAGTTCCTTTTGTTTGTTAGTTTTTCCTTCTGACCAAAAATGTCCTAAGAAAGCTGATGAAAAGGAGGTGTGGATAGAGAGGGGGTCAGATTGATGACTACATTGGGAATTGTTGGGTTTTTTTTTTTTTATCTAGGTTTGCAATGAATAAATAACGCGCGCGCGCGCGTGCACACACACACGCGCGCGCGCGCACACACACACACACACACACACACACACACACACACACACACACACACACACAGATCTAGAGAGAGACTAAGGAACACAAATCTTGATATGAAGCTTCACTTTATTTTGCGCAAAGTACGGGTTGTCTCCCTGCTGTCATATTTCCCCACAGGTGGCGGCGACACTGACCTTTGTGTCAATCAACCGAATGTTAGATTAGCTCTTCCTTAATATCATGATGACGGATATATTCATTCATTTACATATTTATAGCCAACTGTCCATCAAGAAGAACATAGAAGTCCCGTTATCGTTGTGAGCTGCTTTGCTCTTTCTTTTCAGCAATTGGTTTTGAAGACGTGATGGAGTAGGGATGATAATACAAGATTATTGTAATGTCATCTTCTCTGAGAGAGAGAGAGAGAGAGAGAGAGGGAGGGGGGGGGGGGGGGGTTTGTGGGTGTGTTTGTGGGAGGCAGAGGGAATTGTTATGTCGACGAATGATTATGTGTTTTTAGGATCGAGCAGTTTAGCGCTGTGAAAATGTCTCTGCCATGCACCCTTGGGTCTGTTCCGAGATATTCTCTCTCTCTCTCTCTCTCTCTCTCTCTCTCTCTCTCTCTCTCTCTCTCTCTCTCTCTCTCTCAAGCTCTTCTCTCTCTCTCTCTCTCTCTCTCTCTCCTTCCCTCCCTCCCTCTCTCTCTCTCTCTCTTCTCTCTTCTCTCTCCCTCCCTCTCTCTCTCTTTCCCTCTCCTTCCCTCCCCCTCCCTCTCTCTCTCTCTCCCTCCTCTCTTCTCTCTCTCTCTCTCCCTCCTTCCCCCCCCCCCCTCTCTCTCTCTCCCCCCCCTCTCTCTCTCTCTCTCTGAAAAGGGTTGAGATCAAGTGTAGGAGGACTGGCCACATGCCCATGAACAGGGCCAGCCTGTGTCTCACCGTCATGTCCTGCGCTTGTTGTCCATAGACTGCCGTGTGCGGGCCCCCCACCATCCCTCCTCCACCCTCCCTCCCCCCCTGCAGCCGAGGCGGCCCACTGGTACAGGTGGGCACCGAGAGACAGTGCAGGCACAATGGCACACACGGAAATGGCACCCGACAACATGGCACAGGTTCAGAGGGCACGAATGAAAATATCTCCCCAGAGGACGACGGGATCTTAATTATTAATGGAAAACTGACCCCCATCACCCTTCTCCTTCACATTCTCCGCCTCTCCAATTGACTCGGGTTGTTTTGTTTTGTTTTTTTTTCAGATTTGCTACAGACGTCCTTAAGGCGTTTCTCTGAGATGATCTTTGAAGATTTGGAATGATTAATGCACATGCATTACTTTCTATGATTCTCTCTAAAATAAAAGAAACTGCGCTGGCAGGACAGTGACAGTAACATTAATGGACAGCTTGCAACGAGTTCTTCCACCTTCAGGTAACCGACTACCCATCCCCCTATACCCATCCCCACACAAGACACACAGAAATCTGAAAAGAGCTAAGTGGTGTGTCATTGTGGTTGTATAGGGTGGTTTCACAGATCGACTTGCACAGTAATCCGTTTTCCTTTGGGTCACCACACCTTTTGATGTCAGCATTCCTCCTGCCTTCCCACTGCCCCTCCCCCCCCCCCCCCCCCCCCCCATTTTTTCCTCCACCCCTCCTCTCCCTCTGACGTATATCTGGACGATGCTATCAGGTTTCAGTTGCCAAGGAGCGTTGTCTTCCCACTTCCCCTCCAAAGAAATTATTTTGCGTTGCTGAGTGAAATTCTTAGAGGGGATTGGAGAGAGAGAGAGAAGGAGAGGACGGGGGTGTTTTGCCGTGGGACCAATCTGGGTGCATAGAATGACAGTTAATGCATGCCTCTATCCAGAAGAATCGTCCCCCTTTTTTATGCCCTTGTGCCATTTTGGGCTTATTTTCACTCGTGCCATTTTGTCCTGTGCTTTCTGTTTTGTTTTTTGTGATCTTTTGTCATGAGCCATGTTGTATTGTGCCATCTTCATTTTGTGCTATATTTTTTTTCACATTCCTTAACAGGATCTCTGTCACGATTGCTGTGTTTTGTTTCCGTCATGAGTATTCCCTGCCAGTAGGGAGATCAAAGATTTTTGGAAGGGACAAGATTTCTTAGGAGGGCCGACAAAAGTTCCAGGGCAGGATAACAAAGTTTCTTTGGAGGATGACATAGGTTCTAGGGAGGGATAACAAAGGTTCTAGGGAGGGAGAACAAAGGTTCCTGTGAGGGAAGACAAAGGCTCTTGGGAGGGCAAAGGTTCTTTGGGGGAGGGCAAAGGTTCTTTGGAGGGAGGACAAAGGTTCTTGGGAGAGAGGACAAAGGTTCTTGGGAGGGAGGACAAAGGTTCTTGGGAGGAAGACAAAAGGTTCTTGGGAGGGAAGACAAGGGTTCTTGGGGAGGGAGGACAAAGGTTCTTGGGAGGAGGACAAAGGTTCTTGGGAGGGAGGACAGGGGAGAAAAAAGGTTCTTGGCAGGGAGGACAAATGTTCTTTGCATGGAGGACAAATGGGAGGAGAAAGATACTTCGACGGGAGAACGAGATTATTGAGGGGGAGGACACGGGTTCTTGGGAGGGAGAACAAAAGCTTTTGGTAAAGAAGACCAGGTTCATCAGTCACAAAGGGACAGGATGTGAAAAACGATTCTCCTTCACATGGAGCACATATCTATCTTCTCTCTTTTCTTCGCGCATATTTTCATTTACGTATGTGTATGCTGGCGTGCTTGCGCGCGCTTGTGTGTGTGTGTTTTTCTGCATTGTGTATAGATCTGCGATTTCTCCAGCATGTTCACAGGCATTGAGTATACATGTGTTTGTGCTCCAGTCAGGGGCCACGCAGTAGTCAATTATACATGTGCAAAAACAAAACTTTGATGAAGTTATGTGTTTATATTTGTACGCTTGGACTCGGAGAATGCAAAATACAGAGTAGAATGCGATTGTCTGAGGGAGGGTGTGCCAACTGATGTCGGGAAGACAGGAGAGAGATGGGGACGTGGGGGACGAACAGCACTGAACCGAATCTCTAATCTCGTAGACAGGTCTAGCTTGAGCTGGCGGATAGTAAGAGTTGTTTACAATGGACTTCGCACTGTGAGGTCATACACTGACAAACAAGAGCGGGGGGTTTGTGAATTCTTTCCGCTTGACAGGTTTACGGCTGAGTCAAGCCGGATGAAAGCGACTCAAAATGAATGTTGAAAAAAAAACGATCAGCTTTTAGCAGATATTTGACTGTGATAAACTGTTAAGCTCAGGAAAATATCGGGTTTGTGAGAAACGTTCGTCTGTCGTCATTAGCGGGCTGATCCTGTATGTTCGTTATTGCCATGACATGGTTATCAGTGGGCACATTCAGAGCGTCGCCCTAACTTTCCTGCCTCTCCCTGTCGTGAACAGGGCGGACGACTTCTGTTCCGCCTTCCCTTACCACCTCATCTTCGACGAGGACCTCTGCATACGGCAGTGCGGTGACAACATCCGGCGCATCACGTGCGTGGCCGTGCGAGAGGGCACGCCCTTCCGGTTGATCGGCAACATCGTGCAGCCCGTCATGGACCTGACCCTGGACAACATCTTCAAGTTCATCAACGCCGTCTTCCTCCTGGCCATCTACAGGCAACCTTCCGACGGGGACCGGCCGTTCATTCTGAAGGGTAATGAGCGGAGGGGATCTTATATCAAACGTAAATTGTATGTATATGTTTTGTTGCACTGTTGACCCCACATCCGTAGTGTTGTCTGTGCAGTTGTTCTCTAAAACCACAAGTGCGGGGTGACTGGTGCTACTAGACAATGGCTCCATAAGTTGGAGTTTGTGTCAGGGCTGCGTGGTGGGAACCCCCATCGTTTGTTGGGTGGGGGTGTGTTTTTTTTTTTTTTTGTTTTTGTTTTTTTTTTTTTTTTTTGTGTGCATCAGTTCTCGGATCAATGGAGCACCTAAGGTGGTAGTTCTTTTTCTTTTCTTTTTTTTTTTTTACTTTTCTTTTTTAATTTTTTCCTACGGACAAAATCCACCTCTTCATTTTTTGGTGCTTCACATTGTCCTCATCATCTGCCAAAAAAAAAAAAAAAAAAGCGGAAAAAAAAAAACAAAAGTAATTTCCACAACCACACAACTAGGTTTTTTTGTGTTTTTTTTGTGTCTTTTTTCCCAACCAATCTCTTACATACCATGCATAGTCTGTGTGTTATCTTACAAATGGACATATTTTTTGCTGTTTTTAGTGTTTGGGCAATTGATACAAAGTGTCTGGGTTTGTTAATGTTCTAATGTGTGGTATACTGGCACACTCACTCGGATAATGTGTTGCTTATACAAAGGAAACAACATAGATGAGACAAAGGACTTAATCATTTTCAGTTATTCATTTTGTTTTACACATACACCCGCACACACTCTCTTCCCCCCGCCTCCCTCTCCCTCTCTCTCTCTCCCTCTCTCTCAAATATGTTAATAATGGAAGTTACCTGGGGGTGGTGGTGATAGTAGGTAGAATGCGTGGGAGCGCGTGTCATACGTGGAAGGAAGAAGGAGGAGCGTAAAGAGTGGTGATATGTCTTTCCGCCCATTGCTTGGCTGAGCTGCCTCTCTCTCTCTCTCTCTCTCCACCACTCTCTCTCTCTCTCTCTCTCTCTCTCTCTCTCTCTCTCTCTCTCTCTCTCTCAAGTCATTTTTGTCCACAAGGTATTTGCGGCAGTCAAGAGCAATACACACTCATTCCGCTATGACAAAAGTACCAAAGTTTCCCAGAAACCTCCTTGTCACACGCTTCCCACATCAAACGCGCTCACTTCAACCTCCTCTTAGAACTCAGTGCATGCCCATACATCTGCCTCATCTGGTGACATACCGAACAAACAGGGGCGGGGTTGGTAGTACACGAAACAACCATGCGGTGTTTTGATGAGAAAACGGTAGCATCTGAACTGTACCAACGGTGACTGCTGACGGGACCAAAGAAGACGTGCACAGGTTTCACTGTGGAGTGATAATGGGCTCTCCCCCCCAAGGATTTTGTTGTAAGTCGTAGTCATGGCATATTGCGTACTGTTTTCCAGCATGGTGTTGTATCATGAGCTTATAAAGAGGCACAAGCAAACAAACCGCTATGTTCTTCTCGACCCGTCCTGTCAGAAGATTACAAATGTCGCCTGTTGCGCAGCCCATGTAATGAAGAACAGTCTCAAGTTGTTCTCAAGATGGTTGAAGCCGCAGTGAATTCTGACTGTTGCTGAAAGGAAGAAAACCTGACTTCTTTTTCTCCTTATACACGCTCTTATAATATGTTAATAATTCTGCAAGCCAAGGTCCCTTTGAAGCAACACTGTTGAGCAGGTCTTTCCAGCTTGTGTTATTTGTGATGTGAAATTCAAACTTCATTCTCCCTTGAATCTCGCATTCAACTGTCGCCACGGCAGACTCCAAAATATTGTCAAAAAATATCCCTGCATGCTAGAACTCGACCTTAAAATAGACACAGGGTAAATTATTATTCGGGGAATTATTCGATAATACGACAACACTCGTCGTCAATAGTCATGGCCATTTCATGCTTATGTTTATCTGTTTATGGTTGTGTCCAAGGTCATGATTTCAATATCACATTTTATCTTTAAATAACCGTGGGGAGAGTTTACTAAGGGAAAGAGAGGATTGATAACAAATCTGTTTGCGCTAAAGGTTGGTAGTGAACTATCTGTGGTGTCCGTATGCTGCAGGTCAGATGATGTGGCTGAAGAACTCACGAATGATGATGTTCATCGGCTCCCCCCCCGCTGACCTCCCTGAACGAGCTGATGGAGATGAAAGTGTACCTGGCCGACATCCCGATCTACGACTGCACCCGGGAACTCGTCCTCCTTAATCAGCAGAGGATTGCCGAGATTGACGTGGCGTAGGTCGTCTTGGTGTTTATGGAGGGGGAGGGTGGGGGGGACATTGACGTGGCGTAGGTCGTCTTGGTGTTTATGGAGGGAGGGGCATTGACGTGGCGTAGGTCATCATGGTGTTTATGGAGGAAGAGATATTGACGTGGTGTGGGTTCTCCTCCTCCTCCTGGTATTTATGGAGGGAGGGACATTGACGTGGTGTAGGTCTTCTTGATTCGGACTTTGACGTGGCGTAGGTCCTCTTGGTGTTTATAGAGGAGGGGACATTGGCGTGGCGTAGGTCCTCTTGGTGTTTATAGAGGAGGGGACATTGGCGTGACGTAGGTCCTCTTGGTGTTTATAGAGGAGGGGACATTGGCGTGACGTAGGTCCTCTTGGTTTATAGAGGAGGGGGGGACATTGGCGTGGCGTAGGTCCTTGGTGTTTAAAGAGGAGGGGACATTGACGTGGCGTAGGTCCTCTTGGTGTTTATAGAGGAGGGGGACATTGACGTGGTGTAGGTCCTCTTGGTGTTTAAAGAGAGAGGGGGGACTCTGGACTCTGGCATGGCGTAGGTCCTCTTGGTGGAGGGAGGGACATACATGGCTTAAGTCCCCTTTGTCTCGTTCCTGTATACGGATTAGGGGAGGCTAGGTAGCCTATGAGGGGGGATGGCCAGTTCTGAACGGTCGCTATAACATGACGTTTAGTTTGATTCTATATGTGCTGACGAGAAAGAGAGATAATGAGCGAGAGAGAGAGAGAGTAAATAAGGTTGGCTATATGTGCAAATATGTATGATTTTCTCTGTTACTTTCAGCTTAAAAAGAGTTTTTTCTTGCCGGGACGACTGTTCACTGTTGTTGTTGTTTTTTAATTCTATTTTATAGCAAAACTTGAAGACACAAAAAAAAAGTTCCCCTCACCCGTCCTAGCCTTCCTCTTTTACCCCTCTCCTTCCCTTTGCTCATCCCTTCTCTCCCTTCTTTACTCCCCTCACCTTTTCTCCCGTCCCTGTGACAGTGACCCCCTGACCCAACTCTGTGTGTGTGTTTGTGTGCGTGTGTGTGTGTGTGTGTGCGTGCGCGCGCGCGCGCGCGCGCGTGTGTGTGTGTGTGTGAAAACAGGAAGAAGCTGGACGAGACGACCACCGCTCTGCAGAAGACCTCACAGGCCCTGGAGGAGGAGAAGCAGAAGACGAGGAGGAACTCCTGCACGAGATGCTGCCCAAGAAAGTGGCCGTCCAGTTGACCCAGGGCACAGCGGTGGCCGCAGGTATGGACAGCAGAGGCTGGACATGGCTAGAGTCGTGATCAGAGTGGTTTGGATGCGCGAGGTACTGCCTATAACGCTACACGCAAAACAACAGTTTTCGCCAACATAAGCAATCGTCATCGTGTTACCTGAGTTACCGGTCTGACGTTACAAAATAGGTAGGTTAGAAAGCTGTTCTGCGCGTGAACCTGTTCCACGACGTGCTCATGTCTGGCAAAACGCACTGCTTGCTCTTCGCATCATGAGCCAGTGATGGTCGCTGCTGACAGACTCGTCACTGTGCCTCGCTAGGAAATAAAACAGCAGACGAGAACTGGACAGTTCCGCTTCAAATTCTTAAGGTGCTGAAAATATTGTTTGGGGTCGATTTATTCCGTTGTCCATTGACCTGTTCAGACGATGGAAAGAAAAACGGGCACGAACAACCAAGCAAGGGGGCTTCGCTGCACTAGTCGAGTGCTTGGCGGTGCAATACAACGGCTCAGATGGGTATCATTTTGTAGTAGATATTTCATCGTGTAGCATGTCTGAAATTGCTCTAATTTCTGCGAGTCTCCCTGTTGACAGAGGCTGTTGATGTTGACCAAGATGGCTGATGTTATTTGCAGAGAAGTTTGACTGCGTGACCATCTGTTCAGCGACATCGTCACCTTCACCAACATCGCCGCCGCCAGCACACCCATGGACATCGTCAACATGCTCAACGACCTCTTCCACCGCTTCGACACCCACACCAACACCCACGACGTCTACAAGGTCAGCTGCCCTCAGGGGATTTTCCTGGATGGAGTTTGGGGGGGTGGGATGGGGAGTATGTTCAGTAAGAAGAATGCCTGACTTGCCGTCAGTTCACCGTTTATGACTTCGTTCCTGAGGCTTCGACCAGGCTGTTGGTGCTGTATCAACTTCACGAGATATGATGAGATACTCTTTCCGGTATGTGGAGGGAGAGGAGGGGTAGTGGGACAGGAGAGGGTATTGATGCTTAGGCTAGTTCCCTCAGCTCTTTCATTGTTTTTTACGCCTTTCTTCTTTTTTCTTTCTTCTTCTTCTTCTTCTCCCTTCAATCTGTGGGAAGTGACTGGGGGGGCGCCACACTGGAGAACAGTTCACCAGCTTTCTCCTCTTCTATCGGCTGTGTGCCAAAACTTGGGTCTCTGCACATTTTTCCTTGTCTGCTCTGGAATGTCATTCCAGTGCTTGCTCTGTCTTCCCGTGCGTCTCCCGTCTTCAACAGTTCCGCAGGGGATTGCTTTGGCAAGACCATTAGATTTTTTATGGCCATACCGACATAGTTTTCGTTTCTAAACTGATCGCAGTAGATGTTCATAATATGGTCCGATATACTGCTTGATAGACGCACATACTGACTGGTGATATGGTCGGTATATCTGATGATAAGTATCTTGTCGCAACACCTTATCTCCGTGGCTTGACGCACGTACTTAGACCCATAGCTGATGGCAGGGGAGACAAATGTGTGACATCTCCATTGACGTGACGGGTATATTAGAGGTAACTGGTAATCATGAAGAGGACGACGATGATGATAATGATGATGACAGGAGGAGGCGATAGATAGCGAGTGACATGGATATCACATGTAATTTACGATCGTGACAATGATAACAATGATGATGATGACAGCTGGAGACGAAAGGGGGACGCCTATGTGGGGGTGGCGGAGGCCAAGGAGGACCACGCAGAGCGGGTGGCAGACTTTGCCACGGACATGGTGCTTAAGACAGATGATGATGACGATGATGGTGGTGATGATGATGACTGTGACGATGATGATGACGATGATGATGATGATGATGATGATAGGTGCAGACGATAGGGGGACGTCTATGTCGGGGTGGCGGAGGGCCAGAAGGACCACGCAGAACGTGTGGCAGACTTTGCCATGAACATGGTGCTTAAGATAGATGACGATGACGATGACTGTGATGATGACGACGATGATGATGATGATGATGACGATGATGATGATGACAGGTGGAGACGATAGGGGATGCCTACATGGGGGTGGCGGGGGTGCCGGAAGCCCAGGAGGACCACGCAGAGCGGGTGGCGGACTTTGCCATGGACATGGTGCTGGAGGCCAACAACGTCAGTTCCCCCCGCCACAGGGCTGCCCCTGCAGGTCAGCGCTCCGCTCCCTCCACTCTCCCTCTTTACCTCACTCCTTCCCTCTTCCCTTCCCGCCTTCCTCTTTCCTTCCCTCTTCCCTTCCCGCCTTCCTCTTTCCTTCCCTCTTCCCTTCCCGCCTTCCTCTTTCCTTCCCTCTTCCCTTCCCGCCTTCCTCTTTTCTTCCCTCTTCCCTTCCCGCCTTCTCTCTTCTTCCTCTTTTCTTCCCTTCCCGCCTTCCTCTTTTCCGTCCCCTCCACCCCCCTTACCGTCCGCATTGCAGCTACTCCTCTTCAGCCCCTTTCTCTTAGCGTTCAAGTCCTTCCCACTCTTCGTCCTTCTCTCTCTCCTGCCGTCCCTGTATCAGCTCACTCTGTGCGTCTGTGGTCACAAGTTTTTGCTGCGTACACAGCGGTGTCCAACATGCACCGTTCCTGTGCTTATGACTTCCACGAGGGACACTATTTCGGAAGGGGGGGGGGGGGGGGGGGGTCTTTTTGGTTATTTATTCATAACTTAATGTTCGTCATCTCCTTTTAATAAAGACCCCCCCACCCCCACCCCTTCCCATCCACATAAGAAACATTTGAGGTTTTGTTAGTTTTTTTTTTACCAACATCTCATTATACGTATCCCCCTCCTTCCCTATCCCTCTCCTTCCCTTCCCCTGCCTCGCTGATTGACACGTAGCTGAAGTGCCCCCCCCCCCCCTCCCTTCCATGACGCCAGTGTACCCTGTGTGACAGATCCGGGTGGGTCTGCATTCGGGCCCTGTGGTGGCCGGGGTGGTGGGGAAGAAGATGCCCCGCTACTGCCTGTTCGGGGATACGGTGAACACGGCGTCCCGCATGGAGAGCCACGGGGTGCCTGGCAGGGTCCACCTCAGCGAGGTCACCTTCCGGTCAGTACCGCACGCTTGACACTTGAGGAGTGTACGTTCGTCTGGATGAGAGAGAGAGAGGGGGGGGGGGGGGGGGGAGAGACAGAGAGAGAGAGAGAGAGAGAGAGAGTCGCAGGCTCTGGTGCTGTGTGGATTGGTAAAGGTTGAGGACAGGATGTATGTGTGTGTGTGTGTGAGGGAGAGAGAGATAAATCAGGCTGGTCTGGTGTACAGGGCATGGGCGCGCATGCACACGTGTGAAGACGCATGCGCATTGAAGCATGCATGAATGTCACGCCTTAGTATGAACGCGCATGTTCATGTACACACACACACACACACGCGCGCGCGCGCGTGCGCTCTCATATACACGCAGGCGCGCGCGCACACACACACACACACACACACACACACACACACACACGCACACACACACACACACACACCTTGTACACATTTTCAGAGGGAGAGATCCATTTGTGTACAGCCCTTGTGTGCCCGTTCAGAGCAGTACCCACTCCCCATGTCTGTGCAGGAAGCTGTTCCGCTACGGCTACGTGTTCAAGACGCGCGGGGAGATTGAGGTGAAGGGCAAGGGCAAGATGACCACCTACTTCCTGGTGGGCAACGCGCACAGGACTCTGCCCCAGCCCTCCGACGACTTCACTCAGCTGCCCGACCTTGTCTCCGACAGCCCCGTCCTCCGTGCCCGGCGCTCCCCCAAAGCTAAGATCACCACCCGTAAGAGCTTCACCTTCTTCAAGAAATCCTCCTCCAAGTCCTTTGGAGAAGACGGGCCGAGTGGGACTAGCGCGGGCAGTGGTGATAAGGGAGACAACCCGGACTCTACTGGACAGGCGTTAGAGCAGGTGCAAGAATTCGTGGAGGAAGGCGTGTCGGAGGGCAAAAACTGGTCAGAACGGTCAGGTGCTTGGACCAGGGGAACTCGGTACGGAAGACCAAACGTCGAAGAGCCCTCAGATCAGGTCCTACCACGTGGATGCTGAAGAGACGGTAGGAGTGTCCAAGAACAACAACAACGCAGAGGTGAGCGTGGCGAGGCAGGACGGGAGAGAGTCCTGAAGAAACGGGACGCAGTCCACCCTTCCGACAGCCCGGGTGCCAGCAGTCACGGCATGGACGGCGGCACCAAGTCCACGGCACGTCCTGCAACGGCAGGAAGGAGGGGGAGGAGGGACGACCCCTCCCTCCCTCACACGGACAAGGCCCGAGTGAAGCGAGGCCGTAAGAAACGGAGCAACAGCAGCTTCTGTCTAATCGGGTGACCTTGCGACCTTGATGCCTGTGAAGGCCTTCCGCCGCGTGACAGCCAGACCTGGGCAACTAGGTCAAGGGCATTTCGCCGGACCTGAAATCTACCCGCTTTACTGATCACCAGAAAGATTCAGAGCTGGGCGCGTAATGATTGGCGCTAGTGTGAGCCGTCTGACTGGTTGCCGTGGTGATAAATGATCTCATTTGAGTCCAGCTTGAGGTTATGTCACGTGCCTGGAAAACTCTGTACGATGGTGTGAGGTTGTATCAAAAAAATGTGTGAGGTGTATCAAAAAGATATCGTATGAAGATGAAGCCCTATGAATGCCAGAGCACGTATGATAAACGTCTTTCTGTCACCGTGGCTAAAGAATCCAACGTGACACAACTTGAACCGGCGACATGTATCGAGTTTTGAAGTCCGTCTCCACCAGGGGAATTGCCACTTCACCGTCATCTGCTGAGATCATGCAGAATTTTTGCATGAGACTACTGCGCTGTTGTGCCAGATATTCCGAAACTAGGGGCATTTCTGTGGCCTGTACCCAGTGAAGTGAAATCTTTGCTTCTTTTTCCGTCGTGTGGCACACTGTGTGGTTATGTGCATGTGAAGATGTGAGTGTGCGCGCGCGCGTGTGTGTGTGTGTGTGTGTGTGTGTCACTTCCTAAAGTTACGATGTGATCCCAGTTTTATTGTCAAATCAAGCTGTCTCTGTTTGAAAGAATTTCTTCACCTCTGGAATCTTCCAGGCACAGAAGCTGGGTTGATCACCCTATCGATAGTGCTACTCTTACACCTCAGCTTTCCTGCGACACAGAACTGCCCGCAGCAAAATCGAATTCCTCGACACCTACTACAGTGGAACTGGCCACACGTTTATTTCTGACCTGTCGTTTATGAAGAGGGGGGGGGGGGGGGGGGGGGGGGGAAATTGCGCATGACCAGAGAACCAGATTTGCAGTGTCGAAGGACGGCGACACACCATGGTGAAAGTAATGGGTTGTGCAGCTGAAATGCTGAATGGATCACGGTGATCATGTATACACAGATGTATTTAACATACAACCTGCATGGATATACCTGTAATTATTGTGGTTGACCCCACGTGGAGTATACGTGTAGTTATTTTGTAGAGAGCTTTTACTCCAGAGCGATGGCGGACCGTATACTTGCTTTAAAGGCTCTGGCTAGAAGTAGAGGGAAACGTGATGGATGTCATAATTATGTTGCATTCTCCACCTGCCCCCTCCAGTCCATGTATTGCCAAAACGTGGAGTTGTGTTTTCGTTAGTGGAGGCAGCATCAATGTGTGAATGGAGTGGATTGAGGAGGAGGGGGGGGGGGGGGGGGGGGGTGCTGGTCTGTCTTTCTCATTGTCCCTGGGATGTTTGGGGATGTTGTGAGTGCATACATGACAGCAGGTTCATATGCGCACAGGGCTTCTCTTGACTGTGTTGTTTACTTTGGGCTGTTATGTTTCCACCAGTTGTTTTGCACTTCATTCTTTGGTTATGTACAATCGTGGGTTGTCTTTGTTCCAACTACTTAAGTGTTGAAAATGTTTATGAAATCATTGTCTGAAGTGAATACAAACGCAGTCTGGTTCTGACGAAGAAATAGAGACTGCAGGCAGAAGTTACGAACATCACTCTACCAGACTGACTGGGGAGAAACGTTAATGGCTTGCATGGGCAAGATAGTTCTCCCAACACAGACCAGCCCGACCTGTGACGTCCATGAGATATCCATTGTGTGTGTGATACTTGCCTACAGTACGTAAATCTGCAGTACGTGAGTTCAGCTCCTAAACATCTGTCCTGTGGTTCATCAGCGGATGGAGTTAAAGCGGGCTAAGGGAGGAGGTTCTTTTGCTGGGTTGTTAGCACAGAAGAAGGATTGCAGCATTCACAGCCCAGGTGACCATGAAGTGGTGGGAGTGATGACTGGGAGAAAAAATTGTGGAAGGGGGCAAAAACATGTACCAACAGAATCATCATAGCATCCATCCTCCCCTCAATGCTTCTCCACTTCCCAAGACACAGTCAATTTCAAAAACAAAAGCCGAGAAGAGGATTTCACAGTGCTGCATTTTAATTTTCGGAAAGGGCTCTTTCAGGTTGTTGTCATATAGGGAGGGGGGAGAGGGAGAAGTCTTGTAATGATAAAAAGAAAATACACATACTCGCAAACAGTAGCAAATCTTGACCAGGCATCCACAGTGGTCTGTGATGTCTACTTATCTCACAGTGTTAGTGGGTGACGTGCTCATTGTGGAGGAAGGAACAGGCCGGTTACGCTCCATCCACTGAACACAGTGCAGGGCAACACTCCACTCCATGGAGGGGGGATGGGGGTGGATATAGGAGACGATATGAAAAGTTTCGGGGAGGAGGATGGGTGGGTGAGATGAGAGTGCTGAAGATACGGGGAGAGGGATGGGGACTGAGGCAGATATGGGAGGGGTAATGGGGGGGAAGACGTAAGACTGCTGGAGGTAGACGTGGGGAGGGGAATGGTGCTAGAAGGGGGTAATGGGGGAAAGACGCAAGACTGCTGGAGGAAGACGTGGGGAGGGGAATGGTGCTAGAAGGGGTGATGGGGGAAAGACGTAAGACTGCTGGAGGTAGACGTGGGGAGGGGAATGGTGCTAGAAGGGGTGACGGGGGAAAGACGCAAGACTGCTGGAGGTAGACGTGGGGAGGGGAATGGTGCTAGAGAGGGGTAATGGGGGAAAGACGCAAGACTGCTGGAGGAGGTAGACGTGGGGAGGGGAATGGGTGCTAGAAGGGGTGATGGGGGAAAGACGCAAGACTGCTGGAGGAAGACGTGGGGAGGGGAATGGTGCTAGAAGGGGTGATGGGGGAAAGACGCAAGACTGCTGGAGGAAGACGTGGGGAGGGGAATGGTGCTAGAAGGGGTGATGGGGAAAA
The DNA here is from genome assembly GCA_016801955.1 of Conus betulinus. Classification (NCBI taxonomy): domain Eukaryota; kingdom Metazoa; phylum Mollusca; class Gastropoda; order Neogastropoda; family Conidae; genus Conus; species Conus betulinus. The sequence continues at coordinate 1,793,531 of JADBJO010000006.1, read as the reverse complement.
GACGTAACTGCTGGAGGTAGACGTGGGGAGGGGAATGGTGGGAGAAGAGATGATGGGGGGGGGGGGGGGGGAGACTGCAGGAGGAAGACATGGGGAGGGGAATGGTGGGAGGGAGGTGGTGATGGGGGGAAAAGACGCAAGACTGCTGGAGGAAGACGTGGGAGGGGAATGGTGGAAGGGGTGATGGGGGAAAGATGTAAGACTGCAGGAGGAAGACATGGGGAGGGGAATGGTGGAAGGGGTGATGGGGGGAAGATGTAAGACTGCTGGAGGAAGACATGGGGAGGGGAATGGTGGAAGGGGGTGATGGGGGGAAAGACATAAGACTGCAGGAGGAAGACACATGGGGAGGGGAATGGTGGAAGGGGTGATGGGGGGAAAGACATAAGACTACAGGAGGAAGACATGGGGAGGGGAATGGTGGAAGGGGTGATGGGGGGGAAGAAGACATAAGACTGCAGGAGGAAGACATGGGGAGGGGAATGGTGGAAGGGGTGATGGGGGGAAAGATGTAAGACTGCTGGAGGAAGACATGGGGAGGGGAATGGTGGAAGGGGGGATGGGGGGGGGAAGACGTAAGACTGCTGGAGGAAGACATGGGGAGGGGAATGGGGGAGGAGAGGGACAGGGGGGGGGGGGGGGAGGGGAGGGATGGGGGGGAAGACGTAAGACTGCTGGAAGAAGACATGGGGAGGGGGAATGGTGGGAGGAGAGGGGGAGGGGGGGGGAGGAAGACGTAAGACTGCTGGAAGAAGACATGGGGAGGGGAATGGTGGGAGGAGAGGTGACGGGGGGGGGGAAGACGTAAGACTGCTGGAAGAAGACATGGGGAGGGGAATGGTGGGAGGGTGATGGGGGGAAAGACGTAAGACTGCAGGAGGAAGACATGGGGAGGGGAATGGTGGAAGGGGTGATGGGGGGAAAGACTACTGGGAGGAAGAGGAAGACATGGGGAGGGGAATGGTAGGGAGTGAGGTGATGGGGGGGGGGGGGGGGGGGGGGGGGTGAGGGGGGGGGGGGGGGGGAGACGTAAGACTGCAGGAGGAAGACATGGGGAGGGGAATGGTGGGAGAAGGGGTGATGGGGGGAAAGACGTAAGACTGCTGGAGGAAGACATGGGGGAGTGATACTGGGAGAAAAAAATACTGGGAGAAAAAAATTGTGGAAGGGAGGGAGAAAAAATTGTGGGAAGGGAGACAATTGTAGAGGTAGAACAATGGAGGGAGGAGATGGTGGACAATTGTACAGGCAAAGCAGTACAAGGAGGGAGGGAGGACAGTGAGAAAAAACTGGGGGAGGGGTGGACAGTTGTAGAGTTAGAGCAATATAGGAAGGACCAGTGAGAAACATTGTGGAAGGGGGATAATTATAGAGGTAGAGGGTGGACAGTTGTAGAGTTAGAAACATTGTGGAAGGGGGGATAATTATAGAGGTAGAGGGTGGACAGTTGTAGAGTTAGAGCAATATAGGGAGGACCAGTGAGAAACATTGTGGAAGGGGGATAATTATAGAGGTAGAGGGGGGACCAGTTGTAGAGTTAGAAACATTGTGGAAGGGGGATAATCATAGAGGTAGAGTGATATAAGGTGGAGGGAGGACCAGTGAGAATAACTGTGGGAGGGGGACAATTGTAGGTAGGTGGAGAGATATATAAGGAACAGGGAGGACCAGAGAAAAAAAAATTCTAGGAGGGGGGACAATTGTAGGAGGTGAGATATATAAGGAAAAGGGACGACCAGAGGAGGAAAATTCTAGGAGGGGGACAATTGTAGAGGTAGAGAGATATAAGGAAAAGGGAAAAACCAGAGAAAAAAATTCTAGGAGGGGGACAATTGTAGAGGTAGAGATACCTGGAGGGGGGGACCAGAGAAATAATTGTAGGAGGGGAACAACTGTGAAGGAAGTGCTACATAAGGAAGAGGGAGGACCAGAGAAAAAATTGAGGGAGGGGGACAATTGTAGAGAGAGATGAGGAAGACCAGAGAAAAATTGAGGGAGGGGGACAATTGTAGAGAGAGAGAGAGACAAGGAAGACCAGAGAAAAAATTGAGGGAGGGGGACAATTGTAGAGAGATATACGGAAGAGGGAGGACCAGAGAAAAACTGATGGAGGGGGAATTGAAGTAGAGAGATGGGGAGGAGGAGATTATAGATGCAGAAGAATGTGGGGGCGGGGTGCAACAACTGGGGCAAAAGAATTCAGAGGGAGGGTATGATGGTGATGTTCGCATGAGATTGGAGGGGGGGGGGGAGGGGAGAGATAACGGGGGCAGAGGTATTAAGGGGGGAGGGTATGATGATAGTGCTGTTTACATGATTGGGACGGGAGAGAGAGAATGATAGCTGCAGAGGAATTGGGAAGGGGGGTATAATGGGGGCAAAGATGGTGTTAACATGGGATTGGGGCGGGGGAAGCCCTATGATAGGTGCAGAGGAATTTGGGGGGGCTAGGCTAGGAGAGGGATAATGGGGCAAAAGAGGGAGGGTATGATGGTGTTAAACATAGGATTGGGGCGGTGGGAGAAATGATAGGGACAGGCGGAGCTGATAACGGGCAAAAAGTATTAAGGGGGGCTGAGATGGTGTTAACATGGGACCAGGGTAAGGACAGAAATGGTAGGTGCAGAGGAATGGGGGGGTGAGGGTAATGGGGGCAGAAGTATTAGGGGAGAGAGTATGATGGTGTTAAACATGGGATTGGGGTGGGGAGAAGAGAAAGGATCTGGGGCCCTGCCCTGCCCAGTATGATGGCAGGGGGAGAGGGAATTTGGGGAGTGGGGGGGGGGGGGGATAAACTGGCAAAAAGTATCAAGGGGGAGAGAGATGGTGTTAAGAGAGAAATGGTAGGTGCAAGGGGGAGGGGTAGGACAACGGGGGCAAAAGTATTAAGGGAGAGTATGATGATGTTAACATAACAATTCCCAATGTACACACCTCCCCCGAGTGTACTCCACGCCCCGCCCCGCCCCTGCCCCGCCCCGCCCCGCCCCCTACAGTCTCGGCCACCCTGCACTACCCAGCCCACTATAGTCTTTGCTGCCCTGCCCTGCCCTGCCCAGCCCACTACAGTCTCTGCTGCCCTGCCCAGCCCACTGTAGTCTCTGCTGCTGCCATGCCCAGCCCTGCCCAGCCCACTACAAAGTCTCTGCTGCCCTGCCCAGCCCACTGTAGTCTCTGCTGCCATGCCCAGCCCACTACAAAGTCTCTGCTGCCCTGCCCTGCCCTGCCCTGCCCCCAGCCCAGCCCAGCCCAGCCCTGCCCTGCCCAGCCCTGCCCAGCCCTGCCCAGCCCACTACAAAGTCTCTGCTGCCCTGCCCTATCCAGCCCACTACAAAGTCTCTGCTGCCCTCCCCTGCCCAGCCCACTACAAAGTCTCTGCTGCCCTCCCCTGCCCACTACAGAGTCTCTGCTGCCCTGCCCAGCCCACTACAGAGTCTCTGCTGCCCTGCCCAGCCCACTACAGAGTCTCTGCTACCCTACCCAGCCCACTACAGAGTCTCTGCTACCCTACCCAGCCCACTACAGAGTCTCTGCTGCCCTACCCAGCCCACTATAGAGTCTCTGCTGCCCTGCCCAGCCCACTACAGAGTCTCTGCTGCCCTGCCCTGCCCACAACTGGTCTCTATTCCCCTGCCCTGTCCTGCCCACAACTTATCTCTATTGCCCTGCCCACAACTTACCTCTATTGCCCTGCCAAGCCCTGCCCTGCCCACAACTTGGTTTTTATTTCCCTGTCCTGCCCACAACTTGGTCTCTATTGCCCTGCCCTGCCCTGCTCACAGCTTTGTCTCTATTGCCTTGCCCTGCCCTGCCCACGAATTTGTCTCTATTGCCCTGCCCTGCCCTGCTCACAGCTTTGTCTCTATTGCCCTGCCCTGCCCACAGCTTTGTCTCTATTGCCCTGCCGTGCCCTGCCCACAGCTTTGTCTCTATTGCCCTGCCCTGCCCACAAATTTGTCTCTATTGCCCTGCCCTGCCCACAGCTTGGTCTCTATTGCCCTGCCCTGCTCACAGCTTTGTCTCTATTGCCCTGCCCTGCTCACAGCTTTGTCTCTATTGCCCTGCCCTGCTCACAGCTTTGTCTCTATTGCCCTGCCCACAACTGGTCTCTATTGCCCTATTGCCCTGCCCTGCCCACAACTTGGTTTCTATTGCCCTGTCCTGCCCACAACTTGGTTTCTATTGCCCTGTCCTGCCCTGCCCATAACTTGGTCTCTCATTGCCCTGCCCACAACTTGGTCTGCTCCATGCCCTGCCCACAATTGGTCTCTAATGCCCTGCCCTGCCCTGCCCACAACTTGGTCTCTATTGCCCTGCCCTGCCCTGTGCACGACTTGGGTCTCTACTGCCCTGCCCTGTGCACGACTTGGGTCTCTATTGCCCTGCCCACGACTTGGGTCTCTACTGCCCTGCCCTGTGCACGACTTGGGTCTCTACTGCCCTGCCCTGTGCACGACTTGGGTCTTTACTGCCCTGCCCCCTGCCCTGCCCTGCACATGGCTTGGTCTCTATTGCCCTGCCCTGCACACAACTTGGGTCTCTATTGCCCTACCCTGGCCACAACTGCATCTCTGCTGCCCTACCCTGACCACAACTGGGTCTCTTCTGCCTTGCCCACATGCCAAGCACTCTCTCCTACTTGTCCACAGTCAACTTTCTAACCCCACAGCCACCCCACCCCACCAAACTGCATCTGAACATGGCGCAACCATAACATGGTACAACATAGCAACAGCCACCCCACCCCACTAAAAAACTGAACATGGCGCAACATAACATGGTACAACATAGCAACAGCCACCCCACCCCACCAAAAAAAAATGAACATGGCGCAACATAACATGGTACAACATAGCAACAGCCACCCCACCCCACCAAAAAAACTGAACATGGCGCAACATAACATGGCACAACATAGCAGCAATCAGCTTTCCAACTTGACAGTGATCTGCTTTCCATCGATATTTGCATACAAATCTGGGTCATTCAATGAAAGCAAGAGTTTTGCCAGTGTTCCCTGTCTTTCATTTCTTTCTCTTTGCATCCACACACACACATGTGCACAGAAATCCTGAAAAGGAAGACTGGAAGCAGGCAGACTTGGGGCTGGAATAGCTAAGCTGGTACAGCACTGGACTAGTTGGGGTTTAAATCTCCGCTAAGCCTTACGAGACCAGGTTCCATATATGAAGGTATGTGTAACAGCATGGAGGCATGCATAGCAGAGGCCGCCAGTTTAGCCATTGGTTCGTATGCATTGCAAGCACCCTCCAAGAAAAATCATAGGACAGATACTAACTGTGGATTGCAAAGCACTTGGAACTTGGTCTCTGAGGACACAGACTCAATACATCCAAAGATGGGAGACACTGATGATGGAAATGTAAAAACTGGGGGAAGAAGGCAATTCACTCTCCTTCCCTACCCCAATCTTTCTTACCTCACTGCTTTCACCTGCAAACAATGCTCCTGGAACCAGCTCCTCCTCCTACCTCCCTATGAAAAAAGCCAGTAGACAGAAAAAAAAGTGCTGCCTGATTTCACTGTGAAGAAGTTGACTGCATTACAATTTGTAAAAATAATCTTCAGAGAAAATATCCTGTCACTGTGTTAAGCTAGCTGCATAAAAATTTGTAAAAAGAGAAAAAAAAAATTCTCAGAAAACAAATCCTGTCATTGTGGAAAGCTGATTGCAAAACAATTTGTAAAAATGATTTTCAGGAAACAAATCCTGTCATGGTGGAATGATAATTGCATAACAAAAGATAACTGCATCACAATTCGTAAAAAACGATTCTGAGTAAACAAATTCTATCATTGTGGAAAGCCAATTGCAAAACAATTGTAAAAACGATCCTCAAAAAAGAAATCTTGTCAAATATTTCATAATATAAAGATACAGAAACTGCAAACCTTCAACAAGTGGTAATATGAGGCTGAGGGTCAACAGAAACATTCAGCCACCCTTGAGAAAACAAAATGATAAATAAATAATCAAAATGATCTATGCTTAAAAACTGCATCTGTACAATTAACGATAAAAATGAAATGCACGTAAACATGACAAGAACAACATACACTTTAAAAAATGCATCAGTACAATTAAGGATAACAGCATACACTTAACATTGGAATAAAAATAATTCTGTAAAAAAATGTCCAAAACTAATGACAAATTCAATGACACACAAAAAAATGCACACAAAAAAAATACACAAAGATAAGTTATGAGGGCAAACAGACACGCCTATTTTGCACTGAAGTGGACGAAGATAAGTGATTGCTCGTTCGTATTCGTTGTCCCGAGTGTTGTATCTTGCCTGAAGAAGACCTAAGAGATTGAAAGCATTGTGCTTGGTCTTGTGATTAATTTCTCTACGATTTTTTTTGGCAGTGCGCTATTACTAACATTTAAAATTAATTGCAAACATGCCCTAAAACATTAAAAAAAATAATTTTTTTTAAAAAGGGATGGGGGGTGCAAGAAAAAAGCATGATTTTGTGCCAAAGTATGCTGATGAATCAGATTTGGTGCATCACACACACACACACACATCTGTTTGAACACGTAGCTTGGCACATCACACACACATCTGTGTGAACACTTAGCTTGGTGCATCACACACACACATCTGTATGAACACCTACCTTGGCGCATTACACACACGTCGTGTGAACACCTAGCATGGCACACCACATACATCTGTGGGAAAACCTAGCATGGCACACCACACACACATCTGTGGGAAAACCTAGTATGGTACACACACACACACACATCTGTGGGAAAACCTAACACCTAGGAAGGCACATTACACACTGTGTGAACACCTAGCATGGCACATCACAAACACTTTCTGTGTAAACACATAGCATGGCACAATACACACACATGATGTATGAAGATCTTGCGTGGCACACAACATGCATACTGTGAGAACACATAGCATCGCACATTGCACACACTATGTGAACACGTTGTCCAAGCACGGCACACCACATGATGTATGAAGAAACAGCACAGCACACCACATACACATTGTATGAAGACATAGCATAGAAGACCATACAAACACAATGTATAAAGACATAGCATGGCACACCATACACACATGACGTATGAAGACATTGCATGGCACACACCACACACACAAGATGTTGAAGACGCACCACACACACATGATGTATGAAGACGCACCACACACACATGATGTATGAAGACATAGCATGGCACACCATACACACATGACGTATGAAGACATAGCATGGAACACCATAAACACATGATGTGTGAAGACATTGCATGGTACACCATACACACATGATGTGTGAAGACACAGTGTGGAACACCATAAGCACATGATGTGTGAAGACATAGCATGGCACACCATACATACATGATGTGTGAAGACATAGCGTGGAACACCATACACACATGATTTGTGAAGACATAGCATAGCACACACCATACACACATGATGTGTGAAGCCATAGCATGGAACACCAAACACACACATGATGTGTGAAGACATAGCACGGAACACCAAATTCACAGAATCACTCCCTGGACACATCTATCTATACCATCAACAAAACAACTAGACAACTACATATATATAGGAAATACGTAAGGATTATGTAAATAAAGGGAATATCTAAAACAGAAAAATTAAAAAGAAATTAACATGTTTTTATAACTGAAAAAATGAATAAAGTAAAACCTCATAAACTCATTATCATCACTTAGCAGGCATCACATACATGCTCAGTGTGTGCAAAACAGTTCTTTCTTGTGAAGAATAAAACATGTCAAAATGTCCTGATGACTCTTGTCTGATTCCCTCTCTCCCCCCTCTTTCCCAGGCAGCTGAATCCAGCTCCAGTCCAGGTTTGTAAAAGGGGAAAGTCCACAGGCATTAATGTAATGCCTTCTCCCAACACACATCCCAGAAATCCTCCTTTTCACATGCCTCCCTGACACTACACGGGGGAAAGGAAACGCTGCAACCAAGGTGAAGAGTAGGATCACGTCACACTATTCCTTCCACACACAGGCAACACTGCAGTCAGGATGAAGGGATGAAACAAGTCCTGAATGATGGGCAATGCAGTCAGCTCTGCCTCTCTGGAAAACAGGCTGAACTTAAAACCATTCTTCACTGACGTGCTCCACAAATAAACCAGGATGAAGGTGGGAAGCATGCATTCAGTCCAGTCGGCATTTGAAAGTTCTTCAGTTCAGATGGACTTGTTCAGATGGACATTGCCAACTCATACACCCACATCTACAAACTCTAAAGGCATGGGATGACACTGTTCAGAGAAGATTCACTCGTTGGAAAGTCTCCGTACAGAGAAGACATCTGCCTGTGTGTGTGTCGGTCAGAGAGTGGTCTGGCTTCTGGGGTGAAGGTCTAGAGCTGGCCACATGTGTTGGGGAATGCTGTTGCCCCAGGGTATACTCAGCGACATGGTCAGCAGCATGGCTGAAACACCACCGTCAATACACCCCATCAAAATTTACCACACAGTGGGGCACCCCTGCACTCTATGACAACTACCCCCACAATGCCCCAACAGGAACACCACCAAGACAAGGCCACACACCCACAGTGCAGGCTATAAATAGATCTGTCCCATTCCAACACGGTGAAACTTCTCCCTCAACACTTTGCACTTTCCTTAGCCTTTCGCAGTACAAACCCCACACACCTGGAAATGTCATCCCTTGTTGTGATGGACATTGCCAACAACTCTAAGGCATGGGATGACACTGTTCAAGGTGTACAACTCTTACACCCACATCTACATCAATTTCTTGGTCAGCAGGCTACACCTGTGCTCACACATACACCTCCATGTCAACAGCACATCCACAGTTAGAGCAAAAATACTCTCATCATATCATCATTCTGCATAAAACTAACAAAATAATCTCATCATATCATTCTGCATAAAGCTAACAAAATACTCTCATCATATCATTCTGAATAAAACTAACAAAATAATCTTATCATATCATTCTGCATAAAACTAACAAAATAATCTCATCGTATCATTCTGCATAAAGCTAACAAAATAATCTCATCGTCTCATTCTGCATAAAACTAACAAAATAATCTCCTCATATCATTCAGAATAAAACTAACAAAATAATCTCATCATATCATTCTGCATAAAAACTAACAAAATACTCTCATCATATCATTCTGCATAAAACTAACAAAATACTCTCATCATATCATTCTGGATAAAACTAACAAAATACTCTCATCACATCATTCTGCATAAAACTAACAAAATAATCTCATCATATCATTCTGGATAAAACTTAATCTCATCATATCATTCTGGATAAAACTAACAAAATATCTCATCATATCATTCTGGATAAAACTAACAAAAAAATAATCTCATCATAGCATGCTGGATAAAACTAACAAAATAATCTCATCATATCATTCTGGATCAAACTAACAAAATAATCTCATCACATCATTCTGGATAAAACTGACAGCATGTTTACAACGTTTCTTGAAATCCCCAACCCTCTCTGAAAAACCTGAACATGTCTCCTTTGCAATGAACATTCTGCCCAAACCAGTCAATGTACTGCCAGAGAGAGAAAAACGCACACCTCATGGCTACAATGCCTCTTACATGTTTGTGGAACATCCCTCGCTGCACATCAGTATTACAACCTTCCTTCAATTCATTGACAGAATCCCCTCATTTTTCAGTTACCTCCCTTTATACACCAAAGCTCAATACACCCAGTACAGATAGATGGATCGATCAACAGATAAAGATGGACTGATAGATGAATATAGATACGGTAGATATAGATAGACAGTCAGATATAGATAGATACACACACACACACACACACACACACACACACACACACACAAGTTTACATTTAGAACTGAAGTCTTACACTGTCATTCAAACATCAACTATTTCTTGTCAGGACCACTTGATTTCTGGGAGAAAAGAATCCACAGTAAATCAGATTAACTCCTCATTGGGAAAAAAGGACATACAACTTATATAGGTAACTTAGGCACAGGAATTCACACATGCCCCCTCCCCCCAATACTGACTATTCAAAGGGTGAAAAACCGGTGAAAGAGTGAAACCAGGGGAAAGAGCCTGGGGGGTGGGGAGGATCCTGGGGCCTTTCAGCCCTGGTGGGGTGATGAAGAAGAAAATTCAGTATTTGAAAGGCCCAAACATGGCTGCTCCTTCAATTTAAAATCAATGTATGTACCATACACCTTCAACAAAAAGTCTACTCAAGAGTATGGAAATGTTTATGACACATGATATTATGTGCACAATACATAAGTGACGCCAACAAACTCTCTTCCTTCTTCTTGTACACATGGAGAGAGAGGTCCTACTACCTGCAAGGTCTGTCTTGATTTCAGATGTTTTGAATATTAAACGCTTATCTACTTTTATTATTTGTTCATTTGTTTACACTTTCCTTTTTGTACTCTCAGTTCTTATAGAACAGGAGTACTTTACAAAAGGGAATGAAGAAATGCTCTGTGTGTGTGTGTGTGTGTGCGTGTGTGTGTGTGCCTGCCTGTCCATCCATCCGTGGTCAAAATGTATTCCACTCACTCCCAGACAAAAACTACTGGGCCGATCTTTCTGAAAATCTGTAGGTATGTTCATTATGGGTCACAGATGCTGCCCGATGTGTCATTTTACCGTTATAGCATTACTAATGGCCATAACGGCCCATAACGGTTTTCCTTCTTCTGGGAATATCTCAGACAGTACTTGGCCCATCTCTCTGAAAATTTGTAGGCATGTTCATTATGGGTCACGGATCACGCCCAATGTGTTATTTTAACCGTTATAGCAGTTACTAATGGCCATAACGGTTTTCCTTCTTTATGGAATATCTCAGAAAGTGCTTGGCCAATCTTTCTGAAAATTTGTAGGTTTTGTTCATTATGAGTCATGGATCAGCCCGATGTGTTATTTTAAACCGTTGTAGCCATTTCTAACGGCTGTAATGACCCGCAACGGGTTTTCTTCATTATAGAATATCTTAGAAAGTACTTGCCGATCTTTCTGAAAATTTGTAGGTATGCTCATTATGGGTCACGGATCATGCCCGATGTTTTATTTTACTATTACAGCCGTTACTAACAGCTATAATGGCCCATAACAGTTTTCTTCTTTATGGAAAATCACAGAAAGTACTTGGCTAATCTTTCTGAAAATTTGTAGGTATGTTCATTGTGGGTCACAGATGATGGCCAATGTTTACCAGAATAGCTGTCATTGCTACAACAGCCCCAAACGTTTTTTCCTCTTTATGGAATATATCACGCATATTCAAGATAAAATGGGAGTATGTATGCTTTGCATCTTGTTATTGTTTAGGGTAGTAGTGAAGAGTATTTACTGTATGCACGGACTCGGTGATACATTTTTTTTTCTGTGTACATGACCGGATGTATACACACATCTTCGCCTCCCTTATTTATCAAATATGGAAAGATTTGCACATGCACATGCAGTGGAAAGATGCCATGTAATCTTCTGGGAGAGGCCTCACTATAAAGAATGTACATTACCTACAACATCTGCGGGGCGACATCCTGACCAAGGTGTTGTCCCTGGACCCGACCAGGACCTAAGTGACTCATGAACCTACACTCAGCTGGGAAACCCTTCCCCACCCCCATTAATATTCAAACTGTCCCTGTACAGAACATGAGTACTTTACATTTTTGTCTATCACAATCATTCACACAAGAACCATCTCCTTTCCATTAGAACCCTCACCTTTGTTTCCCCCCTTCCCGTCCCTCCCCCCCCCCTCCACTTCCTGCTGAATGATCTTCCCTTCACCAAACCACACTTACCCACGAACAGGCCCCAAAGCCCACGTAGAACATGCCGTGCCAACCGAAGGCGTCTTTCACAATGGGGGCCATCAATCCACTCAGCAGAACACCTATCAACTGCACACACACACACACACACACACATTCCTCTCAATTTAACCGTTCCTTCTACTCAGCTGTCTTTAAGTTGCTCTATACATGGACTGAGTGCGAAATGCATAGTATCTAAAAAAAAAAAAAAAATAATACAAAATTAAACGTTTCATGATAAATGCAGTAAGTTTCACAATAAATGCAAGATCTTTTGTGTGTACTTCTATAAACATGACTTTCCTAAAAATGATCAAGTTTAAGTGTGAAAGTAATGGTGGTGATGTTGATGGTGGTGGCGGTCTGTGAAAGAAAAGAAAAAACAACATTCTAAACAGATGTTTTTGAAGATTTATTTTCTTAAATTAGTTTGTGTTTTAAGGTTTGTTCTTTGTTTTTTTGTTTTTATGTTGTTTTTTGTTGCAAAGTCTTCTTTTTTTTGTCCATTAGTTTTTTTATTTTTCTTTTTTTGTTTTTTTTTGTGGTCATTTTGTTGTTTTTTTTTTTTTTTTTTTTGTTTTTGTTTTTTTTTTTTTTTTTTTTTTTTTTTGTTTATTTTTTTTTTTTTTTTTTTTTTTTGTTTTTTTTGGATTGTTTGTTTTTTTTTTTGTTTTGTTGTTTTTTGTGTACTTTGCTGTTTCGATTCAAATTCTTTTTTTTGCATTATTCAGTTAAACCACAAGCTTTGTTTTTTTTTTTCTGGTGTGAGAATAGTTTTTTTTTTTGTCTTGATGTTTTTTCTGTTTTGTTTTGGTTTTTTTTTTTGTTTTTTTGTTTTTTTTTTTTTGTTTTTTTTTTTATGTGAGTTTTTTTTTTTTTATTTTTTTTGATTTTTTTTTTTGATAGTGATTTGCCCTTTCACGTTACACAATTTGCTGGTTGTTTTTTGTTTTTTACCACACTTCTATAGTTTTTTTTTGTTTTTTTTTTTTTTTTGTTTTTTTTTTTTTTTTTCTTTTTTTTTTTATTTTTTTTTTGATTTTTTTTTTGTTTGTTTTTTTTTTTTTTTTTGTTTTGTGCGTTTTGTGTTTTTTTTTTTGTTTTTTTCTGATTTTTTTTTTGAGTTTTGTTTGTTTTTTTTTTTATTTTGTTGTTTTGTTTTTTTTTTTTTTTTTTTTTTTTTTTCAGGCTTGTGTTTTTTTTTTTTTTTTTTTTTGTTTTTTAGAAATTTTTTTTTTTTATTTCTTTTGACTTTTTTTTTTTTTTTTTTTTTTTTTGAATTGTTTTACAGGATTTTTCTTTTTGTTTTTTTTTTTTTTTTTTTGTTTTTGTTTTGTTTTTTTTTTTTCTGTGATTTTTTTTTTTTTAGTGTGTTTTGTTCTTGTTGTCATGTTTATTTGTTTTTTTTTTTGTTTTTTGTTTTTTTTTTTACATTTTTTTTTTTTATTTGTTTTTGCTTTTTGTTTTGTTTTTGTTAAACACACCCGTTTTTTGTTTTGCACACTTTTTTTTTTCTTTTTTTTTCCTCGTAGCTGTTTTTTGTTTTTGTTTTGGGTTTTTGTTTTGTTTTTTTTTGTTTTTTTTTTGTTACAGGATTTTTTTTTTCTCTACCCCTGCATTGTCCTTCCCTGTTTTGTTTTTGCTCACTACTAGCACATCATGCTGTTTTTATTTCCCTTCAGATTCTCAGGTAGTTCACTCATCTTATCAATGTGAACTTTTGTTTGTTTTTTTTCGGTTCAAGGAAGATGCTCTTCAGGTTGTGTACCTTTTATTTTTGTGTTTTTGAGGCCTTCAAGGATTTTAAGTTTGTTTTTTTTTTTTTTTTTTTTAGTTTTTTGAATGACAAGTCAACTGCACTCTGTCTTTTTTTTTTGCATTGGGTCAAAATTAGGCTCAACACCCTGCATCTTCTCTTGTTTCTGATGTATCTCCCTTGATCCCTTTTTTTGTTCTTCCTTATTTTGGCCATTTCCCTTTCCTCTGTGATTTTTTTCTCCATTTGTTTTCTATCAGTTGTTTTGTTATTTTTTTGTTGGTTTTTGTGAGTGTTGTGCTGAAGTTTGCATTGTTATAATTTGTTGGTGAATTTGTGAACAAGTTTCAATGATAATTTTTGTAAGTTCACAGCATAAATGCTGTCAGGTGTGTACTTCTATAAAGCATTATTTCCTCCCAAACTCATCAAGTTTTAAGTGTTTCTGTTTAATGGTGTGTGATTTTGATGGTGGTGGCTGGTCTGTGAAAGAAAAGAAAAAACAACATTCTAAACACAGATTTTATGAATATGTGTGAAATTAAGACAAAGAAAAACGCAAATGAGTGTCGAGTTCAAATATTATTCAGATATGCATGAAGAGGTACAGACAGACCAACACTTACACAATTACAAGCGCATGTATAACCCCTCTGAGAATGTCTGTAGAAAAACCATGGTACTTGCACGTTTCACTCGCAAGTATGCTGCTGGTCACTTTACCACACTAATTAGTGATCACTACAATGTCAGGTGGCTCACTCATCTTCTCAGATTGTTTTACCCAGTCAGAATCATATGTAATGCTGTGTTACTGCAGGGTTCAAGGACTGTTTGCGCAAGTCAAAACACACTCTGTCTTTTCATAAAGTGGGTCAGATTAGGCTCAACACCCTGCATCTTCCTTGTTCTCAATTACAAATGCACAGTGCTGGCCATTTCCCTTTCCTCTGTGATACTCCATGTTGTCTGAAGTTACTTGTTATAATTTGTTGTGAAGCAAATCAGCAAGGGATATTCCTCTGTCAGGTTGTGTCTTTTATTTCCATCCATCATGAGTTTTTCCTTCATGGAATTTTAAGCTTACTGACATGTATTGTGTACTGCTGTTGGCTCCCAGTGCTTTTGCATGTGTCAAAAGTGAGACATGTATCTTTGCCTGCTGTGTTGAACTCTGTTTCTGTATTCCCCGAATCCCCCTGGAATTGTTTTTCCTTCATTGTTCTTCCTCCTGTGTCCTTCCTTTTTCACATGTATGCCATGCATTTTACCCACTGTGGTACACTTCTTAGTGAACAAGTTGTGCGATGTGTGTGGGTAAGCATTCTCTGAGAAATACTGAATGTAAAGTTAATTCTTATATTCTCTCTCTCTCTCTCTCTCTCTCTCTCTCTCTCTCCAGTGCGTACATATCTTATCTACTGGTCTCCACTTAATTTACCCTCTAATCCACATTTCCAAACCTCTTCACAACCTTCACTCTCTTGTCACGAACAGACGCTATAGCGTTTCCCATGATGCACTTCAATACGAATGAACGCTATCAAGGTTTCAGCTTTGACTGACTTTTCACGTGGTGGAAGCGTGATCAGTACATGGCAACAAGCTATAAATAGCACCGTCAGCATTCCTTTATTCGCCTGCGTAGTGGTTTCACAGCGCCCCACTACCCACTTTGCCT
This sequence comes from Conus betulinus, assembly GCA_016801955.1. Lineage (NCBI taxonomy): Eukaryota > Metazoa > Mollusca > Gastropoda > Neogastropoda > Conidae > Conus > Conus betulinus. The sequence goes on along the minus strand of JADBJO010000006.1, from coordinate 1,778,194 downwards.
CAGTTGCTGATTAACCAGACCAACCCACATGACTTACTAATCTGCATAGAAACATGGCGTCTCAATCAAATTCGTCTGCAAATGTCTCGGAGCAAAGCTGAGCCCGTCGGCAATGTTTTAGCATTCCTGAAGTTTTTGAAATGCTACAAACGGAAGGTTCAGACACTGAAGAAGAGGATGACAAAGCTGATGAAAGTGATTCCAGTGAAGAATTTTGAGGAGAAGAGGAATTTGACACTGACTCTTCTGTAGAGCTCAGTGATGATGAAGGTGAGGGTGGACCAGTTCGCCAAGTGGGGTGTTGAAGTGCCGCGCAAGACTGGGGATTTGAGTGAGCAAGAGTTCATTGGCTTTCCTTTACACAACTGGTGCAGAGATTCGAGTTTTTTTTTTCCCAAAAATGCCTCCTTTTTCTGGTGCTTCTGGCCTTCGTGTGTCAGCTGAGTGCACACCCCTATTTTTGCATTATTCCAAGTCAGCTAATGCACAGTAGGCATGTGATTCATATAACTTTCTTTTATTTCCTGGAGTGTATCTACCTTTTTTTTCAACTAATTTAGTGTATTCACTGGCTTTTTCTGCTGAATGTGAAGCTATGGACCCACTGACTCTGTGCAAGAGTGTTGTGATACACCTGGAAAAAACTGGACATTTTTTCACCCTCAAGCACATGAAGTCATATGAAAGTGGGAAGTTTATTCTTTTGTATTCTACTAACACAGTTTATGAATAACACTTTCTGAAAATTTCACGGAGTTATCATTGGTTTTGTATTTTTGGTGATTTTTTTTACTAACCATAACAAATGGCCTGTCCACAAGGGAAAAGCAAGGGACAGAACTGTCAGTCCCTGGTATGTTAGATTCTCCCATCTCTCTTTCTTACCTACCCCCTTTGTATACACCCCCACCTCCATCTCCCTTTCCATTACACACACACACACACACAACACACAACATGTCGCTGGGCTGTCAGTCTATATAATTATTCGCTCTGCAGCATATGGTTTCCCTGGCCTACATTACCCTTCCCAACCCCTTCCAAACTTCCCCCCTCTACCTTTCCATTCACTCTCACTCCAACAATTGTTCCTCACTGGTGGAGTCTTTCTCTCGATCTGTGTGTGCGTGTGTGTGTAAGTGTGTGTGTGTGTGTGTGTGTGTGTGTGAGTATGATAGCGGAATGGTGGTGGAGGGGGTGGTGTGGTTGATATGGTTGCTGTTATTGTTCTTTTGATTACATGTCAAAGCCATCATGTAGGCAGCACAGAACCGTATGACAGTCATCAGTGCAGTCATTTTCAGTGGAATGTTGAAAAGTTCATGCCTGCCTGTAAGTCACTTCATTATGTGGATACAGCAATTAGTGGATTACTGCTGTGTCACAGCGTCTGTCAGCAGAGTCATTAACCAGCACAGGTTAGTGAGGTGCATGGACAATGTGTTGTTCTGCGCAGTCGTCGGTGGTTTTATGTTGCAGTAACTTATAGGTATCCTTTACTGTGTGTTGAAAAAATGGCATGACGTTGCACAGGCAATGCTACACGACATAAACAAGTCTGTTCTAAGATGTTTCAATGTAAAAACTTTTTCTGAAGGTTTCTCGGTCATGACTGGTATTGGTTTGAAGGGTTAAGACTGCCCTTTTGTTCAGTACTGAGAACAAGACAATGAGCGCAGTATGCAAGATGGGGCTGTCTTTCACCTCTGCCTGCAGCAATACAAGGAGCAGACACTTTGCACTGACTTCAACTTTCCTTCCCTCTCCTCTCAAGGGTCAGTGTACATCGCGTTACACCACTGAAGACAGACAAGTCTGTAGAGCTGGCAGATTTGGGAATGCCAGCGACTAAAGCCCAAGTTTTGAGTAACAGTGATACAAAACAGGGAACAGAAATTTGGTGATATACTCCCTCATCATACCCGGAATCCAACTCAAATTCAACAAATTCAACACTGAATAGCATGAACTGTCAGGAAAATCCTTCATTACTTTTTCTTTTGTTCACTTCCGGTGACTCTCTGAGCTGAAAGCCTCATAATTCTCTACCTGGGCTTCCTAAAACAGCTGAAACTTTGCCCCACATGTTCGCTTGGCTGTGCATAGTCAAAACACAATTTTTGCAAAAACAAAATTCTGCAATCGAAAATCAATCACGGAGACCACCACATATCTTGTAAGCGGAAGAGACAGGCATGTAGAATGACTGCACATGTGTCAAGCATGCAGGGAAAATGGAGGTGTCTCTTTCCAATGGACTCAAGGCAATCACTGTGTGAGCGCTGTCAGCCAGCAAGAATTCCCGCCATGGCGCAGCAGTATAAGATAAGAACGACCATCATGCAGGAGTTCCGCCGATGGTGGAAGGAGAGTGAACACAACAAACATTAGAAATGGACACATTCTGCAATCCCTGTCACCTCATAATGATTACACATCGCCTGTTTTTCTGTGTATTATTTCATGTCACTTTATACTGCCACCTCACCTGTACGTCAGTGTACTGTCATGTCAGTTAGCAATTATCACACATCACCTGTATTTCTGTGTACTATTTCATGTCAGTAGCGACACTCACACATCACATGGGTTTCTGTGTACTATGTCATGTCACTGACAACGCCACTTTCCCTTTGTGTCTGTGATCTGTCATGTCAGTTAGCAATAATCACACCTCACCTGTCTTTCCGTGGATTATTTCATGTTTCTTACTTATTAAATTACACACAATAACTGATTTTCTGTGTACTTTGTCATGTCAACAACTAGTCATGACACTTCATCTTTGTTTCTGTCCATTGTGCCACGTGTGTTGATAGTGGCACAAAACTTGTCAGGTAATGCCAGCAAAATACTACTGACACTTCACCTTTGTGTCTGTGCAGTGTGTCTTATCATATAATGATAATGACACTTTGCTTGTGTTTCTGTGTCATGTCCGATGATATTAACAACACTTTGTGTGCATTTGTGTGTACTGTGTCATGTCAGATGACCATAACAACATTACCTGGTGTGTGTGTGTGTGTGTGTGTGTGTGTGTGTGTATGCGCATGCGTGTGCATATGTGTATGTGTGTGCGCGCTAGTGTGCTGTGTGCGTACATGTGTGCATGTGTGTATGTTTATGACTCATGAACGCACAACTCTGTGTGTGTGTGTGTGTGTGTGTGTGTGTGTGTGTGTGTGTGTGTGTGTGCGCGCGCTCTACTTATATTTTTTAGATGTTGAATCATTAAAACTTACAAAGCGCCCTGCAGCCTACGTTGTTAGGATGGGCGCTATAGAGAAACTGTCCTCATTATTACTATTATTTCTATATATTGTGTCATGTCAGTTACTAATAACAACAGAAATTCTGCATGGTTTGTGCACGCACTGGAGTGTACAAACCGTTCAAACCATTCTAAAACCCATAGAATGGATTGAGACGGTGGATGACAACAGCAAGTTAATAATGTTACCATATCACAGCAAACAATGGGAAGGCTGGGTGGCCATTCATCTGCAAACTGATCAAAAACACAACCAGCACTCCAGAGTCTTCTGCTGTCTCTTTTCTTCTCTCCCAATTTTCTTTCTAGCTAAGAATTTTTTGTTTCACAGATTCTCATTCATGCATCTTGCTGAGACCTGTCTGACCACCCTGACCAACAAATGGGAATAGGAATGAAAATGCTCTCTGGAGCCAAGTAATCCATATTGATTTACACCAAAGGCCAGTTTTCACTTTCCATACTACAAAACTGTAACATGTCGTAACTTATAAAGAGAAACAAAGAAGGAAAAGCCTTTGAACTCACTCCATTGGAGGAGACCAGCCCCATGTTGATGTTGTAGTAGCGTGATCCAAAGAGAGAGAAGGTGAGGATGTAGAGCATGGTGAAGTAGCCACATATTGACAGGAACATGCCACACACCCACACCAGAAACCCCGCCTTCCCCGTCACCTCACACGTCATGAACGACCCCACCAGGGCCGACATCAAGCTCAGAATTATCAGCAGCACAATCTGCACAAACAAACACATATAGATAGGTGAAGGGAAGAAACCCCACCTTCCCCGTCACCTCACACGTCATGAATGACCCCCACCTGGGCTGACACTGAGCTCAGAGTTGTAAGCAGCACGATCTGCACACACAAACACATAGAGATAGGTGAAGGGAAGAAACCCCGCCTTCCATGTCACCCTACACGTCATGAACGACCCCCACCTGGGCCGATATCAAGCTCAGATTTATTAGCAGCACTATCTGCACACACATACACACACTGACGGGTGAAGGGTGAAGGGAAAGAAACACCACTTTCCCTGTCACCTCACATATTATGAACCAACCCCATCAAAGCCATTTTTTGCTTAGAATTCTTGGTAATGCCATCTGCACATACACAGATGACAGGGGAAGAAACTTCTGGCATCATGGGCGAACCATCAGTCCCACACCATCCTCCATTCCCACAAAACAATATTGTTCTCTAAAATCGACATCTATATATTCAAAGTCTGCCTTTGTAGTATACCCACTGCAAGTCTCCCTCTCTGTAAATCTCTTCTCTTCTCTTCTTCATTTTGATGTTTATCAGAGCTGGTATTTCCGCCCATGCGATTGTTTTGATGCCTCCATTATGTAGCTACATTCCATCTTCCGCCATACATTCAACCCCAACAACAGTGTGCATGTGTTTTATCTTTTCAATCCTGTTTCATCAGGATTCAATGGCCTGTTCTTCTCTAAAAGGTGGTATTTTTTTTTTTTTTTTTTTTTTTTTTTTTTTTTTTTTTTTTTTTTTTTTTTTTTTTTTTTGGGGGGGGGGGGGGGGGGGTTGCATTCACACACAGGACCAAGTCTTGTCCAAAGGACATGGGCAGGACTAAGGTCAGCACTGATGTCAACTGGCAGAAATAAATCTCTTCGAGCCTGGCTGTCTGGCGTAGGACTCAAACAGGACCTCCGAACTAAGAAGTCTCTCTCTTTCTCTGCATATGCAGGCTGATACTCCTGTGAACACTCCCTGTATAGACAGGCAAGGATTAATCCCATCTACCCAACAAATGGAGTGGAGTTTTGCATGCATGACCGTTTTTTATCCTGCCATTAGGGCAGCCATATTCCAACTTTGGGGAAGGTGCACGCTATGTGTAACGTGTCATACATACCAACAGCCAAAACTGGCCTTCTCTTCCGATAGTAAGAGATGGGATTTTATGTGTGTGTGAGATGTTATGCGTGTGTTTACACACGGAACTTCAGTTTAGAGTCTTATTCGAAGGACTGTATGGGAAATGGAGTCAGAACCAATGTTAACTCCGTGGGAAAAAATCCATCTATACCAAAATGGCCCAGGAGATTTGAACCCGCAACCCCAGATCACCAAGATTACAAGTCAGGCGCTCTACCACTGAGCTATTCTGGACCCCACTAAGAAGTCTGATGCCTTACTTTCAGACTGGCCCTTCCACCTCCTCTGATGGGTCTACGCACTAGTTGTGTTGCAAATTCTGATGAATCTGTTGCTGGACACTGCCAAAACGCACGTAAGATAAGCACCGTATGTCCACTGACAGTCTTGTGAGAGCAGGGAGCAAACACTGAGGTAAACACTGATCTCTGGGGCATTGAAAACACTACTGGTCCACAGCAAGTGGGTCATGAACATGGATAGGCATGTGCACTCTCCCAGAATTCAGCGACAGACTTGGTAACAAGACTCGCCTCCCAGGATACACTGCACTTTGTTTCATGTAATTCTGACCGACTTCCTGCTGACACTGGCAATGAAAGTGCCTGTACGATATCAAAAGGAACAGTGTTTACAAGTCACAAATACAATTTGCAATAAGTACATTCATTGCATGACTGAAATGTAACTTAGTCTCGGACTACATAAGGCTCCATTATGGCCTGTATAAAATTCAGCTTTCCATCTGGATGGCTTTGCTGTAAAAGCAAACGAAGATTCATTTGACCAGCCAGCTACTGTCATGATGATGCAGGCTGGTGCATGCTGTTTAGTTGCCGATAGTTCATAGCATGAGAGGAGCCAGTGGATGTGCCAATACCTGCCTCTTGGTCCATCAAAACCAGAGTGTCATAGTGTCTCTGCTGACACTGTTTTAGTGTCTGTTATGCTCCGAATAACTTTATGCAGTCCTTCTTAATCGAGGCAGTCCTTCTCAAATATTCTTTTAACATGGCTAAAACACACAAGCCGATATTGTCTTTGTACTCAAACAATTCAATCAAATCTTGGTGGACCCCAGTATGCTTTAAAATACTATTCACATGAAATGTACATATCCTGTCTTTTAGACACATACTTGAAATATCCAATGCAGTAAAACTTCATCATCAATGTCCAGTGAAGTTTCTTTCAATGTGAGCTTTTCTATATGGGCCTAATTTTCAACATATGTAGCAGTTTGTTGACGTCCAAGGTTTCTCTTTGTTAAGGGAATATTGGATTTACCTCGAAAACACCTCTAATGTATCTACAGACTAATTCTGTGTTTCCAAGCAAAATTCCTCCAAATCCATTCAGGCAACAGCTAAGCCTAGATCACGGTAGGTCCATAAGATTTAGTGAAGCGCCCTCCTCTTTCCTCAGGTAGGCCAAGAAATTGACCCCCTCCATTAGAGACGGTAAAATATGATCCACCTTCCTCCTGCTCGCTGCCATTTATTGATGTACACGTTGTACATCTGATCAGTGAGTGCATGACCACACTGACTGCTTCTGCAGAGAGGCCAGATGTTTCCACCATCTCCGAATACAGTTACTGCATGTAACTTTAGTTTTCTCTGAAGGGGGTGTTTTTTTGTTGGGTTTTTTTTTCTTTTTTTCTTTTTTTCAATCACTAGGTTGCAAAAAGAGTTGATCTCGACTGGTCAGTTTATCAGTGGTCTTATCAGCGTTGAAAAAAATCTTGTTTTTCCAGGTGGGGCTACTATCACCTCTTCTACTTTGTCCCTGGTAATTTTCACAACACTCTGGGTAGAAGGCTGAGAGGGGGAAAGCGATAAAGACAGTCCAGCCAATGCTAAAACCATTGATAGAATATGCATGTGGGACAGCATGAAAAGAAACACACTTGTCAAAAAGATTATTAATACGCATAGTTTACAAATCCACTTCAGAAGCAAAATTCAATAACTTGTTTCCATTCAATGTCTATGTGAAAATTTCGAGTTTATCTACCTCTCGTTCTCTGCCCCTGCTATAAGTGTACATATAACTGTGACATTTCTGTTGCAGAAGCAAAGCCAGATTTCTTTTGACCAGTTGTCCTAGTACTCTGATCAACTGGATCCTTAATTGTTTTTACAACTACCAGCAGCGATGGTGTCAGACCTAACTGGAATGTGACAGTCACTGACATTTGGCAGCACAGACTGGCTGGCAGGCGGGAAAGATAACAGTAAGTTCTAGATAGTTCATGTGGGTTTTTTTTATCCAATTCATCCCAAAAGCCTTGTGAAGAAGTTTTGGCTCTACCTTAATATAGATACATGCACCCCCAGCCCTCACTTGAACTGTCTGTAAACAGTGTGCCCTGCGCTGGTGTGACCCTGGTCTGCCTTATCTGCTGGTGCCAGTTTGTCATTCACCACTGAAGGTCATTTTTGTCAGCTGCAGACAGTGCCGTAAGTCTTTCCCAGTTACCGGCACTCTTTCTTCTTTTTTTTTTTTTCTCTTAGAGCAGTGATTGTGCTGCGTTCCACTGTCCAGTGATGTGACTGACCATGGGTCACACCCATGAGACTGGAGACCGTCAGACCTGCACAGGAGGCTGCTGTTCCAATGTCAGCTCTTCTTTGCTTTCACAGGTCACTACAAGCACTGGACAGTTTTTTGTTCTCTTTCTTCTGCAAGTCATACAGTCATCTTTTTTGAGTCGACTACATCATCCTAAATAAGGAATGTCCTGTGTGGGTTTAAACTGTGATTTCTCATCATGTACTGTAAAACCTAAATCACCCACAAGTAGACTGTCATCTGTGAAAAATGTGACAGCATGTCCTAAATCGTTCAGCTGAGCCAGATGGGGTTAGTCAGCATGGTGGATATTCTGGGGCTTGGACCTAGATCCATTGATGCTGCTTGGAAACAGTATAAATTGTTTCTGCATCAATTTTGACTTTTTCTTCTTTTTTTTTTTTTTTTTTTTTTTTTTTTTTTTTTCCCTTTGCTATGAGTACTGGAGAATATGCATCCCTCACATTAACAGATGCAAAAAAGCAATCTTTTGTCACCAGATTGACAGCTTTGTGTAGTGTTTCACTTGTAAACTTTTGATATTCAACCTGCTTATTCAAATCTTTCAGGTCAAGAATAATCTGATATCTCCTATTTTCTTCAGTGGAACCAATATTGGAAGGACAACCTGTCCTGACTCATCTTCAGATAACACAATAATATTTTTCTGAGCAAGTTCTGGGTCCTGAATCAATGGATTCATTTTCCTTTGAACCAAAGTCTTTTTAAGTGTTTGCCTTTTTCTGTGGATTATGAATCAACATCATTACATTATTTATAGCCCTTTGACAGAATAAAGTATGTCTGGATCTGATGTTAATTTTCTGAGAATTCTGTAATTTGCTTTTAATTCGTCCTGCTATAAACGGTTCATATTTCTCTTGCAGACATTGTTTCAAGGGAGCTAAGCACCACGAATAAAATTCCATTAGAATCATCTCGTGTGAGGTGGGGTGGGAGGTCATTTATTGGCATTTCACAGTGTCTTTTCTCCAAGTGCTCCTACTACCCTGGAATTTCCACCGACTGCTTTTCTGCTGATAGCCCCACTCTTAAAATGACAGCTGCTGCCTGCTGCTGCTCTGACCTCTGGGGTCTCTGGCCTTGGCCCCAAGTTCTCCTCCTTGGTCTCTGTCTGCTGGTAGGTCGTTAGTCTCTGTGCGTCCTTGGCCTCTTTCAGAGCACGATAAAGTTCAGGCAGGGTGGGGTGAAGCCATTCACTGGTCATAGTCATGTGCTGAACACACACTCCAACAATGTCTTGTGGTAGACAGGACTGGTAAGTTTCCCTCTGTTGAAGGGGTAGGTCACAGGTGGCAAGGCCTGTAAGGGCATGTGCATCTGCTAGTTCGATAATTCAGTCAGTCAACCTGGCTCATGTCCTTGATTTGCATAAGCTTGTGGAGGGTTTTGCTGACCCGAACAAGGGTAAGCCGCTGCATTTCACAATTATGTGATGATCCACTGCGTGTTGTACAACCATGAGTCTATTGTTTTATCTAAGGCGGGGGTTGATCTGACCTCCTGGTTGTGCATGGCACTGATGGCATGGGGCAGTTTTCCTGGCACGTGATACTTGGCCAGAGTGACCTCCAGTCAGGAATCTTCCTGTTTCTTCCCATCGTTTTTCAAAACTACCACCACGCCACAGACCGGCAATCTCCTTACTTCTGAAGCTTCAAATGCAGCAGAAAAGGGGGCAAAGAGATTGTCATCTTCCACTCCCTCCGACTCCACTTCTCATGATCCGAGTAATGTTGTATTAGATTGAGTAGTTCCTGTGACGTGACTGCTGTATCTGAGCCAGCTTTCTCTGGTTGTGCCTTGGGTTTTTTTTTTTTTCCACTTTCATGACCTGAGATTCTGGTGGTCTCTTTCTTTTTTCCCTTTTCCTCCTCCGAAAGCTTCCAAGTCTTTTTCATCTGTTTCATCTCCCCTGTAATCTGTTGAAAAGTTCTACCAACAGTTTTTAATAAACTGCTGTGCAGTCATCTTGTTTCGAGGGGGAAACTTCCTCAAGACAATGGAGGGTGTGTGCATGAATATTTCTTCCTGATCTGCGTTCACAATCAGCCATGATTCACACAAGGTTGAAAAATCTCACAATGGAACAGCAAATGTACACCACAATGAAGGAGTGGTTCATTCTTCTAGAAAACAAACCACATTATAAAATGTAAGAAAACCAAAGTACAAGCACACTCCAGGTGTGATTGGGTCAGCTGGCAGGCATGAGTGGTCCATGGGCACTCTTAGTGCCAGTTTCAGCAGGAAACCAGTTAGAATTTGCATACACACACACACACACACACACACACACACACACACCGGGAGATATACTAAGTGTCTCCCATACACACTTAGCTACGCACGCATACACACACAGAGAGAATCCCTTTTGACACACACACACACACACACACACACACACACACACACACACACACACACACACACAGGGAGGCAGGAAGCAGGGCGCCTACCCTGCATCCAATCCTGTCAGAGAGAAGCCCCCAGAAGGGTCGACCAGCAGCGTTGAACACAGCGCTAATGGACGCCACCAGCGCCAAAAAATGGTCATCATGGATGAACGTTTGTCCATAGGCCTGCACATATACAATCACTGGCTTTGTCATATCATGCACAAATACAATCATTGGCTTTGTCATATCATGCACAAATACAATCATATCCTGCACAAATACAATCACCGGCTTTGTCATATTCTGCACAAATACAATCACTGGCTCTGTCATATCATGCACAAATACAATCATATTCTGCACAAATACAATCACTGGCTTTGTCATATCCTGAACAAATACAATCACTGGTTTTGTCATATCCTGCACAAATACAGGCTTTGTCTTACCCTGTACGTATACAATCAATGGCTTTGTCATATCCTGCGCAAATACGATCATTGGCTTAGTCATATCATGCACAAGTACAATCACTGGCTTTGTCATATCCTGCACAATTACAATCACTGGCTTTGTCATATCCTGCACAAAAAAACAGGCTTTGTCTTGTCCAGCACGAATACTATCACTGGCTTTGTCATATCCTGCACAAAAAAAAACTTGCTTTGTCCTATCCTGCACAAATACAATCACTGGTTTTCTGGCTTTGTCATATCCTGCACAAATAAAATCACTGGCTTTGTCATATCCTGCACAAATACAGGCTTATCCTACAAAAATACAATACTGGCTTTGTCATCATATCCTGCACAAATACAATTATTAGCTTTGTCATATCCTGCACAAATACAATTATTGGCTTTGTCATATCCTGCACAAATACAATCACTGGTTTCTGGCTTTGTCATATCCTGCACAAATACAATCACTAGCTTTGTCATATCCTGCACGAATACAATCACTGGCTTCATCACATCCTGCACAAATACAATCACTGGCTGTGTCATATCATGCACACATACAATTATTGGTTTTGTCATATCCTGCACAAATACAGGCTTTGTCATATCCTGCACAAATACTAAACTGGCTTTGTCATATCCTGCACAAATACAATTACTGGCTTTGTCATATCATGCACAAATACAATCATATCAAGCACAAATACAATCACTGTTTTTTTCATATCCTGCACAATACAGTCAGAGGTTTCATTATAGCCTGCACAATAAAACCACTGATTTTCTCAAAATCCTGGACAATACAATCACTGGCTTTGTCATAGCCTGTACAATACTGTACAATGGCTTTGTTTCAGATGCAATGTGATCACTGGCATTGTTACATATAATCATATAATTGCTGGTTTTGTTATATATTCTACGATAGTCTCTGGCTTTCCTATCTGGCACACCTCATTCACTGGCTTTGTCACATCCTGCATAGCACAGTCACTGGCTTTGTCACATCCTACATAGCACAGTCAATGGCTTTGTCACATCCTGCATAGCACAGTCACTGGCTATGTCACATCCTGCATAGTACAACCACCACTAGCTTCATCACATCCTGCATAGTACAATCACTGACTATGTCACATCCTGCATAGTACAGTCACTGGCTGTCACATCCTGCATAGTACAATCACCGGCTTTGTCACATCCTGCACAGTACAGTCACTGGCTTTGTCACATCCTGCATAGTACAGTCACTGGCTTTGTCACATCCTGCATAGTACAGTCACTGCTTTGGTCACATCCTGCATAGTACAGTCACTGGCTATGTCACATCCTGCATAGTACAGTCACTGGCTATGTCACATCCTGCATAGTACAACCACTAACTTCATCACATCCTGCATAGTACAGTCACTGGCTTTGTCACATCCTGCATAGTACAGTCACTGGCTATGTCACATCCTGCATAGTACAGTCACTGGCTTTGTCACATCCTGCATAGTACAGTCACTGGCTATCATCACATCCTGCATAGTACAGTCACTGGCTTTGTCACATCCTGCATAGTACAGTCACTGGCTATGTCACATCCTGCATAGTACAGTCACTGGCTTTGTCACATCCTGCATAGTACAGTCACTGGCTATCTCACATCCTGCATAGTACAACCACTAGCTTCATCACATCCTGCATAATACAGTCACTGGCTTTGTCACATCCTGCATAGCAGAGTCACTGGCCATCACATGCTGCATAGTACAACCACTAGCTTTGTCACATCCTGCACAGTACAATCACTGGCTTTGTCACATCCTGCACAGGACAGATGCAGGCTTTCTCACATCCTGCATACTACTATCACTGGCTACATCACATCCTGCATACTACTACATTGGCTTTCTCACATCCTGCATACTTCTATCACTGGCTTTCTCACATCCTGCACAGTACAGTCATGGGCTTTTTCACATCCTGCACACTTCTATCACTGGCTATTTCACATCCTGCATACTACTATCACTGGCTTTCTCACATCCTGCACAGTACAATCACTGGCTTTGTCACATCCTGCACACTTCTATCACTGGCTACATCACATCCTGCATACTACTACATTGGCTTTCTCACATCCTGCATACTTCTATCACTGGCTTTCTCACATCCTGCACAGTACAGTCATAGGCTTTTTCACATCCTGCACACTTCTATCACTGGCTATTTCACATCCTGCATACTACTATCACTGGCTTTCTCACATCCTGCACAGTACAATCACTGGCTTTGTCACATCCTGCACACTTCTATCACTGGCTATCTCACATCCTGCATACTACTATCCCTGGCTTTCTCACATCCTGCTTAGTACAATCACTGACTTTGTCACATCCTGCATACTGCTATCACTGGCTTTCTCACATCCTGCATAGTACAGTCACTGCTTTGTCACATCCTGCATACTACTGTCACTGGCTATCTCACATCCTGCACAGTACAATCACTGGCTTTGTCACATCCTGCATACTACTATCACTGGCTTTCTCACATCCTGCACAGTACAATCACTGGCTTTGCACATCCTGCATACTACTATCACTGTCTATCTCACATCCTGCATACTACTAACACTGGCTTTCTCACATCCTGCACAGTACAATCATTGGCTTTGTCACATCCTGCATACTACTATCACTGGCTTTCTCACATCCTGCACAGTACAATCATTGGCTTTGTCACATCCTGCATACTACTATCACTGGCTTTCTCACATCCTGCACAGTACAATCACTGGCTTTGTCACATCCTGCACACTTCTATCACTGGCTATCTCACATCCTGCACAGAACAATCACTGGCTTTGTCACATCCTGCACTACTATCACTGGCTATCTCACATCCTGCACAGTATAGTCACAAGCTTTTTCACATCCTGCATACTACTATCACTGGCTATCTCACACCCTGCATAGTACAATCACTAGCTTTGTCACACCTGCATAGTACAATCACTAGCTTTGTCACATCCTGCAAAGTACAATCACTGGCTTTTGTCACATCCTGCATAGTACAATCATAGACTTTGTCATGTCTTGCAAAATATAATCACCTACTTTATCGCAGTAAACTTTGTCATAGTTGCAAAATACGATGACTGGTTTTGTCATGTACTAGTGGCTTTGTAATACATCATGTCCTATTTAAAACCCCGGCTTTATTACATACTTTACAGTCACCTCTTCTGCCATAATGTACACTATACACTCCCCTACTTCGTCACAGCTTCACACAAGAGTGGATACCTCTGCAGCTGTTCTAAGAATTACTGCAACTTTGATCACATGCACGGAACCAAGCATAAACAGACTGAATAAAAGTTTGTAAGAAATTTTCAGCCTCACTCAATTCTTTTTCTTACTTATCCCAATCAAAAAGAAAACACACACACACACAAAAGGAAAAAAAAAAAAAAAACCACAGAGTCACCTTTCTACAGCAACTGAAAACATCTTCCGAAATCTGTCTTTGTGAAAAGTAGCATGGTAAACCCCCAAGTCCTTTGACACGTTATTTTCCCCTCACCTAAGCATGTTAATGACCTTGCTCAGTTGTTATTTTCTCCTCTTAATTTTAGGTTACAACTTCCACAGATTTTCTGGTATAAAAATGTGTGTCTTTTCACTAGACATTTGACGATACTGCCGCCAAACTGTTCAATCAGTGTCAAGATGGCCACAGCTACCATTCAAAATGTTGTGCATGCTCTTACTCATACATAGTGCTGTCAGTATAATGAGCTGATCTCAGTTCATAAAACATTAAAAAAAAACAAAAAAACCTCAAAACACCACAATGTGCAATCATGTCAATGCATGGAATAATGCTCAAACAACTGTTCAGACCACCCCAGGACGGGGGCCTGGTTAGCTTAGCGGGTTAGATGTCAAGACCCTTATTCCAAGGCTCAGGATTCACAGACTGCCAGGTTGGAAGACACATTCTCTTCAGAGTGAACATCTGTGCAGACTCCAGTTCCCTCCTAGTTCTTCACATGAGACTTGACACTGGAGTCTCATACATGAATGTAGGCATGAACGTTCTGAATGCATGTCAAATCCCATTCCACCTGTAGGAGAGGAGTTGACCAGCATGTGCAGGTGGGGGTGGATGATATGGAAATAAAACACATGCACACTGGTGCAGTGCTTAGTGGTTGGATTAGAAAAAGAGGCTGCTTACACAAAAAAAAAAACTCACCAACCTTACAATTCTGTGGAACAATCACCAAATACACACACACACACACACACACACACACACACACACACACACACACACACACACACACATACACACACACTATTCTACCTTGTACAAGGAGATGACGAAGATGAAGCCAAAAGACGTGCAGATGGAGATCAGCCACAGCGTCCAAAACGCGCGACTCTTCAACACCTGCCAAGGGTGGTAATCCACCACCGCCGCCTGGCCAGAGGCTCCCTGCGCCCCTGTCTGTCCACAGCCTGCCGCACCACCCTCTGACCCCTTGCTCTCCGGTCTCGCTGTAGCACCATACGATGAGTCTTCTGTCTGACGACCAACTGCAGAGCTGCTAACTGGTCTGCTCGACGCACAAAAAGGGCAAGTTGTTGAGTGATTTCTCTTATGTAATTATACTCACTCCTAAATCTGGCACTGAAACTGAAGACTGAACGCTATGGCCATGAACTTACAACTTCATCAGTTCAGACTCCATCATCTGCCAGAAAACTTCATCATTTCTACAAAAATTATGAACAAAACAACACTATAAGCTGCCCACACATTCATATCAAGAAGTATACAATTTAACACCCTTAAAAATGTCTGGGACACTCTTCCTAAAATCTTCAATGATGAAGGAGGGATAAGTTTAGAGATGCTACCTTTATAAACACTAAAGATACATGTCTAAACATATTGCATGGTCTGTCACACACACACACACACACACACACACACACACACACACACACACACACACACACACACACACACAAACACCACATACATATATGCAGGACATAAAGGTCCACTAAATCTGTTGAGAGTATTGCGACATTCTCAAACACAAACGTTTTTTTCTGCCCTGTTCAAATGACTACCTGAGCAATCACATGCTTGAACTGGCCAGCAGAATGAACAGTTGCTGGTTGTCCTCCATTGTGCTTGATTCCATTTAACTTCACATTAACAACCTGAACGTGACTGCAAGCTTATCCAAAGACTGTTACCTCCATAGAAACGATACGAAAAGAAAACATAAAAACAACAAAAAAAACTCCAATTCAGGTTTATTAAATTCTGATAAGCATTTTAATGTTCATTGTGAAGAAGATGAATGTTTATGTGACTGAGTCAGGAAAGATTTCTTTCCCAACTACATACATCGCGCTTCTTCTCTGTCAGTGCACCCGAAACAGCAACACCTGGCAATTCATCACTACTCTTCTTACTCTTAGTTTCAAAATGAGATGACTGAGGGTGGAAAATGAAGCAAAATCGTCTTGTTTTTTTCTTTTTTGCTGTCCCAACCTCTGTGCCACCTCAGAGGCAGTGCACCCACGCCGCTCATTCCGACACCCCATCCCACACAGCCACAGCCGGTCAGCCCCGCCACAACCCCAGCAATCCACAGGTAGCAGTCAATGTCAAGTTGTCAAGAGGCAACCCACCGGAGGAGACACTGCACTGCTGCTGAGTCACTTCAGTGGTGTTCAGTGGCACCTGTTCTGATCTAACATACGCAAGACACCACCTACTAAGCCCCCTACTGACAACAATAATTGCTTAGTCGCGGAGCTGGCGTGAGTGAGCTCTCCCCCCGGAGGGCGCCACCACATCCGTCCAACGACAGCCCCCATGGACTCGCCGATACCGGTGACCCCGATGGAACCAAATCAAGACCACAGACGTGGAGAGAACATCAAAATTGAGGTCACCATGAGAGCAGTCATGAAGGGCCACAGAATTTGAGACATTTTTTTTATGCAGATCGATGACAATGAGGATGATTAAGATGATGCTTCAGATTTCCATTTCGCCGTCTGAGACTACATGACAGGGCTGTACTTAACGCTTCCTTTCATAATATATCCCGATGTCAACCAGGCCTGAGAGATACAGGCACCTGCAGTATTGGTCAGGAAATTTTAGTAACACTCTCAGAAACGCATCCATTAAGTGGATGAAACTCAACTGTGTGTCCCCAGTCTTGCCAAATGAGTCTGCAGCAAACTCAACTCTGGGAAGAAACCGGTCCGGGGCAGAAAAACCCACATGACTCTGATGGGATTCGAACCCACGATCTCCCAGCTGGGAGTCCGCGATGCTAATTCGCCACGGCAGCTGGTGAAGCAAAATCTATAAAGAAACAGTGTTAGTTTCACTGCAGGATACAGACAAACAGATTAGAAGACGAAACACAATGCATTTTGACCTCTTGGGTCTTCTTCAGGCAAAAAACAAACAACATTTCTCTTCATTTTCATTGTTCTAAATGTTTTTTGTTTTTGCCTGAAGAAGACCCAAGAGGTCAAAATGCATGATTTTTTTTTTGCCTGAAGAAGACCCAAGAGGTCAAAATGCATTTGTTTTTGTTTTTTTGCCTGAAGAAGACCCAAGAGGTCGAAATGCATTGTTTCTTTTCACTCTGTTAGAGCAGCCAGTCAAGGGAGACAAACTGCTGACAGGACAATTCATTTCTTGCTGTTGACAGCCCAGCACACCACAAGGGGCCAGCCATATTGAGGCTGTTGCTGACAGGACAATTCATTTCTTGCTGTTGACAGCCCAGCAGATCACAAGGGGCCAGCCATACCGAGGCTGTTGCTGACAGGACAATTCATTTCTTGCTGTTGACAGCCCAGCAGATCACAAGGGGCCCAGCCATACCGAGGCTGTTGCTGACAGGACAATTCATTTCTTGCTGTTGACAGCCCAGCAGACCACAAGGGGCCGGCCATACCGAGGCTGTTGCTGACAGGACAGAGCAGCCATGGAAATGACATTGGCCACACACTCCCCCCCCCCCCCCCTCCCCGTCTTTGCTGCCTCCGCCCCCCCTTCCTGACCCTACTTCCCCCTTACAGTGTCGGTGACAGTGTGAGAACAACACGACCTACAAGACCTGTTTACCTGTCCTGACTGGACCTGTTAACGACCAAAAGTGAATCTGCAGGGCCGTCGTCATCCTCCTCCTCATCATTATCATGTTCCAGCAGTCTCCTCTTCTCCTCTTCACTGTCTTCCTTGTGCACTTCCTGTCATCAAAAGAAACCACTGTTCGTCTCCCAGTCTAGTCAGCTGACTGCTCGTCATGCTGGTTGATATGTTGACAGAAAGGCAGAAAGAGATTAGCTACTGTCGCAAAGTGGTTACCACCACACAATTTTGATCTTGCCTAACACTCCACCAGGAGGGCAAACACTGCCTCACTTTCACCCCATCACAATGCACAAAACAACTTTTAACCATACATTTCAGGTGTCAGCCTATATTCGAAACTGAAAAACCCAACAGCAGTCGCGTCAGTTAATCCTTCAAAAGTCTGTTGCGCACACACACAGCCACAGCAGATCAAGGTATACTGTGCAAACCCGCAAATCATTCATGAAGTGTTTGCAGAGTGAGATCAGAAGTGATGCCACTTGTTTTTCTTAACACAACAGCCCTGTGCTTAGCGCATCTTACTCCAAGCAAACTAAAAACAGAATGTGCACATTTTGTCAGACTTTACATACACAAAATGACTACGATAGACACATGTCTGGAATGTAAATAAAATGATTCTGACGCACAGTGGTGACCTTTCAGAGTTCTGTCCTGTGGGTCAAGTGAATGCTTAAAAGCAACAGTGAGAGCCCTGACCTGAAAATTTTTCTACAGTCACTCAAACCAGCTCCTACCCCAAGTTAAGTGTACCACGGCTGGGATCCATTCATTCAAATTATCAGTTTCACCAGTTCACCTCTAACAATGCTGCTCACATTGCCTGGTGGCCAACACAGCAGGTGTCTGTATCACCCTGGCCCCTCTTGAAAGAAACGAAGTAAGGCATATGTTCAGACAGAAAAACACTGACAAACACACAAATCAAGGGAGACAGGAGAGAGACACACACACACAGACAAAGACACAAAGCCTGAAAGAAGACATGATGACCACACACTGTTTCAAGGGCAGGTGACGGTGGCAGACACAGGAGGAGAAGACCCAGAAGGTGTGCCCCCCCACACAGGCCCCCCAGCAACAGGAAACAGCGTGGGACACGGTCCAACACCTGAGGCTGAGTGTAGTACCTGGTACACACATATCAGGTAGGTCTGTGTATACTCTGTCTAGTACCTGGTGCACACATATCAGGTAGGACTGTGTATACTCTGTCTAGTACCTGGTACACACACATCAGGTAGGACTGTGTATACTCTCTCTAGTACCTGGTACACACATATCAGGTAGGACTGTGTATACACTGTCTAGTACCTGGTACACACATATCAGGTAGGACTGTGTATACTCTGTCTAGTACCTGGTACACACATATGAAGTAGGACTGTGTATACACTGTCTAGCACCTGTTAATAGACATGTTCAGTACTACTGTGTATACACTGTCTACTGCCTGTAACATACACATTCAGTAGTACTGTATATACACTGTCTGGTACCTGTTAACAGACACGTTCAGTAGTACTGTGTGTACACTGTCTTTTCCTGTAACAGACATGTTCAGTAGTACTGTGTGTACACTGTCTTTTACCTGTAACAGACATATTCAGTAGTACTGTGTGTACACTGTCTAGTACCTGTCACAGACACATTCAGTAGTACTGTACACATACCGTCTCTTACCTGTGACAGACATGTTCAGTAACATTGTGTATACACTGTCTAGTACATGTAACAGACATGGCAGTAGTACTGTGTGTGTACACTGTCTAGTACCTGTAACAGACATGGCAGTAGTACTGTGTATACACTGTCTAGTACCTGTAACAGACATGGCAGTAGTACTGTGTATACACTGTCTAGTAGCTGTGACAGATACTTCAGCAGTACTGTGTGTACACTGTCTTTTACCTGTAACAGACATATTCAGTAACATGTGTATACACTGTCTAGTACCTGTAATGCACACGTTCAGTAGTACTGTGTGTATGTTATACACTGTCTAGTACCTGTAATGCACACATTCAGTAGTACTGTGTGTATGTCTTTTACCCTGTAACTGATATGTTCAGAAGTACTGTGTATACACTGTCTAGTACTCTAACAGACACCTTTAATAGCATTGTGCACCTGTTCTACACTGTCTACTACTTATAACAGACACATTTCAGTAGTGTTGTGCACCTGTTCTGCACTGTCTACTATCTGTAACAGACACATTTCAGTAGTACTGTGCACCTCTTCTACACTGTCTACTATCTGTAACAGACACATTTCAGTAGTACTGTGCACCTGTTCTACACTGTCTACTATCTGTAACAGACACATTTCAGTAGTGTTGTGCACGTGTTCTACACTGTCTACTACTACTACTAACAGACACATTTCAGTAGTACTGTGCACCTCTTCTACACTGTCTACTACTTGTAACAGACACATTTCAGCAGTACTGTGCACCTGTTCTACACTGTCTACTATCTGTAACAGACACATTTCAGTAGTGTTTTGCACCTGTTCTACTCTGTCTACTACTTACAACAGACACATTTCAGCAGTACTGTGCACCTGTTCTACTCTGTCTATCTGTAACAGACACATTTCAGTAGTACTGTGCACCTCTTCTACACTGTCTACTATCTGTAACAGACACATTTCAGTAGTACTGTGCACCTGTTCTACTCTGTCTACTATCTGTAACAGACACATTTCAGTAGTACAGTGCATCTGTTCTACACTGTCTACTATCTGTAACAGACACATTTCAGAAGTACTGTGCACCTGTTCTATACTGTCTACTACTTATAACAGACACATTTCAGTAGTGTTGTGCACCTCTTCTACACTGTCTACTATCTGTAACAGACACATTTCAGTAGCGTTGTGCACCTGTTCTGCACTGTCTACTATCTATAACAGACACATTTCAGTAGTACTATGCAACTGTTATGCACCGTCTACTATCTGTAACAGACACATTTCAGTAGTACAGTGCACCTCTTCTACACTGTCTACTATCTGTAACAGACACATTTCAGTAGTACTGTGCACCTGTTCTGCACTGTCTACTATCTGTAACAGACACATTTCAGTAGTGTGGTGCACCTGTTCTGCACTGTCTACTATCTATAACAGACACATTTCAGTAGTACTGTGCACCTGTTCTGCACTATCTACTATCTATAACAGACACACTACAGTAGCGTTCTGCACCTGTTCTACACGGTCTACTATCTGTAACAGACACATTTCAGTAGTGTTGTGCACCTGTTCTACACTCTACTATCTGTAAGACACATTTCAGTAGTACTGTGCACCTGTTCTACACTGTCTACTATCTGTAACAGACACATTTCAGTAGTACTGTGCACCTGTTCTACTTTGTCTACTACTTATAACAGACACATTTTCAGCAGCACTGTGCACCTGTTCTACACTGTCTACTACTATCTGTAACAGACACATTTCAGCAGTACTGTGCACCTGTTCTATTCTACTATCTGTACTATCTGTAACAGACACATTTCAGCAGTACTGTGCACCTGTTCTATTGTCTACTATCTGTAAAAGACACATTTCAGTAGTACTGTGCACCTGTTCAACTCTGTCTACTATCTGTAACAGACACATTCAGTCAGTAGTACTGAGCACCTCTTCTACACTGTCTACTACTTATAACAGACACATTTCAGTAGTGTTGTGCACCTGTTCTACACTGTCTACTATCTGTAACAGACACATTTCAGTAGTGTTGTGCACCTGTTCTACACTGTCTACTGTCTATAACAGACACATTTCAGTAGTACTATGCACCTGTTCTGCACTGTCTACTGTCTATAACAGACACATTTCAGTAGTACTATGCACCTGTTCTGCACCGTACTAATATCTGTAACAGACACATTTCAGTAGTACTGTGCACCTCTTCTACACTGTCAACTATCTGTAACAGACACATTTCAGCAGTACTGTGCACCTGTTCTACACTGTCTACTATCTGTAACAGACACATTTCAGTAGTACTGTGCACCTCTTCTACACTATCTACTAACTGTAACAGACACATCTCAGCAGTACCATGCACCTGTTCTACACTGTCTACTATCTGTAACAGACACACATTTCAGTAGTACTGTGCACCTGTTCTACACTGTCTACTATTTGTAACAGACACATTTCAGTAGTACTGTGCACCTGTTCTACTCTGTCTACTATCTGTAACAGACACATTTTAGCAGTACTGTGCACCTGTTCTACTCTGTCTACTATCTGTAACAGACACATTTCAGTAGTACTGTCACCTGTTCTACACTGTCTACTCTCTGTAACAGACACATTTCAGTAGTACTGTGCACCTGTTCTACACTGTCTACTATCTGTAACAGACACATCTCAGCAGTACTGTGCACCTGTTCTACTCTGTCTACTATCTGTAACAGACACATTTCGGTAGTACTGTGCACCTGTTCTACACTGTCTATCTGTAACAGACACATTTCAGCAGTACTGTGCACCTGTTCTACTGTCTACTGTAACAGACACATACTACTCTGTAACAGACACATTTCAGTAGTACTGTGCACCTGTTCTACACTGTCTATTATCTGTAACAGACACATTTCAGCAGTACTGTGCACCTCTTCTACACTGTCTACTATCTGTAACAGACACATTTCAGTAGTACTGAGCACCTGTTCTACACTGTCTACTATCTGTAACAAGACACATTTCAGTAGTACTGTGCACCCGTTCTACTCTGTCTACTACTATCTGTAACAGACACATTTCAGTAGTACTGTGCACCTGTTCTACACTGTCTACTATCTGTAACAGACACATTTCAGTTTCAGTACTGTGCACCTGTTCTGCACTGTCTACTATCTGTAACAGACACATTTCAGTAGTACTGTGCACCTGTTCTACACTGTCTACTATCTGTAACAGACACATTTCAGTAGTACTGTGCACATGTTCTACACTGTCTACTATCTGTAAACAGAGACACATTTCAGTAGTACTATGTGCACCTGTTCTACACTGTCTACTATCTGTAACAGACATTTTTCAGTAGTACTGTGCACCTGTTCTACACTGTCTACTATATCTATAACAGACACATTTCAGTAGTACTGTGCACCTGTTCTACACGGTCTACTATCTGTAACAGACACATTTCAGTAGTACTGTGCACCTGTTATACACTGTCTACTATCTGTAACAGACACTTTCTGCAGTTCTTTGCACCTGTTTCATATTGTCTGCAACCCCTAACTGACACACTAAGTAGTACTGTGCACCTGTTCTGCATTGTCTACTACCTGTAACCGACACATTTGACAAATACTCTGCTTCTGTTCTACTCTGTCTAGTATCTACTCTGTCTAGTATCTGTAACAGACATATTCAGTTGTAATGTGCATCTGTACTACACTGTCTAGTATCTGTAACCGACACACTGTGTACAATTTACACATCATTTATTCTCTCGTGTGTTATTACTTTAACATAAATGTACGCCACCTGATGCTATGCACATCTTTCTATAGTGTATTGTACTTATATTCATACACAATGCTTTGCAAATCTATACTATAGCATACCATACCTGTAACATACATATACACTACATAATACTTTGCATTCTATAGTGTGTACTACTTATTACATACATATATTCTTTGCATTCTATAGTGTGTACTACTTATAACATACATATATACTATGAAACATTTTGCACATCTATTCTATAGTGTATAGTACCTGTAACATACATATACACTATGTCATACTTTAAACATCTTTTATATGTACTACCTGTAACATACATATATGTATGCCTCTGCACATTTATTCTATGCCATGCAGTAGTGTACATCACCATCTTATCTCAATCGAGTCGCAATGAAAGGAGCAGTAACTCTCCCTCCAGTCGCATGGGATTTGCTGACTTAAAAGGGAAAAAAGTAATTTAAAATCATTGAGTGTACACTTAGACATAGGGTAAAAATCCACCAGTAAACAAAAATATGATGGCATCAGAGTTAACAGTTATTTTTTTATATATGATTTAAAAATGGTTTCTGTGTAGGAAGATCACACTCGACACAACCTCAAAGGCAAGTAGAGGTGTCAGAATACTGCATGTGACTTGGCTCGATTAAGTTATGTATTGACTTTGACAAGATGACAGCCCTGATATGGCCCCCTGTTGCTGCTGGATTTTATTACCAACACAATTTGATTTCACTTATACTGTGCAGTTTTGTACACTACAAGCCAGCAGTGTGCTGAATTGTACATCACATATATATATACTGAGTAATTTTGTACATTGGACATCTATACTATGTTAGTATTGTACACCTCTCTACTGTGTATTGTACACACCTGTACTGTGTATTATTGTGCATCACACATCTGTTATCAAATAGCACCATGCATTACACATCTACACTGCGTAGCACTGGACACCACACACGCCTATGCTGTTGGTATTACTCACTACACATCCAAAGTGTGTGGTATTGTACACATAAGTATCACGTTGTATTGTACACATCTATTCTGTGTAGCCAAGATGACTTGTTGTTCACCACAAATCTACACTTTGTATAAAACAGGGTTTTTTTTTTTTAAAACACATCTACAAAGTGTAGTGTTGCACACCACACATCAATGCAATGTAATATCGCAGACCACACAGCTCTGCAGACTGAACACAAGTGCATATCACACATCCATATTGAACAGTACTGTACATCATATATATATATATACATATATATTACATGTTTCAAAGCGGGGTGACTACAGACCAAAACTGAAACAAAACACTACTTGCTCTACCAAATGAAGGAACAAATTACAAACCAGACACAACCCATTTTCACCTTTTGGGTCTTCTTCAGGGGCACAACAAACAACATTCAAAACAAAGGAAGCAAAGGTCAAACGAACAGTCACTTATATCTTTGGTCTGGGCTCAAACTGTAGAGCGAGTTAAAAACAAAAACTAGGAAAGGAACTGAAAAGAAGAGCAAAAGAGCTGCACTGGAAATGAAATTGTTGATAATGATACAATATCATAATAATGACAACAACAACAATTGCAGTTATAATCATAACTATGATAATAACAGCAATAATAATAACAACAACAACAATAACAGTAAACAGTAACAAATATAACGATGATTGTGGCGAAGAGGTAAAACGAGAAGAACAATCATAACACACAACAATGATAATAACAGAGAAAAGGGGAAAGACAGTAAAACAAATCTAAGAAATAATAACAGTGATAACACTAATAATAATACTAATGATAATAATAATGAAGACAGTAACAAAAATAAGAATATGATAATAATAATTGTAAAGAAAACGAAAATGGGAAATACAGTAATGTAAAGTCTAAGAATTATACAAGTGCTTTACAAATGCATTAGAAAATACAAAAGGAATATAGTTCACAATACAGCATTACTAATGGAAGTGATAATAATAATGATAATGATACTACCACTACTACTACTACTACTGATGATGATGATGATGATGATGATGATGATAATAACAATAATAATAATAATAACATTAATAATGATAATCAGGAGGAAAGAAATGAAACTGATAAGCAAGTAACACTGAAATAGGAAAAAAAAAAAGGGGGGGGGAGTAAAAGTATATATATATTTGAAAGAAAATCAGAGCAAGAAAATGAAATGAACTGACAAGCGAGCATAGAACAGACTGATAACGTAAAGAGAGAAGAAAGAATAACCTTGACATACACATGAAGTAAAAAATGAGTAGTGTGTGCCAGTGTGTCTATGGAGAGTACTGTGGGCCACTGCTCGGTGGAGGGGGGATGGGGGGATGGATGGATACATGATATTTTTGGTTTGTTGATGCCAAGTAGGCAGAGGGTCCCCAGTCTGGAAAAAAGACAGAATTTCTGCATTTAAAAAAAAAAAAAAAAAATCAATATCATTTTGATTTGCCTCTTCTCCTCTCCAGACCCTTCCCTGTTCTTTTCGGTTCCATTCCATGCTTTTGGTTTTCACTCCTGCTGGAGTTTTCATCCAGATCAAAGAGATAAGTGATTGCTTCTTGCACCTGCTTCACAATGTCAGCATCATCTGACTGGGTGAAAAAACACACAGAGATGTCAAACTCCAAACAGAGAACTGCATCACACATCAGATTTGTGTGGGGGGGGGGGGGGGGGGGGGGGGGGGGGGACAACAAATCTTTTATCACCACTGCCACAGTCAGGAAGCAGCCTCCAAAATCAAGTTTTTTTTTTGGGGGGGGGGGGTTTACCGTTTCATTTTCCAAGTTCAGTCTGTGTGAAAGCAGTCACCGTCAGCAGCAGCCTTAGCAGATGTGGAGCCCCATGCGTTTTAGATCACAACAGGCACTCGACTACTGAACACACCAAAGTAACTCAGCAGCAGTCAAGTTCTCCTGTGGTGCTTTGCTTCATGACCAGATATTGACTGCTCCTTATGAACTGTGTGTAAGGGATCTAATAGCATGACCCTGGATGTAGGTGTGTAAGGTGGACAGAACAAACAGCATGGGACTAATGCAGCATTGTGAGGGCACAGCAGATGAACCAGTTAAGAAAAAAAAAAAGGTCAAATAAAAGGTCAAACAGAAAATTTATCAGCATTACACGAATCAACCCATTCGCTGCACAACCCTTCCTGTTCAAATATAAGAATAATGTCACAACTTTTCTTTCATTTCTCCTTCCAACAGGAACATATGAATAACTTTAAAAGCTGGTTTTTAAGCAACACCAATGACACCAGCAACAATCTTAACAACAGCAATCATGGCAACCAAAAGCAGAACAAAAGGGGTGGTAGCAACAGCCGATATGCACCAACCTCTCATGACCCAATACTCACGACTCCCTTTCGTGTTGAAATTACACAAGACACAAAACATGGAAAAACACACACACACAAACTCAATGTCAATATTAAACAGGATGACAATAATGATAAACACAATAGTGACGTAAACAAAATGGAAACTTTGCTGAAGACCTCCCCCCTTTCCCCTTCTTTCCCGCAGCCCCCCCCCCCCCCCCCCCCCCCCCCCCCCCCCTCCCCATCCCCACCCAAAGACATTCTGGCCATTGTGATCCCATTCCCTGAGTTCCTTCACCATGTTGTTTACAGGCCATCCTCCTTTTTCATTTTCACCAGGATTCCAGTCCAGTGCATGTCACGTGACCTCATTTAAACTTTTGCTCAAGGTGTGTCCAATCCACTTCCACTTCCGGGTTCCGGTGTCATCCCTTACCGGTCTCTGGTTTTAATTCTCTGCTCGAGATCTTCCCTGGTGATTTCATCCATCTGCTGGTAACAGAGTACCTGACACTGGCAGGTGTCAAAAAAGACATGCAGCTTCATTACTGCCCCTTGGTGACTCTCCCAAGTCTCTGTTCCATCTTGCATAGACGGTGGTTACAGTCAGTCAAGTGGTGACAACACTCAATGTGAAACAGAGCACGCAGCGCAACCCAGCCCTCAATGGCAGGTGGAACAGGAGATTCTCATCCTCCCTATCGACTGATATGCAGAGCTGCTTGTGGCTGATCACATGCCAACAGTGCACCACCACTGGGGGCCCTGGCCTTCTGTTCCTTCACTGCCTATCAACAGCGCCATCATTTGTAGGGCTGCTCTTCCCCATTAAAACGTACCTCATGCATGCCTCTTTTCAAGTTTTATCATGTGAAAGACATAAGATGTGAAACATTATGTTAGTGATGGTTTCATTCCCGTTTTTCATGTGTCTGCTCCAAACCGTATTCAACCTTTTCTCCACACAACAAGCAATAAAGAGACAAACACAGAAAGTCATAAAGATGAAAATGCTATAATCTCTTCATCAATCCCAGATTTGCCAGCACTATGGATTCCAATCACAGCAGAGGTGTTCCTTGAGCATTTCACAGGTGGTTTTCGATTAATTTTCCATAAAAAAAAAAAAGTAAGGAAACTGGTTGAAGAGGCGCGGAGTGGTACAGAAATGTTAAACTAAAATGATACACATTTCTGCTACAACATGCACAGAAGATCAGATCCACCTGTCACAGTTCATCAAGTTACTGGCACACAAAAAATACCCAACATGCTCCGGAACAGCTGGTAAAAAAAGCTGGGACAATCCAAGCATCCCCCCCACCCCCACCCCCCCCACACACACACACACACACACACACACACCTCTCATATTACACTGTCCCTTTCAGATTCACAGCCGCATCCATCCCCCTATTTCTGATGACACAGGACAGACTCTATCATTCAGACAGATAAGAGGCTGCAGGCATGCAAAAGCCTTAAACCTCCACCCCAAACTATCTGATCATCCTGCATTGTTAGTTACATCATAATAAAAACATCTTGACGCCATATGCATGCATGAGTGCATGTGCGCGCACGCACGCGTGCGCGCATCTCTCTCTCACACACACACACACACACACACACACACACACACACACACACACACACACACACACACGCACACACTACAGTGACACTCGCCAAGTGTAATCCTGAACAAAATGCTGATGTCCTACAAAGCGCTAAACAGAACTTAAAACATAGTTGTATTTGTATCACAGCGTTTTCTCTGCATTACTTTAAATCACAAATCAGCCAGATGCATTTTAACAAAACGTAAACATAGCTACATTTGTATCACAGCTTTTCATCTCTTTATGTTACTTTAAATCACAACTAAGCAGACGCATTTTGGTGGAATATTTATCTTGGATGTGCATACCCCATTATCAACCACTTCCTAAGAATAGCATTACCATCAGTTTGGTATTCTTAATTAACCTTTCAAGTGTAAATGATTTTATTGTGAAGGTTGTCCGTTCAATCTTCTGATCAATTGTCTTGTTGGGGGGGGGGGGGGGGGGGGGTGACAAGTTATGACTTTTTCTCACAAAATGAACACCTTTTTAGGTCTCGAGTCTTTTCGAGCCAAGAGCCCTTTATTCAGCGATTCAGTGTATCCAGCCGTCTTTCATTCAGGCTTCTCATCCGAAGGCGGTTGTTTTCCACACATTCCATTCATGATCACTTCTTCATTCAGTTTCCCCCTGACCAACTAACTGCACTGTATGTCTACAACTTGCACGGAGGGCAACTCTGGTTAATTTTTGCCCTCTGTCATGATCACCATTTGCAAGTCGAAGTAGCAGGAAACAAGCAAAACTGGGCGAGTTCTGTGTTTGATGATACAAAGGACACAGTCTGCTGACCTCTCTGAAAAATCTGATTTTTGCAGCAACGCAAAACCAAAACAAACAGACAAAACCAAAAAAATCCCATCAGTCCATTTTGTTCTGGCAAAACGGTGGTAGTGCCGTTACCCAAAAATCTGAAATTCCAGTTGTCCACATACTTACATACCCCAAAAGGCATCTGTATCATGCATGAAATGGATATAGGTTTTAGAGGATAGTCCAGTCACCAAGAAAGCAAGGGAACTCTGGGTTAAGAGTCTGAATATCGTGTAAGGTCGAGTCGTTTCAGCCCACCCCATCCTCCATTATATTATTTTCACACATACACATATAACTTACTTTTCAAGCTGTAAGCCCCTATTTCTCTCCCCCTCCCCCTACCCTCCCCCCATCCCCCCCACCCCATCCCCCACCCCCACCCCCATCCCCCCCCCCCCAACTCTAACCGCTGCGGCTAATACACTGGAAGCAGCGTATTATGGTTTATCAGTTCTCTTCACTCATCATTGAATTTGCTTCTCCTGTGTTCCTGATCAAGGTTATCAGTTTTCACAGCTATTTTCTAACAACTTATCAATCTGTTGTGGTCTATGTGTCATTTTTTTTTTTATTTTGTTTCAAACAGCGATACAGCTTCCAGCATGGAAATCATGATACTACGCACACACACACACACACACACACACACACACACACACACAGTACTCACACATCTTCGCCCACACACTCAGTCGGGTTGCAGGTTGTGAGGGTTGATGAACCAGGTGGTCAGCTCGTTCCACGCTATCGCCCCCACCCCGTACCCCATCAGCACCATGCCGCAGATCAGCCCCTTCCTCTTGGGGGCCCACTGCACCGCCGCCCACCGCCACCACCACCAGAAACAACAACCCCCAGCACAAACATGTCTTAGTCACCATCACAGCTACAGTCATTATGTACATGCAAGTGCTTTGCACGAAACTGTTCCACTCCACAATCATTATGAGCAGCAGTGTAAGTAAAAGCTTTCGAAGGGCACAAAGGAGCAAATGGCAACCAAAAACCTCGATCATGTCATTACCATCTTTACAACCATCGTAATAAAAGTTTATAACAAAATAGTGGAAGCAGATTCATCTTAACGCTAAGCTCTTCCATGCACTTACTTATACTTTCATATGCAGATGCACATGTGCGCGCACACACACACACACACACACACACACACACACACACACACACACACGCACATGCACATGCATGCAGGCTTTCAGGATGACAGGCACACACACATACACATGCACACACCCACATGCACGCATGCCCACACACGCACACACACACACACAAACTTGAGAGAGAAGAAGAACAGAAAAATTTTCAAAATAAAAACAACTCTGTTTTTAACAATCAGAACCTCAAATGAGCCACTTTTTCAAAATAAGTTGCATGAATAAAAATCTTGATTTTGATCAGACATTTTTTTTTGTAACTTAATGTCTGGGTAGAGAAAATCATGCATGCAGCATACATTTAGGGCTCAACTTACACCCATTTTTCCCACCTAAAAATTAAGTAAATAAACGCGCAAAATGACAAATCAGTACTAAGTAAAATCAATACCATTGTAAGAGATGCCATATAAAGAGTTAGCACTCAAAAAAATAAACAAAGACACTAAATATCACACGTGCGCACACACACACACACACACACACACACACACACACACACACACACACACACACACACACACACAAAGAACTCAAGATGCACTCTCACCCCAACGGAGACGCGAATGGAGACGGGATCCACACAAGCCATGGGAATGGCCCCCAGAATGCCATAGGTGACCACCACCAAGGGGAACGACTGCTGCAAGCTCCAGTATGTCCCAAACAGCGACCACCTGAAACACACACAGGCAGTCCATTTCCTTTCTGCCTCAGACACACAGACAGAAATCTACCCTACAAGTACAAACCTGAACTGTGCTGGTTTCAGTCAACGATGAGCTGGAACTTTAAAGTCCCTGGTATCACAGCCCAGCTGGCCACACACACAACCTCTCAGCACTCTCACCCCACTGACGGGAAAAAAAATCAGCACACACACCATGGAAATTTACAACACGGTAGCTTCCTACTGGTATGGGAACAATTCCAGGCTGTACAGAAAACACCAGCCATCATGCTTCATATTTCATCCCCAGGAAAGAAAACAATACTGAACACACTGACTGAAACCAACAATGCATATCAAAAGGCTATGCAGGCAAACCATCACTGCTGAAAAAGGACAAATCGTCCACTCTAAACAACTTCTTAGTCACCAGACTGCAACAAAAAATCCGGAATGTTATACATTGTAATCAAATATATAGATAGATGGATATAGATAGGTACAGATACATGTAAAGACTGTCTACGAGAAAGACAGGCAAATGAACTTACAAGGCAGAAAATCATCAGACAACAATGGGGGCTGGGATAGCTCAGTTGGTAGAGCGCTGGACTCGTGATCCTGGGGTTGCGGGTTCAAATTTCAGTACAGGGGGATTTTTTCCCTCGGAGTTAACATTGGTTCTTGCTCCATTCCCCATACAGTCCTTCGAATGAGACTATAAACTGAGGTTCCGTGTGTGAATGCATGCATTGCATCTTGCACACACGTAAAATCCCATCACCAACTTTCGGAAGAGAAGGCCAGTTTGGCCGTTGGTATGGATGACACATTACACATATCATGCACCTTCCCCGAAGATGGAGTATGGCTGCCTTAATGGCGAGATTAAAAAATAGTCATACACACAAAACTCCCACTGCCTGTCTATACAGGCAGTGTCTGCAGGAGTATCACCTTGCATACGCAGAAAGAAAATCAGACAACAATGAAGCAAGATCAAACTGTAACAAAGTCATGGTCAAAAAAGAGACTGAAAGAGGACAGAAGATTTCATGAGGCAAGGATACAATCTCTACTGAAACTGAAAGAACTTAACTAAGATCATAATGAGACCCTCAAAAGTAAAATTCCTAGTGGAACCTACTAACTCAAGATCACAAGGTGTCCCTCTATGAACAATTAATAAGTAGGGTAATATTTACTTATGCCTCTCTGGCTTATTGCTAATTTATTGTTTACCCTACTTGTGAACTGTTTATTGTTTATTGTTCCCTGCCTCATTTCATATCAACTTTCATTCCATACTATGATCAAAAAGAGATCCTTCATAATTGTGATCATCAAATTAAGACCCTCTATAATCACAATCAAGATAAAACCCCCTACAATCAAAATCAAAATGAGACCAAATCACACAGAGCACTTATGTTCGAACCAACAACATGAACAAACAGAGCTCAGCCACAGGCAGCAATTTTTGGTAAGAACACATCATAGCAAGGCTCTTTATTTCCCCATTTTTTTTTAACGATCATTTATTTCCAGCTTACTTTCTGAACTATCATTTATTTCCAACTAGCTTTCTGAACTATCATTCATTTCCAGCTAACTTTCTGACCTATCATTTATAACCAGCTAACTTTCTGAACTATCATTTATTTCCAACTAACTTTCTGAACTATCATTCATTTCCAGCTAACTTTCTGAACTATCATTTATAACCAGCTAACTTTCTGAACTATCATTTTCTTTCCAGCTAGCTTTCTGAACTATCATTTATTTCCAGCTAACTTTCTGAACTATCATGTATAACCAGCTAGCTTTCTGAACTTCCAGCTAACTTTCTGAACTATCATTTATTTCCAGCTAGCTTTCTGAACTTTCATTTATAACCAGCTAACTTTCTGAACCATCATTATTTCCAGCTAGCTTTCTGAACTATCATTTATTTCCAGCTAGCTTTCTGAACTATCATTTATAACCAGCTAACTTTCTGAACTATCATTTATTTCCAGCTTGCTTTCTGAACTATCATTTATTTCCAGCTTGCTTTCTGAACTATCATTTATTTCCAGCTAGCTTTCTGAACTATCATTTATTTCCAGCTAACTTTCTGAACTATCATTTTTCAGCTAGCTTTCTGAACTATCATCTATTTCCAGCTAGCTTTCTGAACCATCATTTATTTCCAGCTAACTTTCTGAACTATCATTTATTTCCAGCTTACTTTCTGAACTATCATTTATTTCCAGCTAGCTTTCTGAACTATCATTTATTTCCAGCTAACTTTCTGAACTATCATTTATAACCAGCTAACTTTCTGAACTATCGCTTACTTTCAACTAGCTTTCTGAACCAGTATTTCATATATTTCCAGCTAGCTCAAAACCAGCTTTCCAGCTCTAAGTTCTTTTTTTTTTTTTCAACTGCCTGATTAAAATTCTGTGTCATAAGTAAAGCACAAAACGCTTCCACACTGATCAACAGGGACTCGGTGAGTGTTACCGATTACATTTGTAAAAGTGCATGTGACAGTCAAATTCTACCAGGCGTTAGCGTAAATTTCAATCAAAATCCACATGAGGTGTATGCCTGTTAAACTTGTGCGACAGACTGCTGTGCACACTGGATGACTGACACTTTGAGCTTTGCCAACGGTGGATAGTGAATATGGTTTCAGCATAAGCTGGCCTGCACTGCTGCCCACACAGATGTTGCCACAGATGCAGTGCTTTCATGTGGAAGTCTCCATGGTGAAAATTGAAAAGAAAACAAGACAGACTGGCTAGCAGTGCAGAAATTTATGGGACTTCCTCTCTTCACTGTGTCTGCCAAGCCACGATCCCAGTGATATCAGGGACCCAAACTAAACATACGCATTCATATGTTCATCGTCACACACACACACACACACACACACACACACACACACACACACTACTAGAATGGAACTTCTCTGCAACCCCACAGGAGTAATCCCTTGACGCTGGGGTTTGTAGATGGGATGCTTTGTTGGAAAAGGAATCAGCCAAAGTAGAAACCCCCCTAAAAATCCTGCTTTAAAACAATTTTTTCTTCACAGGATTCGCAAATTCTGTGGTAGGTCATTTCTCTGAAACTGTGATTTGGTTTTCCACCGCAGGAGAATGGTCCTTCCCTGTTCCAAATGCAACTAATCTTCCCACAGTCTATAATCTTCTTTTTCCTTTTTTTTTTTTTCTTTTTTTTGGCTTATTTGTTTACAACAATTGCATCATCCTAAATTACCCAATTCTTTCCCTAACTTCAAATTGAATCCCTCTGACTTAAAAGTAACAGTTACTCCAGTTATTTTCGTTTTTCTGTTGACTGTTGCCATGTGAGACTACTGAAACTTTTTTTTATTGTATGCAAAATACCTGACTCTGAATGGGAATTTCACAGTACTTCCATACAAGACCATGACTGTCACGTAATGAGTTCTGAGCATTATCATACAACAAGACAGTAATGTAATGAGGTCTCAGCATTATCATGCAACAACATGACTGTCACATAATGAGTTCTGAGCATTATCAAACAACAACATGACTGTCGCATAATGCGTTCTGAGCATTATCATACAACAACATGACTATCACTTAATGAGTTCTGAGCATTATCATACAACATGACTGTCACGTAATGAGTTCTGAGCATTATCATACAACATGACTGTCACGTAATGAGTTCTGAGCATTATCATACAACATGACTGTCACATGAGTTCTGAGCATTATCATACAACATGACTGTCACGTAATGAGTTCTGAGCATTATCATACAACATGACTGTCACGTAATGAGTGGTGGCATCATACAACCCTGTCCGTAATGAGTTCTGAGCAGACAACATGACTGTCACAAACACTGATGAGCATTATCA
The DNA here is from genome assembly GCA_016801955.1 of Conus betulinus. Lineage (NCBI taxonomy): Eukaryota > Metazoa > Mollusca > Gastropoda > Neogastropoda > Conidae > Conus > Conus betulinus. The sequence continues at coordinate 1,743,277 of JADBJO010000006.1, read as the reverse complement.
TACAACATGACTGTCCATGAGTTCTGAGCATTACATACAACCCACGACTGTCACAAATGAGTTCTGATTACTTTCATGATTTGTGAACCCCCCTTCCTGTACAGACCCCCCTCTGTACAAACACTGACATTTTCCCTCCTTCCTGTACAGACCCCTCTGTACAAACACTGACATTTTCCCCCCTACTGTACAGACCCCTCTGTACAAACACTGACATTTTCCCCCCCTTCCTGTACAGACCCCTCTGTACAAACACTGACATTTTCCCCCCTACCTGTACAGACCCCTCTGTACAACACACTGACATTTTCCCCCCTTCCTGTACAGACCCCTCTGTACAAACACTGACATTTTCCCCCCTGTACCTGTACAGACCCCTCTGTACAAACAAACACCGACATTTTCCCCCCCTTCCTGTACAGACCCCTCTGTACAAACACTGACATTTTCCCCCTTCCTGTACAGACCCCTCTGTACAAACACTGACATTTTCCCCCCTCCTGTACAGACCCCTCTGTACAAACACTGACATTTTCCCCCCCTTCCTCTGTACAGACACTGACTCTGACATTTTCCCCCCTACAAACACTCTGACAAACACTTTTCCCCCTACCTGTACAGACCCCTCTGTACAAACACTGACATTTTCCCCCTACCTGTACAGACCCCTCTGTACAAACACTGACATTTTCCCCCCTTCCTTACAGACCCCTCTGTACACAAACACTGACATTTTCCCCCCTTCCTGTACAGACCCCTCTGTACAAACACTGACATTTTCCCCCCCCTTCCTGTACAGACCCCTCTGTACAAACACTGACATTTTCCCCCCTTCCTGTACAGACCCCTCTGTACACAAACACTGACATTTTCCCCCCTTCCTGTACAGACCCCTCTGTACAAACACTGACATTTTCCCCCCCTTCCTGTACAGACCCCCCCTCTGTACACCCCTCTGTACACACTGACATTTTCCCCCCTTCCTGTACAGACCCCTCTGTACACAAACCCCCCTTCTGACATGTTCCCCCCTTTCCCCCCTTCCTGTACAGACCCTCTGTACAAACACTGACATTTTCCCCCCTTCCTGTACAGACCCCTCTGTACACAAACACTGACATTTTCCCCCCTTCCTGTACAGACCCTCTGTACAAACACTGACATTTTCCCCCCTTCCTGTACCCCATGTACAGACCCCTCTGTACAGACACAAACACTGACATTTTCCTCCCTTCCTGTACAGACCCCTCTGTACAAACACTGATGACATTTTCCCCCCTTTCTGTACAGACCCCTCTGTACAAACACTGACATCATTTGTACACAAACATGTCCCCCCCTTCCTGTACAGACCCCTCTGTACAAACACTGACATCCCCCCCCCCTCCCGTAAAGACCCACTGTACACTGTACACATACAGTTCCCCCCATTTTCCCCCCCTTCCTGTACAGACCCCTCTGTACAAACACTGACATCCCCCCCCCCCCCCTCCTGTAAAAAGACCCCTCTGTACACAAACACAGACATGTTCCCCCCTTCCTGTACTGACCCCTCTGTACAAACACTGACATTTCTGGGCACTTTTGAAATCGTCACAGATACGCTCCACTGGCCAAAGAAGAAAGCATGAAAAAAAGCAGGTGTTCAAAAAGAGAGTCATTCTCTGAACAGTCTGTATCATCTTACATGAACTTATACATATATGGATTCACATGTACACACATAAAACAGCACCCTGAACCAACTTCACTCTCACCGAGCAAAATCAAGAGGAGGAAAAGGAAAGGGGAGGGGGGGGGGGGGGGAAGGAGGGGGGGGGGGGAAGGAGGGGGGGGGGGGGGGGAGTGGGAGAAGAACAACACATTGATCTTTCCACTAACTCCAAGGTGTAGCTTCATAGATCTTCACACTGGCAACAGCTGAGAATCCCATCAGTTTCGGGGGGGGGGGGGGGGGGGGGGGGGGGGGGGAGGGGAGAGGATAGGATGGACAGGGAATGGGGGGATGGAAGGAGAAGAGAGACAGGATGGACAAGGAATGGGGGGGGGGGGGGGGAGATGGAAGGAGAAGAGAGACAGGATGGACAGGGAATGGAGGAGGGGGGGGGGGGGGGGGGGGGGGTGGCGAAGTGAAGGCAAGGCGGCAAAGAGAGAGGATGGTGAGGAGGCAGGAGACAGGCAGTCGAATTCACATTCCCTGCAGTCATTATCACACCTGTTGTTTGGCAAAAAAAAAGCACAGGTGGGTGGAGCAGTGGGAGTCGTTCATGCACGATGGTTTGGAATGGAGAAGAGTTGGGGGGGTGAGGGGTGGAAAAGCCTAGGTGGGGGATGGATGGGGGGGGGGGGGGGGGGGGAGAGAGAGACCAAGCACAGCAACAAGCCCTGCACAACTTGGAAGTGTGCACATTGTGAATGTATCTGAACCTCTGTACAGAGAAGCTGTATATATCATAGCAATGCTCTTCAGCCTCAATAGAAAGCCTCCATAAAAATGTCTGCATCAGGCAAATAAATGCCTGAACAACAGAGACGCACTGGTAACATCAGGTCCATTGGGTAACAGCTGGCGTTAGAGATGAACTAATCCAAAGCCAGATCAATGTATAACATGATGGGCATGTTGTTTTTTTTTTTTTTTTTTCTTTTTCTCTGTGAGGTCTACACCCATGTCTGCACAGTTGAAACCCTGATGATTTGGAGAAGTGTGGTGGGCAAGGGCAGCAAAGTCACCACACATGAACTGGCATTCTCTCCCTTGACCTTCCTCCACCACCATCACCCCCTCAAAAGTGTCCCCAATCTCTGCTCTCAATGCCAAAACCCTCACGAAGACAAGCGCATACATTTTGATGGCTAAAATGTCACTGCACATTATCTGGTGACATGTGTGTTTGTCTGATCCAAGGTCACTGTACACAAGAGATACAGAGAGAGGGAGAGGAACCATCAATGAGTGGGGGAGGGGATAGCAAAAACACAGAAACGAAAAATATGTAAAAAAAAAAAACCCAGTAAAATACATAAGACCATGAGAATCTGATAGAAAGTAACAAAACCAAAAATGCAAACAAAAATACATGAAGAAAGAAACAGAAAAATATATATGACCATGAGAATCTAACACAAAGTAACAAACAAAAACAGTTTCTAAGGTGCTTTACCCAAACATTATCCATGTAGCCTCATTGGCACCAATGAACTAATTAATGATGAAGATGAGAAAATCTAAGACGAGGGTTTCACAGCCAAGTCATAGCCATGAGACTCTCTTCTTAATTCTCTCATCTTAGTCATTTAATTCATTTAACATAAGCTTTAAATCATGCACAGGATGGCCTTGAAACGTAGCAGATGTGGCATAGTGTATATGGACTGGTTCGCACGCAGTGACACCTCCTTGATGAAGCTGAAACTCATTCATACTTATATAAAGATGAGTATATATGAAAAAGTTTGTGTGTGTCCATGAAGAGTTATGTATGCTACTGTGTTTACACATAACAAATTGTGTGTGTGTGTGTGTGTGTGTGTGTGTGTGTGTGTGTGTGTGTGTGTGTGTGTAAGTGTGTGTGTAAGTATGTGTGTCTGTGTGTGTCTCAGTCATGTTGTTTAAAGTCAAGCTGACCATGGAAGCCACACCAGGGCTGCAAGCCATTTAAAATAAGAACCATCTAAAACTCAAAATGCTGTAAAGAAAATCTAAAACCATATTTCAAAATACATCATTAAAAGACTGATCCCTAACACAGCACATTTTTGCACGATCCAATGAAAAATGACAATCACCTTTACCCATTCCTGACTTAGCTGCCCAAAGGAACTCGACCCTGTGGCTATGGCTCCCACGAAGAAAACCCATGGCACACACTGCCAGTGAAAGCATCACCACCTTGCTTATCTGCAGAACTCCTCAAAACTCTGTGACCTGTTGGGGAGATGTCTACCACATTCTGACAAAAATAAACAGCATGCTGCCTTGAAGAAAATACAGTAAAAAACCATGCAAACAGGAAAACTCACAACTCCTTTATTTCTGTGCACAACTTCACAAACTATGTGGCCCGGTTGGGGAGATACTGTACCATATTTCTTATTTTGACAAAAAATAAAGCAGGCTACCATGATAACTGTTGGGCAGAATACTGAAAACAGAAACTGTAAACTTTTTTCCCCTAGTTTTGTAATATATGGATATGAAATAAGCAAAATATTACATATTTTCAAAAACATTCAACAGTTTCTGGAAGTAGAAAAAAAAATATTCACTGTCAAAAGGCATCCTGTACTCTCATTATGAGGAGCAAGTTCTGCATGCATCTTTTAAATTCACATTACTGACGAGTGCAGCCAAAGCTTAGACAGGTGGGTGTTTTCCAATTCTTTGTGTAATTCTCAAACTGAAAGCAGTGACAGTACACACCCGATATTCTTCACAAAGTTGTATGAAGAAGATATGTATAAAACCAAGGTTCTGATGGTGAATATATTTGGACTTGCCAAAGAATTCAAACCTAATTTGCTCTTCTAAGATCTCTTGTGTGGCTCGCTGTATTTCATCTCATAAGTGGTCCTGAATGAGTTAAAAGACTTAGAAAACCACATCACATGGAACACCAGGGAACTAGGTCTGCATGGATCTACAGTAACAGATTGTGGGCTGAGAATCTTAGTCACATCCTAGCACTCAGTGAAGTGGTGTATCATGATGACTGATGTATTCCATATACTGAACCATGGAGTGTAGGCTACACACTGGTCACACCTTTGTTTCATGTTCCAATTAAGAATGCATAACACAGGTGTGACCAGCGATATTCATTCAATACTTAAGACAGACAAGTAAATATCTGATAACATCGCAAACTACAGACACAGAAAATGCCAGAAACAATGCTCCATGATCGCCAGCATGACACCAGTTTCCTGTTTGTATGAGAGATAGAAAGAGAGTGGCCACATCAAAATGGGCAGCCTCATTTTTCCTCAGAATGCCATTGGTGCGCTTAATAATTTAAAAAAAAAAAAAAAAAAAAAAACCCAAGATTTTTTTTCAGCAAATATGTGCTCACTCAGGATGCTGTAATGGCATGCAATGTCAAAATTTACCAGAACAAATTTACCACAAACGGCAACACTGCAACCGATCCTGGCAGAAGATGTTTGAACGACTGGTCAAATGGTATACTTCACCAGAAATCCCTGCTCTCTAGCCATTGTTTTCCTTAGGACCTGTAGCCCCAGTGCTCATTTCAACGTGTCATCAAACTGACTGATCACTGCGATGCCTCATGCCCAAGACTCAGCAGACATCAATGTTAACTGGTGCAAGCACTCAACTGACTCGCTCGCCACACCAGAACACTTAAAGGCCACACTCCAAGGTGGAACTACCAACCAAACACTTCTGGCCTGGATATCTGGGGAGGGAAGGGGGTGGGGTTACCTTTTTACATGCTCACCATATTCCTCATGCTCACCACACTTGGTCCATTTTGCATACTGAGCAAGCAGAAATCTCGCAGGACAAAAAAGATGTGTACAGGACTTACTCGTGGCACAAAAAGATGATGGCCAGGAAGATCTTGGGGTGCAGTCGGGTGGCCAGTACCCCTAACGGCGCCATCAGGCCGCAGGCAGTCAGCGTATTGGCCTGGAAAATCCACAGGGTGTCTGTGTAGTCCAGGTCATGGTCACTGGTGCGATTCCGCAGGTAGGAGGTGAGGTAAGGGTTGATGTTACCTGTTCGATCAGCACCAATGTCAGGTCAAATCCATTCCTTCACACACTATCACTAAGCTGCATTTTGTTATCAGTCTTCAATCTCCTCTCCTCTCCTCTCTCTCTTCTTTCAAGTGAAATCGTATCAGTGTTAGACTCTCTCTCTCTCTCTCTCTCTCTCTCTCTCTCTCTCTCTCTCTCTCAGGACAGGCTGGAAGTATTTCATGCACTGACTGATTGCTTATTCTGCTTGCTTTTTCTTTTCCTCATTGTTCTCTCCTGGAAGGTTCAATTTTTTTTTTTTTTTACTCAGGATCAAGCCTTGTTGAAAGTGCAGAACGTTTTCTTTAGAATCAGGTGTTCCTTGTTGAAAGTAGTAGGAATTCTGATTTAGAATCAGCCCTTGCTAAAGTGCAGAAATTATTTAGAACCAGGCCTTGCTGAAATGGTAGAAAGTTTTATTCAGAATCAGGCTTTCCTTGTTGAAAGAGTAGAAATTTTGATTTACAATCAGGCCTTATTGAAAGTGCAATAATTTTCATTTAGAATCAGGCCTTTGTTGGAAGGCAAGTAATTCCAATTGTGGGTCACCTTGTTAAAGTGTCAAAACTGTTATTGAGGATCAGGCCTTGAAAGGGCAGAAATTTTCAACTGAGGGTCAGGCCTCACTGAAAGGATCAATTTTTTTTTTTTCCACTTATACTTCACCAGAACTCCCTGCTCATGCCTAGCTTGAAAGGGTCATGATTTTGAGTTTGGGTCAGCCTTTTCTGAAAAAGTTGAAAGGGCTGCGATTTTGGAATTGTGAATAAGAATCAGGCTTGTTGAAGGGATCGAAATTCTGATTAAGGATCAGGCCTTGTTGAAAGGGTTGAAATTTTTATCTACGATCAGGTAGATATCCCAGTAAAAAATACAGCTACGCTTGTTCATTTGTGCAGGCGAGGCACTTCAAATATGCGTTTTCAGGTGAATCCTTTGTTGAGGGCATCAGCACATATGTCCCCAACCATAGCATAGTGGTGATTTGTCTAAAAATTTCAGGTCTAGGTATGGTAAGGCCAACTCTCCCACTTTACCCACAAGCAGTTGAGGCTAGTATAATAGAACTGGAAATTGAATGAGTTGTTTATTTTCATTTCAGCTTCTTACTTGGATTCTAAAATTGTTGCGGGCTATCCTGAAATCAATATGGATGTATGAATTTTAGCTTTAATTCTTCATTTATTTGTTAAAAACTTGGAGCAATGGATCGTAACTAAATTCATGGCAAAGTTGTTAGAAACAGAGAAAGCTAATCCTTTTGGTTTATCTGCATATGTGGCAAAATAATCAGAGTGTTGATTGTGGCCGCATAATAGAAGAAGAAGACAGAAAAACTATGGTCAAGAAAATCATTTGGGATTTGATATTTGTTAAGAACAGGAGCTTTTAAAGCCACATCTAAAGGAACATATGGTGTGCCATTGTTAAACATTAGGTCCACAGTATGGGAAGTAGGAAGGGTCAGGGCCACAAACAGTTTGTCAAAGTTGAAGATTCTGTTCAAGACAAATAGCCCGTGAAGCCAGCAAAAAAGCAGAGGCATAATGTGGATTGCCACTCAGCACAACACACTCCCCCCCCCCCCCCTCCCCCCCTCTCTGCATATGCAGGCTGATACTCCTGCAGACACTCCCTGTATAAACAGGCAAAGATTAATCCCATCTACCCAACGAAGGGACTGGAGTTTTGTGTGTATGACGGCTTTTTTTTCATCCTGCCATTAAGGCAGCCATACTCCAACTTCAGAGAAGGTGCATGTTACGTTAACATGTCATCCATACCAACGGTCAAACTGGCCTTCTCTTCCAAAAGTTGATGATGGGATTTTACATGTGTGCAAGGTGTTATGTGTGCGTTCACGCACAGAACCTTGGTTTATAGTCTCATTCAAAGGACTGTATGGGAAATGGAGTCAAAACCAATGTTAACTCCGAGGGGAAAATCGCTCTATTCCAAAACAGCCCCGCTACCTCTGGATCACCAAGATGACAAGTCTCGTGCTCTACCACTGAGCTATTCCAGCCCCCAGCTTAAGACACAACACACACACACACACACACACACACACAACACACTGGGGCATTTCCATTCATAAAAAATCAAAATTACACCTATTCTTGCCAAAGGTCTGTGTTTCCAGCTCACATGACATACTCCTATGATGATTTTCTCAGCAAGATATGACTGACATGTGTCACACTTGATGAATATTGTCACATCTCTCCTCCCTTGCACTGTTCGGATCCCCCTCTCCCCTTTCAAATCCATCATTTCAGTCAGTTACTGAACACAAACTTTAAAGAAAAAAAAAAAAACAGTATAATCTGAAAGCCTTCCCCTTGTTCTCCCAAACGACTTCTGTTAGAATGTTTGTATCAACTTCTACCTACTCCCTCAGCTCTGAAAAAAAATCTCACCCAGACTCCAATCTCCTTATCAATCTGAACATCTTTTTATAACCGTTTTGCTGCCAACTTCTTCCTTACCTAAACTTTGTTCTTTCAGTCTGTG